>JAQFVV010000368.1:0-403798 GCA_028023455.1 Epiperipatus broadwayi
TCTTCCAAAACCTCTGTACAAGCATATTTTTGTTTACATAAACATCAAAAAAGTCAGAATTTACTATCTCTTTCATTGGCTCCACCTTCAGATCAGCTGATTTCAAGCTAATTTGCTATCATCAGTGAAGGGTAGGGGCTAGAAACTAGATCTAAACACTAACTCCAAGCATTTATGAAACAAGGTCCTATCAGTTTGCAAGCATGAATTTTTCAGACATGTAAATGTCTTCAAACCCAGCCTAATAAGCCAGATAGCTACATGGGTCTGACATCAGTTCAGTTTCACCACATAGTCAAAGCCTCTGCAATATATATCATTGCAAAAACCTTCAAAGGTACATTTATGAAAAACAAAAACAAGTTATAAATCACATAACTTGCTATCGCTTGCATTTATGTCTGAAAAATTCATGCTTGCAAACTGATAGGAACTTGTGGCACAAACACTTGGAGTTAGTGTTTAGATTTAGTTTCTAGCCCCTACACTTCACTGATGATAGCAAATTAGCTTGAATACAGCTGATCTGAAGGTGGAGCCAATGAAAGAGATAGTGAATTCTGACTATTTTGATGTTTATGTAAACAAAAATACACTTGTATGGAGGTTTTGGTAAAGCTCCATCTATTGATCATAAATGCAAGTGATAGCAAGTTATGTGATTTATAACTTGTTTTTGTTTTTCATAAATGTATCTTTGAAGGTTTTTGCAATGATATATATTGCAGAGGCTTTGATTATGTGGTGAAACTGAACTGATATCAGACCCATGTAGCTATCTGGCTTGTTAGTCTGGGTTTGAAGACATTTACATGTTTGAAAAATTCATGCTTGCAAACTGATAGGAATTTGTTTCATAAACGCTTGGAGTTAGTGTTTAGATCTAGTTTCTAGCCCCTACCCTTCACTGATGATAGCAAATTAGTTTGAAATCAGCTGATCTGAAGGTGGAGCCAACAAAAGAAATAGTGAATTCTGACTCTTTTGATGTTTATGTAAACAAAAATACGCTTGTACGGAGGTTTTGGTAAAGCTCCATCTATTGATCATAAATGCAAGTGATAGCAAGTTACGTGATTTATAACTTGTTTTTGTTTTTTATTTATATATATATATATATATGAATGGCCAAATTCATAACAGACAGCACAACATATCATTGTCAGTCACAGTTCAAATCTTGGTGAAACTTGATATGTTTTTGGAATTATAAAACTTATTTTTTTAGATCGTCAGTTGTTAACCAATCCAGAAGACATCAATGATTAGTAAATATGTATCTAGATATTATTGATAGAGAGTAAGTAAAAGATGAAGACATTTCATTTTCTAAAATTTGACTAGATTAGAGAGCATTATCTTCTTTATAATAACTGAAATAGATGCTTATTACATACCTGTATCAATATATGTAATATATAGGATATATGAGAACAAACATTCACACAAACAATCACTCCCCACTCTGTCTTATAACACCGATACACTTGAACACATATATGTTGAAAAGATAAATAATCATAATCACTAGATGGAGCCAAGAACTCCCCTTAACACTGTTTCTGGCTCCCTATTTCATTCCCTTATTCCTAGATTAGGGAATTAAATTTCTCTAAAATTATTCCTATTAAAAATGGGAGTTTCTTAGTTCTCTTTTCATACACAAGCTATATCAACAATGTAATCACAAGTAAGAATAATTTCAACTTTTATAAAAACGCTAAGTAAATATATGGCAACCACTGAAATTACAAAAGATTTCTACAGAGATTTTGTTTTCTAATGAGAATTTTCATTTCACTTATTTGTGTTGAATGAAAGAGAGAGTCTGGTTGTGGGGAGGACCCCCATAGACCTAAAACCTAGTTCTTTTGAGGGAGGGGGCTAGAATGAGGGCGTTGTCGTGATCGTTACCAACGTTGGTTTTTCTCATTCACAAGATAGAAAAAATAACGTTATTTATGGCGATTCTTTAACGTTATCGTTATGAATGATTTTATCCATTTATTATTGCAAAATAAGTTGCAGTTTGGCCTCATGATTTTAATTGCAAGTGACTCACCTTAATTAATTTTATTACTTCCAATGTTGTTATTTATAGGGCTGGCCTTTTGCTGTTGATGTGATTTTCATGATGGATTAGAATGGTTTTCAGCAGAGACATTTTGAAGCTTGGATTTTTATTTTCCTTGTTCTCCATAGTTTTTCCAAAGTATTCGGGATTGCTCTTGAAGGAACTGAACAGTAGATTGATTTACTCCGTATTTTATGTTATCTCCAAATGTTTTCCTATTTCTCAACTTATCCACGCAAATTGGATTTCCCAATATTGTACTTCTAAAACATTATTCATGTTTGATTTCTAAACTTTACAAATAATTCCTAATTGTACCTTTTAATTAAAATTTTCATTACAATCAACTTTGCTGATTGAAAGAGAGTCTGGTTATTGGGGGGGGGGGGGCAGAGACCTAAATCCTGGTTCTTTTGAGGGGGAGGGCTAGTATGAGGGTGCTGTGGGGACTGTTGCCAACATTGATTTTCTCATTCGCAAGAAGGAAAAAAAAACGCTATTCATAGCGGTTTTAGCGTTATTGTTATAAACGATTTTATTCAATTATTATTGTAATACATTAAAGATCAGCCTTTCAAGCTATTGTGCATGCGCTTTTTTACGAGTATTATTAATAATAAATGAATACTTTTGCAAAGTAAACCGCAGTTTGACCTAATGACCTTAATTGCAAATGATTCACCCTATTTAAATTTATTGTTTCCTGTGTTGTTATCTCCAAGTGTTTTCCTATTCACAACTTATCCATCGCAAATTGGATTTCTCAATATTGTACTCCTAAAATACTACTCATATTTGAACTCTAGACTTTACTAATAATTCCTAATTGTAACATTCATTTGTCTTTAATTGTTAATATACAGCCTTTCCACATCCCTTTCCTTTTTCATATGTATTCTTCCCTTTTTACCATGTTGTTTTTGAATTTCATTTTTACAATTCTTTGTAAACCTTTTATTTAACTGTATTTGTACCTTTTTTTGATGAATAAACTTTCATCACTGAGGGAAGATAAATAATCATCAATATTCGTATTTCATGCTAAACCAGCAATCATCAGTTGGTCCAGATTATCATCTCTATGCATATTTGCAATAAGTGCTCAGATATCTATTAAGATAGCCAATCTTCATGCTTTAATGGACAGGCTTCAATCCACTCGACAGTCCAACTCTTCAACCATCCATCCAATTGAAAATCTGATAATGGAACACTCAAAAGCCACAGAAATGTCAGAAAGTCTCCATTGCGTTTATACACAATTTTACTTGTATAAATATTTACATTGTTTTTTTTATGTATCTCTTATTGTCCTATCTCTAATAACAATTTTAAATATTAGTTCAGGATCACAAGTCTTTGTTTTAGACACATGACATTTTTTAATACAAGGATTGAAGTTTAATTTAAATAATGCTTAGTTTGTTTCTTTATGTTCAATACATAGATATTCATATTGTTAATTTATTTAGCATTGATTTTATTCTTTAGCTAATTTTTTTTTCTATATTTACGTAGAATTTATCTGATACCTGAAAAGCAAAATCGAATTTCATTCTGAAAATGAGTTCTTCTGCTGAGTTTGAATATTCAACACTTATCTTTATATATATTTAATAAAAATAATGTTATCAAATATAATATTTAATTTATTTATGTATTGCTATTAGTGACATATTTATGTTTAAAGATATACTAATAAAGAAATATTTAATATTTGTAATTAATTACAAATATATTCGTCGTTTATTTTTCGTTTCTTTTTTTCCAGGAAATATCTGGAAAAAAACAAAACAAAAATAATAATTAAACTGATCATAAAAATAAAGAGGAAATAAATTGAGGATATTATTTGTTTAAACTTATATATATCCAATATTATTAAACAAAAAAACTATTGACCGAAATTTGAACGTTTTAAATTACATTTGGTGTTTTAACACAAATTATAAAAGATAAAGCAGCCATAAATTATTTAAGTGCACACTATCTAACATTCTCTCTTAGAAAAATAAAAATAATTGTGTTCGGAATTCGTAACAGAATTAAGTTTTTATTTTATATATGTCAAAGTGTTGACCGGGAAACGAACCCGGGCCAGCTGCTTGTAAGGCTGCTATGCTGACCGCTAGGCCACCAACGCTTGACTGTAACAGACTTAGTTTATGGATGAGATCTCCAGGATCTGGCCAAGCTACAGCTGCACCAAATTATATAGGACGTGAGGGAACAATCGTTACTCATTAGATTTCCTAATTCTAAAAAGTCAGGTTTTGAGTCTTTTTAATTTGCCCTCTATTTAAGAAAGCTGGATAGATTACAAAATTGTCTATAAACTGGTTATCTAACAAAAACTTGAATCTATTAAAAAAGAATATTCAAATTTCTCGGCCAAGCTTTATGGTATAGAAAAGAGACAAATAATTGTTGCATCATGTGTAAATATATACAGTGATTATATATATTGGCTTCAGATAATAGATTTTTATTAAGTGAAAGAATATCTCTGATTTGTATTTGAGACATGTTTCTAATGCCTACTCCATACTTTGTTTCCATTACAGCTGCTATTTTTATGTGATTATTTATATGACATGGAAAGGCAGATCACTAATATGCACAAATCAGCATGGTGATTTTATTGATTGTTTAAGATCAAAACACAATAGCCTTTTCCAGTTGTCTGACAGATTTCAATAAAAATATCAATTGAGTTTTCTTGCAGGTAGAATGAATGTATGTGTGAACGATTTTTTTTACATATTTACAACCACGATAAAGATAACTAAAACTTGGTTCTTATTTCCCGAAAACTATAAAGTTTTTTGTCAAGACAGCAGTTATAGATGAACGCAGAAAGTTCTAAAAATCCCCGATTACAGATCCAGATTGCGGTTTGATGGCAATCTTTTATTTAAGCACCTACAACAGCATTGGAATCACTTTCAGGTGGAGAAAGATTGTATGACTTAGAAGCAAAAATCAATATAATAAAAAAGAGGTTATTGTTGGTTTTTATTAAGTTAGATGACAAAGTAAAGAGACAATTGATGTAAAAATGCAAATCACTTTCTAATGAAGGAAGATTGTATAATTATATCGGAAAAATAACGGTCTAATATTAAAGGGGATATTATTGGATTTTGTCAAGTTATATGACAAGGTGACAAGATTATTGATTTAAAAAGTGGACTATTATTTACAACAGGCACAAATATTGGATTTACATGTGGATTCGTTATAAATAAGAAATGAAAAAAAAATATTGTGAAGATTGACATTTTATCGGATAGAGGGGCAAGATTATTTATTAACTTAATGGAGGATAACAAATGCAAATAATTCAGACTTATGTCCCAACAAGTTTTTATTAGGTTACAAAAATAGAAATTTTTTATATGGATTATAGAAAATGTTTTGATTAGACCAAATATTTAAAAACTGTCATAAGAAACTTTAATTCTAGAACTGGCAACAGATTAAAAGATGAAAGTAAAGTGTGAAAATTTGAATGAAAAAGGATACTGGAGGAGCTTGCAAAATAAATAAATAAATGAATAAAAAACTGTACTTTATGATTATTCGCTTTGAGAAAAAAATTTAAACGGAAATAAACAGGGAAACATCCAAATAAAAGTACAATAGAATTGAATTATATTTTGATTAGCAGAAAATATGTATTTCCAAATTGCAATGTTCTTAATAAATTCAAACAGAAAATATTTAACGTTATGTTAAAGCAAATCTAGAGTTGAAAATTATTAAAAATGAGAATATTAGCAGTTGATATTCTTAATCTTTTAAAAACTTCAAGGAATTTACATTAGAACTCGCAAATCATTTTAAACTAATAATAGATTTTGAAGGTGGTTCAGACTGATTGAAATCTATAAAAAGATACAGTAAATATTCTTCTGAGACGAGAAAACAGGAAAAAAAAAGGACTATGCAAAAGTTTCAAAAAATGATCCATTGACGATTTGGATATCTAGAGATTTTTCAAATAGTACACGAAAGAGTTAATAATAAAGTAAGAAAATATAATTGTGAATTAAATTAAAAGTCTTAAAAAGTATAAAGAATATCTACATATTGGAAGACAAACTGTTTGACCAATAAAGAAAGAAGATACAACTACTACTAAATAACCAAATGTCCTTATGAAATGTGTAGAAGAATTCAATAAAGAATTATAAGGAAAAACAAAAAGAGGAAGTATTTTCTACAATTATTATTTCCTTTGAATTGACATATATTTGAAATAAAGAAGTGAAACATAAAATTAAATCTATGAAGATGGAGACGAAATAATGCAATTTTTAATTGGCATTGAAAAAAAACGGGTGAAGAGATGCAAATAAAAGTGTTGCCAAAGCTATATATCAAATATGTAAATTAATTTATATTCCAGATCATTGGAGTAATGTAATAGTAATACTAACATTTAAGAAAATTGATAAAGAAGAAATTAAAAATACTGATCTGTATTAAGGTGATTGTCAACTAGCCTATAGTTTCCCTAGGCAATTTGGAATTCTAACCAAACAAAAAAAAAAGTGAGATTTAAATGCGGTTTTTAGCACAGGAAGAGAAGTTATAGAAAGGACCAAGGATTATAATTTACCATTATTATTTAGATTTGTAGATTATGAAAAGTCGTTTGATTGCATGGACATTTTTACAGTGATTATAGTTGTGGATCATCAAGTTATAAATCCGATATAAAAATGCAACAGCAGAGATTAGATTACACGCGGATACTAAGAAGATACGCGCATTAAGAACGGTGCACAACAAGACGATTCCGCTAAAAGAAATATTTTGTGGAATAAAACGAAAAACTAAAGGTGAAAAGTAAATGGACTTTATTTAACTTATCTATATTTTGTAGATGATTGCCTGCTTTTGCAAATAATGCTTCAAAGCTTCAGAAAATATTGCAACATGAAAATAAGAAACTAGAACTAAAGTTAAATGCTGAATCCCCGTTCCCAAAAAATAATGTTCAATGAATTTTCGTAATTAAAAAAAAGATTGATAATTATAAATTAGAAGAAGTTAAGTTGGTCGATTATTAATAAAGAAAATAATTGATTGAATTAATCATAGAATTAAGTTTGTTTGGACTGCTTTTATTATAAACAACATTAGTATTAAAAATAAGTGATTATGACTTTGAAAATAAAGGTTTTTAATAGATATGTTTATCAATTATTATTTACAAATATCTGATATTTATCTATTTTTCAGAAGAACAATACAAAAATTTCAGACCACATAGCGAAGTATAAACAGATCTATGTTCGCAGTAATAAAAAGAAATACATAATAAAAAAGCACACATTATATCACTGACATTTGAAAAAGTTAAGAGACTGGATATTTTGCTAGAAATGATGGTAATAAATGGATAGTCAAAATTTAAAATTGAATTCTAAAATATTACAAGTGATGCGAGATGGACGAATAAAATAAAAAAGATTGTTGGTATGATGTGGAAAAAACATCAAGTTAAGAGTGCTGTCAAACGTTGGCAGCTGAGAGATCAGTGCAGCTGCCTCGCAAGCAGTTGCTTGCAGACAATTGTTGCGGGTTCGCTCCCTGGTCAATGCTTTGACATGTGAAAAAAAAAGTTGAGTATTTGTGATGTTGTATTGATATTGCATGATGAAAGCATTCTGTGCAATTAAAATGAAAAATCTTAAATATAATTGTGGAAAATATAAGTATTTTGGAGGGCATTTCTAAAAATGAGTATGGTTGGTCACTTGATAAAAAATTTTAAATTGTTCTCATTTTTACTGAAAAAAATGGGGGAAAGAAAGTTAACAATAAGATCTTAAAAATGGAATATAATTAATACATTTAGGAAAAACTGGTCTTATAGATTTGTAAATAATCTGATAATAAAGAAAAGGACTAAGAGCTCATCAATATACAGCTTGAGAAAAAAAATACAGAGGTATCAATATAAAATAATGGCATAATAAGTATATAAATTAAGTTGACACATATCATATCTCCAAAGAAGAGTTCATATATTTTTTTCATCAATAGTTTTGTGATGAAAAATTGAATCAACGCCTCTTTTTGAGGCAACTGCCTTTAGACAAAATCAAATGTTACGCCAATATTGTAATTTCACTGTCAAATACTACTAATATTATCTATTTGAGGTTAAAGGTTAAATATAAAATTAGCAGACACCTTTAAATAAAGTCTGTTGTAAATATTGGTAAACTGTAAATGCAATTAAAAAGTGCAGTTGTCTAAAATTATGTTCTGCAAGTATTGGTTTGATTTTTTTTTATTATTATATATTAAGTAATACTGAATATTTGATATTTCAATCCATACCCACACATAACAATAAAAAGAATAAATATAATGGTAATTAACTATTATATACAGTCTTTCAAATTAAATTAAAAAAAAAAAACATTTCAGAAGCAACTCAAATCCCTTGAATCCCAAATTTTAATGTTAGCAGCATATCTATAAATTATATTCATTTTATTTCTATTTATTAAAATGACCCTTAATTTTTCTTTTATTATGGTTTCTCTCTTCATGAAGAATCTTAACACTTTCAATATCAAACTAAATTTATATTTACATGTCCATTCATGATCTAAGAAAACTGAAGCTGTCATTAAATTATTCTTATTTTTACTTTTCACAAGCTTGTATAACAATTTATACTTCTTTAATCTTTTGAGAATTGAAAGTCTGTATATAATAGTTAATTAGTTATATTTATTATTTTTATTGTTATTACATTAGTTTTTTAATTAATGGACATTTATATATATATATATATATATATATATATATATAAATGCAAAACCATAAAACAATACAGTACTAGATTAAATTCAAAATTTTACCAAAATCCTTACACAACCATGGTTTCATCTACTACAAATAGACCTTCTCAAGTGAAAATCAACCTAAAGGAAAACATATATATATACAAACAAACAAACCTTCCCATAATTCATTTCAAACTCCACCTTCCCTTAATATCAAAAGAAGTCTTCATAAGATTGATAGCCTCAGAATCAAGGAGTTTTATCATCAAAGTCTCCTTTATTCTTCTTTTTAACTCATTCTTTTCATAAAAAATAACCGAAGCATTGTCAAACAATATTCTATGACCTGTATTCAATTCATGAATATATAAAGCTGAGTTAAGATACCTATGTTTAACTCTACTTATATGAGCCTTAACCCTTTCCTTAAGGCTAAATTTACTCTGGCCTACATAAATTTAGCCTTAAGGAAAGGGTTAAGGTTCATATAAGTAGAGTTAAACATAGGTATCTTAACTCAGCTTTATATATTCATGAATTGAATACAGGTCATAGAATATTGTTTGACAATGCTTCGGTTATTTTTTATGAAAAGAATGAGTTAAAAAGAAGAATAAAGGAGACTTTGATGATAAAACTCCTTGATTCTGAGGCTATCAATCTTATGAAGACTTCTTTTGATATTAAGGGAAGGTGGAGTTTGAAATGAATTATGGGAAGGTTTGTTTGTTTGTATATATATATGTTTTCCTTTAGGTTGATTTTCACTTGAGAAGGTCTATTTGTAGTAGATGAAACCATGGTTGTGTAAGGATTTTGGTAAAATTTTGAATTTAATCTAGTATTGTATTGTTTTATGGTTTTGCATTTTTATTTTTTGCTAGTATAGTGTTAGACAGTTTTGGTTTTATATATATATATATAACCCAGTTCAATATATATTAATGGACATTATATATATATATATTGAACAGGGTTAGAGAAAGAAAAGAGCTTACTCTTGCTGAGTTTAAATACTTTTAAAACATATAACCTTTTAATACTACAGCAATGGATCAGCCCTTCAAGCAGAAAGGAGAATACCAGTGATATCATAAACCATCAATGATACCCACAATCAGATTGAGCTATGCAAAGCATAACACAATCACATTTCCAGACCATGGGCCACCTCATCTGCTGGATTCAAATCCCTTCCATCCAAAGCATTTTCTTTGTTTTGACTATATAAGCTATGTAGCCAGCATGCTTTGGATGACAGGCACACAATCCAGTGCTTGAAATATCCCATGACTTGCACACATTCTGTCTCAGGATCCACACATTACTTTAACACATAAATAACTCTGCACTAATTTACTGGTGACACAATGACAAGAGAGAGAGAGAGAGAGAGATAAAGAAAGAAATATACAAAATAACAATTCAGCAAGCATTATTTAATTATGTACACATATATTTAAAAAATAAATTTTAAATGATTACTTTAGGCTATAATTATAATAGTCCATTAATTAAAGTTCATTTCATTTAAAATAAGAGTCTAGACCAGTGATGGCTAACCTATGACATGTGTACCAGTGGTGACTCACTGAGACTTTTTTGCTGACATGTGTGTCAGGGTGTTAAATTCTTTGTTTTGATATTAAAAAAAAAGAATGTTTTAGAGTGTTTTTTTTTTTGTATTTTTTTTTACGTATTATAAATTATTTTGACAAAATATGCTGAAAATATAATTATTTTAGAAAAATAGTTAAGATTTTAGGAAAAAGTCTTTACTTTTACATAATTGTAAATGAAGAAAAATATCAGCAGCAGCATACTCAGTATTTTCTAATAGGTTATGATCATTCATTTAACATATTCTGCTACAGATTATTTTTATAATTACAAATAGATATTTATTTTTGAAAAAACTTTCATTCACTTTCATAACCTGACAAATTATTAATTTGCTTTTTATAAATGAAACTAAAATGAATATAATACTAAAAGACAACTATGTTTTTACTGCTGATTCTGTAATTGAACCAATCAAAAGTTTAGATCTTTAAGTCACTTGGCAAATAAGAAAATCTAATCATGAAAAAGTTAATAGGGAAAGAAAACACCCTATCAGAGACAGTTAACCCAGCCAAGACCTCACTGTGCTACCACTGTACTCCAACATAGTTACTGCTCACCAATTCTGGGGGAAGGGAACACATCATCTGAGTCTTTAGTCTAGTTAACCTTTAATTGCCTGCAGAGCTAACAGGCTATCTATCTCCTGTCTCCACTCCCTGATGGAGAGCCTGAAAAATAGAAAAACAAGATTAAATAAAGAAAGTAGTAGTAGCAGTTGCTAACCCTTTCAAGAGATATAGATTGAGATGTATGGCATTATTGACAGAAATGGCAGATCATTTTGATTCTATGTAATGAAATGGTAGCAAGCAGAATATAATCATTCCCAGATCTTGAAAAAGTGATGATGAAAGAAAGGAATACATTTTAAGGCAGCTGCACCTTTATAAGAGTCAATCTAATTCCATACTTATATTTGTGAAAGGCTCTACAAATTTAACATATGCAGTTTCAGCATTGCTTACCCCATAGCTCAGCATGGAAAAGCCCTCAGTGAGGAAGAATTTATTAAATAAACTCTTCTAAGATGTGCACCAGTTTCATTTTATGATATTCAGAATAAAGATGCAATTATTAAGCAAATATCTGAGTTACCACTCAGTAGAAATGTCATAAAAGACCAATAATGAGACTGAATACAAATGTACAACATCAATTAAAGAGAGACTTAAATAATTGTAAATATTTTTCAATCTCTCTTGATGAAACTATTGATGTCACATCAAATACTCAGTTGGCTATTATTGATCGATATTCTGGTGATCTCACAATGAGAGAAGAGTTGATAAAATTAGTATCAGTGTCACAAGTATACCAGGAAGCAAAATATATAAGGTTATTATACAAACATAACATGACCTAAGCATTGATATCTCTAAAGTTGTGTCAGTGATGACAGATGGGGCACCCTATATGGTGGGGAATAAAGTGGGATTTGTAAAATTGTTTATGGAAGCTATTGGACATCTGATTGTGCCTTTTCATTGTATTATCCATCAGGAGGTGTTATATGGCAAGGCAGGATTCACCAACTTAAATGATTTAATGTCAGTTGTTACAAAAATAGTGAATTTAATAACTGATTACCACCTTCACAAATGAGAATTTTCTGCACTTTTACTGGAAGTTGATTCAATCTACAGTGGACTGCTAATGTTCAATAATGTGAGATGGCCAAGTTGAGGCAAAGTTCTAGAGTGGTTTGTGGAGTGCTTTGCAGAAGTGAAGGTATTTTTTGAGAATAAGGATCGAGAAACTTTCCTCAGCTCAATGATCATAAGTGGGTCAACACATTGATGCTTTTTACAGATCTCTCTGTTCATTTTAATGAACTGAACTTAAACTTACAAGGTTTTGGAAAAAGTATTGATGTTATGTTTGGATACATAAAAACTTTTGAAGTAAACAAAAATTTCAAGCAAGATGTTGAAGCTAAAACTTATATATAGAGTTCGCAAAATAAGTTCTTAACAAGCTTTGAGAATATCTTTGCCCCAGACTGGTTTCTGCTTTTCAAAGCTGATTAAGCAAAACATTTATAAATACAAGCTTTATTAAATTAAGTCATGTGACATCTGCCTTGATTTTTTTATTATTAAACTATAACTTATATATATTTTCCTCGAATAAAAAAGTATTCTGAGAAGGCCAGCACAACTGTATAAAATGAAATGGAGTCCTTATATATTAATACCAGCATATTTTAAATTCATTACTTGATCATTGGTAAAAGATTTAATTAATTTAGAAGCCTGGAACAGATAATGAAAATTATCAAGTATCCAGATGTAGTAGTCTACAGTAGCTTGGGATTAAATGGTTTCCAATGGATGCAAATTGATGATTTGAAGATGCAATTTGCAGAATTTCAAGACAGCATCTGGGCCTAGATGTTTGTGGCCTTGAGGTCAAAGCTTGAGAAGCTGGAAAGGTATTGTTTGGAGAATGAAGAGAAGTGCCACTACAAACAGGAAATTTGGAGTGTTTGGAACCGATTACCTGACACTTTTAGCACCCTGAAAAATATAGGAATGGCTTTACTTGCAATTTTTTCTTTGACATACTTTTGTGAGACCTTATTCTCAGTGTTAAATAATATCAAAACCAATAAAAAAAATTGACTGAGTTGCACTTGCTTGGGCTTGATTTCAGCAACAAAAAAGTCACTAACAGGTTAGGTAAAAAATTATTTATTTTTGGTTTATTAAATATAGTACATATATTACAATTATAACATTTTATTATTAGAACTACAAATATCACAAAATTATGGATTATTTCTTGAAGATGATACACCACCTAAGTAAGGCTGTTTTTTTGGAAAATTTTGACATACCGAGCTCAAAAGGTTGGCCATCACTGGTCTAGACTGTGATCAGAATATATTTAAAAGTATCTTTACCTAGGTTTTCATTTGTTTTATTTTCCAACCAGTTGAATTTTGGGTTCTCCATCAATGTTTTCCGGGGCTTATCTTTTGTTCATTGGATCAATAATAGGAGAGAGATTAGTGGCAGCATTGATTCACTATCTATGGCATTTGTTTTGGGCATTGGTTTAGGTGAACACAGTTGATTTGATAGGGGACTAGAGTTTTAGCAATGTTGCCATTTCCATGGTAGCTGCAATTGACTTTATATTCTAAACAAATTTAAGATTTTTTTTCAAATAGCCAATCTACAGCCAATCTAATTAATAATTCTTAATAAGTAAATGCACTACTAGATATTTTTGATAGAAGAAATCACTATGCTTTTATTTTTAGCATTTGTTTAGTCTGGTAAACATTATCTCACAACTGTTTCTCTGTGAATAATTCTGAAGGATTCTACATTAGATTAAGATCGCTTTACAATTTACAAGCAGAAATATGTGCAATATTTAGATGTTTTATTTTTATAAAAATTCTTTTATGATCTTCTGACTAACAATAAGTTTAGATGGTAATGCAAACCATAGACATTTAACCTGTCTTCTGACTTTATGACCAACTCATTGCACTTGTGATGTTAATCCATTTGGGGCTTACTTCACCGTCTAGCTAAACATTTCTATTGCAATATTATTAAACTGATCTGAATTTATTAAAAACTAAATACAATTCTAGCTTTATTTTCTCATTGTGGCCTTTATATCCTGCTTGTGGTATATAGGCCTGCTCTGTTATTTTATATTGAATATGTATTTAATGAAAATAGTATTGGAAGGCATTGTAATTTTAAATTTTATTACGTGTTTTTCATAAATTATAACTAGTGAAAAAAATTGTTTAAAACAATATTTATAAAAACATACTTGTTATTAATGAATGATTACAAATATATCCGTTATTTATTTTCTGTTTCTTTTCCCCAGGAAATATCTAAAAAAAAAAATTCCATTAAATTTAATCACATGATTAATGACGACTGAAGATTATTAACCGTATTTGTTTTAAACTATATAAAATTAACAATAAATAAAAGTATTATTCAGAAAATAAGATTTAAACGTTTTAGATATATAAGTACAAATTTCAAAAGGTGAAATAATTTTTAAATACCCCACTTTAAGAGCAAGTCTAACAGAAAGTCTTTCATGAAAAATTATTGAATATGCAGCCATAAACTTACCAAATATTAGAAGTCAGAATTTTTATTAATCATTCATTAGACTAGAGATTATCCATCTAGTGAATAATATTTACATAATGTAATTTTCACCACACTATTCTCATACAAGGCAGGGAATAGTTTCTATCCATTTTTAACCCCATGTGGAGGGCTGTAATAATATGATCAAAGACATATGAAAAAGATGTATGATCCCCAAGAAATACATTTTGAACTAAACCAGCACTCACTATTTGGCTGAGATCATAATATCTTGCACATGTTCTTATCATTGATCTATATATAAATAGCCAATTACTATAGTTTAATTGATAAGTGTTAAAGTTGCTGCCCTTACAACTTTAACATAAACCATTTAATGGAAAAAAGAAATTGTAATCTGGACTAACTGATGAGTGATGGTTCAGCACAAAATTTGCACATATGTTTTTTAAATGCTTTTGATCATATATTTATGATTATCCTTTTCCAAAATGTGATAAAAATGAATAGAAACTAGTCCCTATCTTGCTTGAGAATGGTAAAAATTAAATAAAAGAAATATTATTCATTATGTAGATAATCTCTAGTTTAATGCATGACTAATAAAAAATATTAATGTATTTGCATTAAATAGTTTATGTTAAAGTTATGAGAGCAGCAATTTTGACTGTCTATCTCTATATACCAATCAATGATAAAAATATGTGTAAGACATTGTGATCAGTGCCAACTGATGAGAGTTGATTCAGCACAAAATGTGCACCTTAGGATCCATACATCTTTTTCACATGATGTTGATCATATGTCTATGATTATATCCCTCCACAAGATGTTAAAAGTAAATAAAAACCAGTCCTTATCTTGTGAGAGAGTGATAGGGTAAAAATAACATTACAGAAATATTACCAATTAGAAATCAGTCTTTACCATTTCCATATGCCCTATTTACCAATGAATAATAAGTAATTGCCTATGAGCTGAAAAAATAGGTTAAGCAAGATCTGAACAAAAGTTTTAACATTTTACGTTGTCCAGATTCAAATTCTATGCATGACAAGTAGATATACTTTTATCATACAATGAGCCATTTGAAGACATAATTATTGATTCATAATTTGAAATCGGGCGAAGTATAAATATTAGACTACAAGTATTTTATCATTTTAAAGAAGAAAACATTATTTATTTGCTGGAAAAAGTTTGAATTTTTTCAATGCTGTTTTACATTTTTATGAGAATAAAACATTTCTGATTTAAATGTAAAATTTTTGTTGTATTAAGATTTGCTGGTTTTTTATGTACTTAAAAACGTTCAAGTAATTTGAACCACTTGATCATCATTAATAGTTTTTACAATTATAAACTCCGCCATGCTATTATACTCCATCCATGAGTTCATTTTTGTAGTAAGAATATAACAGCAAACTTTAATGAATTCTTTATATTATTAAAAGGCAGAGAATATGAAACTAGTTTCAATATATAAAATAACAATATAAGTTGATGTTCTGCAAAGTTATTAAGTTTTTGTTTAACACCTATAAAACTTGCAATGACAATTTTTTTTAACAATATAAGTAATTTTATAATTTTATAATCAGATGGTTTTAAAGATGTAATTTTTTTTGGCAAACAAAATGGTTTCTGGACTGATAAATAAGCATGCAAAAATAAAAGACTTTTTTCTTTAGTATCCAACATGTTATAATCATAATTGCCCCTAATTCATAACTAAACAGATTAACCAAAGAAAACAAACTCTCTCAATAGTTTCACTTCTACAAGCAGATTTCTAAAATGTAAAAAGGACTAAAAGATAACAAATTTATACTAAATATTACCCACAATTCCATTTGCACCCCCACTACCTTAATATTAAAAGAACTTTCAAACAAGTTAATTGCTTTAGAATCATACATTTTTAATATTACTGATTCTTAATTTTTATTTTTATTTCATTTTTTTCAAAAAAGACAACCTCAGCCACATAACACTAATAGTGTGATCTCTATCTGTTAGTTTTGAGCTAAGATTGTTTTCTTTAAAAGAAATGAAATAAAAAGAAATGAGGAATTGTTATTATTAAAAGTTTATGATTCTGAAGCAATTAACTTGTTCAAAAGTTCTTTTAATATTAAGGGTATGTGGAATATAAGTGAAATTGTGAGTTATATTTAATATAAATTTGTTATCTTTTAGTCCTTTACGCTTGAGAAGATTACCTGTAACAGTAAAACCATTGGTTGTACTTTAAAGTTTATTTTCTTCAGCTACTTTGGTTTAGTTGTGAATGTGAGATAATTTTGATATTTTATTGATTAGTTTAGCTTTACACCTAAATGTAAATAAAGGATTTAAACTCAGTATTTTTCAGTCTATTCATCCTCCATTATATCTCAAGAAACCAATACAAATGACCACACATATATAAAAAAGATACATGATTCCCAATAGATGTAATTCATGCAGAACCATCACCCATCAGTTGGGACAGATCATAATCTCCTATGCATATTCACAATCAGTACTTGTTTTATATTAATATAACAATCCCTGAAACATTAATTAATGGATAGGCCATCATATTACTGGACATTAAATATCCATATATATATTAAATCCAAGCTGAACTTATATTAAGATGTAATCTATTTCCTAATATGTAATTCTAAGGCAGTATGCCATTTTCTTATACTGAATGTTTCCTATATATGAAAATAAGAAGATTTGAACTTACAGTTTCTCTTTTTATTCTTTCTCCACTCTATCTCAAGCAACCAAACATATGATTACACACATGTGAAAAGATACATGATCTCTGATATATATATATCATACAGAACCAGCACTAATAATTTGGGCCAAATTATAATATCCCACACAAATATGCAAACAGTGCTCACTTTATGTTAAGATAGAAACTCCACAAAGCTTAATGGCAAGCTTTAATCTTGTCACTCTTCCAACTATTTAACCATTCATTTTATTGAAAAAAAAATGGAATACTCAAATCCCATGTTAGATTTGATATTATAGTCATATGCACATTGACATATATCAGTCTAACTCTTCATATTATTGGTCATTACATGGGCTGAAATTATATTAAGATGCAATTTATTTCCCAAGCAATATATAATTCTAAGGCAGTATGTCATTTGCTTATACAGAATGTTTCCAATATATGTAAATAGAGAAATTTGAACTCAAAATTTTTTAGTCTATTCATCCTCCACTCTATTTCAAGCAACTGATATACATGACCACACACATGTTAAAAAGATACATGATCCCCAATATGATACCCAACTAGCACTCATCGGTTGTCTCAGATCATAATCTCTCAAGGATATATACAATCAACATTTGGTTTGATAGCAATTTTCAACCTTTATTGAACAGGCTTGGAAGGGTGAAAGAATTGAAGCCTGCCTATTAAAGTTTGAGAGATTGATTTCTTAATATGTGTAGGAGATTATGATCTGGCACAACTTATAAATGCTGGTTCTTCATGAAATATATATATATATTGTACCAATCGGAATGAAAGTGACTATCGAATCTAACTGCAAAAACAATATCTGCACTACAAGGGCGCCATCTAGGCATTTGAGCCTAGAAAAATTTATAAAGTAGGCAGATACGTGCTGTTAAGATTCCACTTTATTTAAATATTCTGATCGTTAGCCCAAGTCACTAGCTCAGTGGAGACGCAGAGATAAAAATCTATATCTTAATTTATATCTTAAATCTCAAAGAGTAAAAGCCTCTGCCAGAAATTAACATATAAAAATATTTATTTACGCACATATAAAATAATATTTAAATTTTGAGGAATAAGTTTAACATTTTAGATTTTTATATTAACTTTTAATTTTACATTTAACTACGTTTCAATGAGTTTAATTATTATTTAGATAGTCAAGTATGAATAGACTACATAGATCTGCATTTGAAAAGAAAATATTCTTCCCTGATTTAACCTTAGGCAACAAATTTCGCAACCAAATTGGCACCAATCCATCTGATACATTCATGTATTCAATGTAGCATGATACGACAACACAAAATACTATATTGTCAGGAATGTACATCTGAACAATAAGTAGAAATAGAGAAGACATTGACTCTCTACCAACAGGAACGTGACATCTGTTGGCAAGTAGAACAATAAACAAAAAACTCCATAGGAATGGACTGCGGTCTTCTGCCGACTTACAAACCCATCCATAGGCAAACAGAGGGTGTGTGGCGTATATCTTTAATCCTGCCCGTAGCGGACCTCATACTACATCTACTAATTACACAAATATATCCAATCCATTGAACCAATTCAACTACGAAATGAACAACCTAAGATTACCCTCCCTTAATACAACTTTACAAAACTATATAGCCATTCACGCCCGACTTAATTTTAACATTTAAATACGTTCGCACAGATTTGTTTAAAAATGTTGGGTATAGATCGATTACATAGATTCCACGGTCAAAAACATTTCAAAATAAACATAAACGATCAAAATACAAAATTATTGATACCGACAATCGCAGAGGGAAACTTATAAGTAACCCAATAGTATTCACCATAAGATACTTGCATTGTCACCAATAACTTAAAAGACATCCGAATAAATACATTTTAGATACTCACCGTAAGGTATCATTATTTATCGAATGTCTATATATTTTGATCAAATATGAAAACCAAAATATAATTAACCGCAAACGAATCCATGCAAGCGTCTATAAACAACTTAAATTTCATACATTTAACTAATCTTTACAATAAGAAAAAAAAAATGGAAATGATGTTTATCAATCGGAAAACATATAAAATTAAACATTATTAATTTGATTTAAAAACTTACAAAAGTCAGATAAGAGTCCGTTTTAACATTTCAGTTGGCTTGTTTATCAATTTGTAAAACTTGACGAAAGTTCTTGATTGATTTTAACAATTGTTCATTTCATATAGCTTATGGTATAAGAGTCCAGGCCTCTGCTTTCAATTCCCGCGATGCCTCCGTTGGAAGGTAATGTTCTGGAGATGGCAATAGCTGGTTCAAGGTATCACAGTCTTTTCATTTTTTTTTTTTATAGAGAGTGTGGTATGTGCGTCATACCACATCTCTCAAACACACAACGCTGGAACCCTGGAAAAACTGTATTTCCCTTTTTATATTATCCACAAGGATTCAATGAACAAAACGTCACTAGTCTATCACTTTCGTTAGGGTCCGAGCCAAGGCTTAGTGCTTCCATTGGTCAAGCTATTATCTCTTTCTTCTCTTATCTAACTTTTCATCTGACTTTTTAATTAAACAGCTTTTAGATAATTAATAAACAATCATTTCCATTTATAGATTACAGGAATTAATTAATACCTGTTTTTATTTTAACTTACGTTATTTTTTTTTATTAAAATATTTTTATATTTCAATCTTGTATTTTTTTATTAAAAAAAATACGTTCAAATACTTTTTTTTTTTTGTTTATGAAAAAAAAATATTTTTAAAGTTTAGCATCTGTGCGAATGTATATACGTATAACAAACATTTTTAATTTTAGCATTTAGTTTTTTACTCTTATTTGCGAACTTTTAAGTTTTTATTTTAAATTAATGTAACGACATATTTATGTATCGTTACAATATATATATATATTAGGGATCATGTATCTTTTTCACATGTATGTGATCATGTGTATCAGTTGCTTGATATTGAAACAGAAAGAAGGAAGACCGCTTTTTTGGGTTTTTGTGTTTCCCGGTTCAATTTTAAAGGGGGGGGGGGGGGGGGGGGATATAGACTGGAGGATGAATAGACTAAAAATCTAGAGTTTCAAATTCATTTACATATATAGGAAGCATTCAGTATAAGCAAATGACTTACTGCCTTAAAATTATATATTACTTGGGAAATGGATTACATCTTAGTATAAGTTCAGCTATTCTCTCTCCTGTATATGAATACATAATGTCTGATAATATGAGGTGTATATATATATATATATATATATATATATATATGATCCAACTGATGAGTGCTGGTTCTTCATAAAATATATATATTAGGGATCATGTATTTTTTTCACATGACTGTGGTCTGTAAATATTGGTTGATTCCATAAATGAGTAACATTTAGTATAAACAAATGACATATTGCTTTAGAATTACATATATATATATAGGTATTCCAAAAACTATTTGATCTCACATATAAATAATTATAAGAATAAATAAATCAATTTTAACATTGGTGTAATATTTTAACATGTAAATCATAGGCACTTAAATTCTGAATAAGATTACATTATGTACAAGTGTATACGTCTATTGTAAAATGGAGGAACTAGGATTACAAAAAAATATTTCATACAATAAAATCTGACTCATATTTTATGCACTTTTTTTTAAACTTTATGTTTAAATATTTTTTCTTTTTTTGTCATTGACTTAAGTCGATAAGAGATTAATTTAAATCATAACTAAATGCATTACTCCCAGTATATTTATTCAAGAATCCATATTATCTCGTTAGCCACATATAGAGGTAAACTTAGAGCAGAGAGAAACTATTGTCATTAAAATGTTCAAACATATTATTTAAAATAAAAAGATTAAAAAATAAAGTTATTACAAATCTTGGAAGTTGTGTATGATATTTCTTTATCTATCCTGTGATATGATTTTACTAAAAATTATAAACGCAGCAAAGGATGTTTCCATTTTATTTATGTGGATCATGTAATAATTAACTGATTTGAATTAATCATACTATTTTTTTTAGTTAAAGCCAGTTCTTACTAAAGGGAGTTGCCTGCAGAAATGACTGAAATATTTTCCTAGATTTCCATAGGCATCTGCCTTATTATTTTTTCTGCCACCACAAAATTGTTTCACAATAATGAATATAAAGATTGGAAATGAAAAGGAAAACCCTATGGAAATTTTTTCAGTAAGGGATAATTCTTATTTATTCAATACCTTCTTTCTATTTTAGTGAAATTTGTAGTGGTTTATTATAAACTCTAGTGTTAATCGTTTATCATAAACTCTAGTTTTAGATGGTCTACAATTTTTCTTATCATTAGAATTTAATGATCTATTCATACGATTTTTTAGTTAATGGATTTATTATAACTGTATTATATGATAATATAAGCGACATTTTATAAAATTTGTCACCAAATTTACATTTACATTTGTAAATACATTTTCCATGTGGCAATCATTAAATTAATGAAAAAAAAAACCATGTTAACCATAAAAAATATGTATAAAGTCTAAAAAGTAATAGTTTGAAAATATCTCGGCTTTATTTAGAATAAAATCAAATCTTCCATTTGCTAAGCCAGCATTTAATCACGTGACTCACACACACACACGTATATATACTAATAATAGTTATTGTTAATTAGTTACAAGTAATGTTTTGATTTTGAAAATAATCAATTCTTTTCCATTTTTTGTTTTATTTTAAATTAAGTGAAACAAAAATTTGCTCTACCTAAAACAGAACAAAAATATTGTTTGACAAACCAATATGTAACCATGTGACCCATACTATTATGCATATATATATATGCTAATGATAATAATTGTAAATAATTCCAAGTAATATTTTGACCTTAAAAGTAAATATAGAAATATTGATATAGTTACATCAAAATATTTGTATTATTACTATTATTATTATTATTATTATTGAACTCGGATTATTGTTGGGAAAATAATTCTGAGAAATGGCAGGAAAATTAGCTAGTAAAACAATAATAAAAATAAAAAGGGAGCGTAAACACAGGAAATATACGTTTTAAATATATATACAACTTTTAAAAAGTAGTCTGTTTACATAAGATGAAGGTGAACAAAGTATTTCTTCTGTTACTTACCATTCTACTCACGATTAGTTGTTTGCTGGGTAAGTACAGATCAATTAATTTCATAAATAGATCAGGGTTAATAATAATTTTATTTAAAAATTAAAAATATTTAAATCAAGCACTTTAATATAAAGGCCTCTCTTTACATTCCACGCACGGTAGGGGATAAGAAAAAATAGATTAGACATTGCTTAGCAATTCATTTAGTTGCAGATTAGTTGGTGGTTATATTTTTATTTTTTATATTGGAAAAAAATTGTAATGAACTCTGGGACACTAAAAATATTCAAACATTAAAATTTGAAATATGATTAATAATGATGATGCTGTACAGAACTCTAAAATGATAAAGCAATCGTAGAAATGGTATGCCTAAAAAACTCAAAAAGAATATTATTGAATATTCTAATCAACACATGTATTTTTAGTTAATCTATCTCTAAAGATTTCAGTAATTGCAAAAAAAAGTTTTAGTTATTTTGTACAATTAAATAAAATGATAATAATTTTAATAAAAACTCAGTAATTGGTCTAATATAGTTACTAAAAAATTAACTTTATGTCCTAAATTATTTAGCTAGTGCATCATAGTTGACTCTAGAGCTCAAGGTCTATGCATAGTGGCTTAAACGTTTTATGCATTCCCGAATAATAAAATTATTCTAATGTTTTGAGCATGTGTAGAATATAACTGATACACTAAATAATATGGATGGCTGAAGTCAAGAGTGGAGAAGATTGAAACCTGTCCATTAAAGTTTGAAGATTTTCTATCTTAATATAAACTGAGCACTGATTGTATATATGTGTGGGAGATGATGATCTGGACTGATGAGTGCTGGTTCAGTGTGAAATACATATATTGCAGATCATCTATCTTTTTCACATGTATGTGGTCATGTGTATCGGTTGTATAAGAGAGAGTGAATGACTGAAGGGAGCTTGAAAGTCTGGGTTCAGATCCTCTCTAATTACATCTAGCTAAAAAGTATATATTTCACTTGTATTTAAATATTATATAAATACATGTGTGTATAAACCATGAACATGGGAGATGGAATCAAGTATTGATGCCTTTATAACACAACACACATTATTAACTGAGAATTAAAGAGTATAATTGGACTATGGATAATCTCTAGTTTAATATATGATCAGTAATAATCATCACTATAATTCTATAAAGTGGTTTATGGCAATATAGTGTATTCAGAAAGTTTAACATTTGTAATTAAACTATAATAAATTGTTATGAATAAAATTCTAAACAAATGATGAAAATATATGTAAGAGATTATGATCAGGGCCAACTGATAGCACAAAAGGATCGTTTACATTTTTTACATGTTTTTGAGCATACGTTTCAGAACATGGTGATAAAATAGAAGGTTGAAATATATATATATATATTGTAACTGAATAAATCTGTCAATGTGCTGATGATGGGCAGAACAATCAATGTAATCTAATTATAAAATCTTAAAAAATCGAATTTAATCTAATCTAGCTCAATCGGGTCGTTATTATGTAATAAACCATCTTAAAGCACTAATAATCTCTACTAAAGCCTAATTTGTTTAAGCTATATGCAAAACGAAAGAATAATGAGATTATCTGCTCCAGACATCAACAAATCTATCACTATTACAAAATAAACTGCAATGAGCAGTGAAATCGTATATCATTGCCCTAAACAATAATATATGATTAAGCTAACTATTTGATTAGTAATTTAATGAAAATCAATTCCAATCAATAACTAAAACAGACTCCAATATACTTTGTTAATCTATTGTTATTGTAATAATTCAAACCTATTTACTATTTCATGATACTGCATTTTATCTAAACAGATGAGCTTCTAAATAACTATAATTGCATTTTTACAAAACATTTTAAAATTATACGCTATTTAAATGTTGAAACAAAATAATCCTTGGCTCAAATGTATATCTAGTTTAATAAAACGCTAAACAGAATATATAAACATTTCATTCGTATCTTTCAATAAACATAATTATTTCTACTTTAATATTTAATAAACAATATTCTCTTGAAATCAACTAGTTTTTATATCCTTTTCGAAAACATTTTGAAAACGTATGCACTCCTTTAAATGTTTAAACAAGTTAATCTACGTCTAGTTTAATAAGACGCTATAATGTAATGTATAAATAATTTATTCGTATCTTCCAATAAAGCGATACATAATTATTGCTTCGTTTATATTTTAAAATAGAATACTCCATGAGAATTTATTATCAACAAATCTATTAGATAATTTCCAACTCTATAATGCGCAATCACATTATATAAAAGATATATTAAGTTTCCATTGGATGTTTATTAACCTATAATTATTAATATTATTTATTTGAATCTTCAAATAATCGAATATGAAATTGGTTTTGGTAACAATTAAACTATATAACTATAATTGAAAGTCATTCCAATCAAAGATAATATTCAATTAAACCAGTCAATGAAATTTGTACTCTTCATTTTAGAGAAGTTTAAAAATATTTAAGATAAGTTATTCTAAATCAATGACAAAATACGATCTATCTAGATTTTTATGACGGGACTAGATGAGCAAAGAAATAATCAACTCTAAGCTAATGATATTACTTACTGCTAATATTAACTAAAATAAAACATAATGTATAATATTCGAATGCAGAAATAAATATAAAATTTATATGTGAATAAAATTTAAAAAAATGATAATATGCAAAACACACCATATTTTATATTCTAGTTCACTTACCAAGTTGAGTTTGAATCTTGAACCGAATTTTAAAATAACAAAATCCTCTTACCAATCCAAATAAAAAAGAAATGAAATGAGCCGCAGCATTTAAATCAACTCAATTTATTGGATTATAAAAAGAAATTGGTAAAATTAATAACAAAATACAATAGGAGATTAATCTATATTTCTGATTGATTGAATTAATAAAGAAAATGATAAAAGTTCTGTGGGTAACTGCAAACTGTGTTGCAAAACTAATGACACGTATATATATATAAAATGAATGGGAGAAGAGATTTTGTATATCTTAATGAAAAATTTTCTACAGAACAGATACCAAATATATGCAATTAAATAAAATGGATCTCTATTTGTTCATTAACATAATAATTGAACAAACGTAAAATAAAACTCTATATTTAAACTTTTTTTCTGTCCGATATTTCAAGTTAAAATTTAAAACATACAAAATTCAAACTGAATATTAAAAAAAAACATCGGTCACATTAACACAAGAGTTTAAATAATCTGTAAATGAATCTCTCTGAGCCCTTCATTTCGTAAACCCTATTAAATCTAAATGTACACTATTTATGATATAAAATAAAATATAAATTATTCCTCTAAAAATGTATAAAAATGTGCACACGTATGCATAAAAAAAATCATATTCTAAGTAAAAGTCTGACCATTTTCATTATCCATTTTTAATCGTAGCTTCTTTATTCTCAATCCTAAGATGTAGAGATGAGTTTATTTAAGAGAAAAGGTAAGTTGAACTTTCAATGTTTCCTTTCATTGGCGATAATGTTCAGATAGAATAATCCTTAAAGTTTAATAACAGCTCTTTTTTTGCCTTCATAAAGAGGAAAATGGAGTTTAATTAGCTTTTTTTTATAATATAAATTAATCCAGTTGATTCTGGATATTTTCTTAGCTTGTAACATAGTATCTAAACAATACAATGGTAGTTATATTCGAATTTTTAAAACTGGAATCTCTTTTGTTTTAAAAATAGCCGATTTCATATAATGCATTTTCTTTTTAAATAGGTTTCCCTTCTCACATTTTTGTGGCCGTCTTCTCTGGAACTTCTTCACAAACTGCCATTCATCTGAATGAATGGGCAAATAATTTAAGTTTCTATTCTTCCATATTTTTATAGTTTAACAGTTTCAAAATTATTGAAGAATTTTTATTTAAAAGAATGCAGAGTCTGCTCTTGGCAATGACAAAAAGATGAGAACCCTTCTTACAGTCTTTGCTGACTATTTATATTATACTATTTCTGACGTTATGGCTATCATAACAACTGTTGGAATTCACTCAAATAAAGCTCAATGGCAAACGATATGTTCCAGTAACTTTCCCGCTTTGTTTTGCAAGTGTGATGTAAGTTTGGAGAAAATGGATACATTGAAATGAAATCTAAGTTCGATATGATTTTTCCTATTATTTTCAAGATAAAATAAGGAATAGATATTACAACCTTGATACCTTTTTTAAATACACATAATTTACATATGTTTTTTAATAATAATATTTTTTTTAAAAATTAATTTACAAACAAAAATATCTGACATAAAAACATTCAATTATATGTAATAATGTTACTATGGTGACTGCAGTAACAGAAATAAAAATATGTAAAAATAATACTGATCCTATTCAAGTAAACTTTTATATCATACTGAATTATTTCCAAAATTTATTTATTTGCCTATATGTTTTTCTTGAGTTTGATTATAAATTTTTTTAGTATTTTGAAGCTAGAATTATTCAGTAAACAAAACTATTTGAAAAGCTTTAGGTTGCCATGGTTATCAATTTAAACTTATATGTTCAAGATCTCCCATTATCCATTTATCAAGTAAAAGAAAAACCAAACAAGATCAACAAACTTATTATTTATTTATTTATTTTTTTCTTAAATACTTTGATGATTAATATGAATATTCACAATATATATATAAAATTAAAAGTATGTCCAAAAATGGTATATCAAGTTTTTTTATTTTTTATTAATGAGATCTTTATTGCAGTAATGGGTCCAGTGCAATAATGATTTTACATTTTGGTTACTCATTTTTGATATTCTACATTGGTGACTTTATTTATGTGTGTGTATATATATAAAAGACATATTTTGCAGGTTCATCCATGTTAAAGTATTTTAAATATTGATATATCAGACATTTCAACTTGATCACACAAGTCATCTACTCAGTGATGAAAGGTAGAAAGACAGTTGTAGAGGCACTACAATCACTATTACCACTACAACCATCTTTCTACCTTTCATCACCCAGTAGTTGACTTGTGTGATCAAGTCAAAATGTCGGTATATCAATATTTAAAATATTTTAACACGGATGAACTCACAAAATATATCTTTTGTATATGCAACCTATGAAAATCTTCATATATATATATATATATCCTTTTTCTTTAAATTAAAAAGTATATAAATTGAAAATGTCCACAGATCTTGACAAATTGCAAAATTTGGCCATCAAAAAAAAAAATACATGGAAAATTTAGGGGAAAGATATAGATGTTAGAAAAACCATATGCAAAGTAGAAAATTGTAATACAAAGTACAATATGAGCTTTGTATGTCTTATTGGGTAAAAGTAAACTGGATGCATTCAGAGTGAGAGAGGTTGGTCTGAGTTCAGGCTGATGGATGGTTGTGATATGATTTCTCTAAGATAAAAAATGCACCGAGAGAAGAATAAAATTTGAAAAATATATTGTATTTTGGAATTTTATCTTGAATCCAATCAAAAGATTAGTAATAAGCATACTGAAAGTTTTAGCATTCCTTAAGGCTATTGCTGGTAATGTTAGCCAAGCAACAGTAATATTTTCTGTTCATCATCATTTTTTCACATATCTATTTAATTACATATAAAACAAGTATTGTCTAAAAGATTTCTGAGCATTTTCCATTTGTTTTGGATTGGTAACAATTTACTCAGATTCACATATTTAAGGAATGGCCAGAAACCCAGATTTAAATTTTCATCCATCAAATGGTAATCCCTCAGCATTGAATAGTAGCTTGAAGCACAATAAAATCAAACACTATATTGCATTATTTAATCATTTACACTTGTCAACATTATCAATTAGTAGAATTGTAAAAGAAATCAACAACTATCATTCCAATTTATGAACAAGACAAACATTTTTAAAATGAAGATGGGCATCACTTTCGTTTATGACCAGGACTAAATTTTGTAATTTTCTTTCTTATACAAATCTAGAGCTGAAACTAACACACATTTTGGGGAAGTTGGTAATTTATAATAAAGCAACACAAATATTTAGTTTGCCAAACCATTTTATAGTTTTCCTATGATCTTGGAGGTATTCTTCCATGGGCAAATATATAGAGTTCTTTGTTTAACTTAACTATAGAAAATACAAAGCTTGGTTCACTCCACTAGCAAAATACATTCTGAATTAAATCAATTATCTCAGTCATTTTATAGCTAATTGTCAATACATTAAAAATGGGTTGTCCAATACATTAAACTGACTATCTTCATAATTACCTTAACCATTTTAATTAATCATTCTTTAATTATATGTTTCTTTGTCTACAACTTTTTTTTCCAAATTTTAATACAAGAAAGTAAGGGATAGTTTTTTGAAAATTTGAACTCATTTTGAAATAAACTGCATTTAATATTACTTTTAATAACTTGATTTGTTTACATTTTAATTTTAATAACTCCAATTTGTTTGTTTACAATAAACTTTAAATTGAACATAGATATATGTATATGTAAAAAAGGGAGTGAATCACCCTCCCTAGGTTATGACTTAAAAATACTTTAAATTTTAGTTTGTTTTAATCATAAAATATTATTATAATGCTTTTTTTCTTTTCTCAAAGAGTCATAAAATATCTAAAGGAGAGCAGCACATCAACTGATTGTATTGCTACCACTGAAACACAATCTACTCTCTCCTTCCTCAGTTTGTACATGCTTTTCATATTTGTAGTTAACAATAAATGACAATATGAAGAAACAATAATTTAAAAAATATATATATAATATTGTGATGGGGAGTGATGATGATCAAACCTTCAACACAATGTTTTGTCAGCTGACACTGTATTCAAGTGTTAGTTGATTCATAAAATGTAAAAGTATGACTATAATATAAAACCAAAAGGAACATTTGTGGACAATATATATATATATATATATATATTGTCAGATAAGTAGTAACATATTTGCTAATTGAAACTATTTTTTTTTATTTGCTAAATTAATTTTCGTTAATTTAATGTTTCACATTTGTTTGTGTCTGAGATAAAAGAAGAAAAACTAATTAAAATGTATGTTAGTTTGTTCAATTAAATTGCTGGATAAAGAAAATATATATACAGTACTAAAATAATTTCATTAATTGTCTTTAGTACAAATATTTTATAGAAACTTTTTTTAATAATGTTTAATATATTACAAAATAATTAGATATATTGTGATAAAAATTCTTGGTAAAAATTTATCTCTTTGATATATATATATTGTGAGAGTATCATATGAGCCTCACCTAAAACAATTTGTGTTTCTTTGTGAATTTAACTGTGCCTATATCGAATCAACAGATATAAATAACTTACACCTATCTTAAGCTTTTCATGTATCAGCTATATATATAGACTAGTTAGTATTAAAATAATAATTCTAAAAATGAATAATTCTAATTTGTTTATACACACACATAAATAAATGTTTCTAACTAATAGTATTTTTTTTTATTAACCAAAACTTGACATTTGACAAAGCCTTAAGTCAACATTGCATTTTTATCAGTTGAAACAAAGGAAATAAACGTTTGGGGTTCATTACAAATTGTATATTTTAAACAATAGAGCATGAGCATGATTATGTGATATGCTTGCAGAAATTAATCCAGTATAAAAACGAACTAATATTGTTATAACAATAATCTTCTATTTAGTTATCAAGGCAAGAACTACGTCTGTAAATTTAAATGTGTTCGAATTTAGAACACATTTAAGAAAAAAAAGAAGATTCAATATTTTAAAACCTGCTTCAAGTAATTAATTTACTGCCTTTTAATATTATAAAGAACTATAAAAAAATAATCATTGAAATTGACAAGGTTATAAGAGATATCAACGTCTTCAAAATGAGTTTTCAAAATATATATTTAAGAAGACAAAAATTTATAAAGATGTTCTCTGGCTAGACAATTTATGCCAAGGATTTCTGCTGATGTTTTAAACCTGAACATGTAAATTTATTCCTACTCAATGCCTAAAATATAATCGTCATAATTCTCATTTAAAAAGCTGCCTTAATAATGGAGTATTATATTGAAGAAGATGTTAAATATTTTACTACGCAAATATTTAAAAGAATGAATATCTGGATTGCCTCTTCGAAGGATGATCAATGAACTTTATGTTTCAACATTCATCGTCATTTTATTTCGTCTAAGGAGGGATATAAAACCGTTATTCTTTCTCGTCTTGGATTACTTCATTGTGTATTTTAATAACCCTTAAACTTTATTTCCTTTGTGGATAACTATATTTACGTGGAGAAATTATTTCATATATTAAATTGATTTTAACAGAATAAGTGGAGAACTGATAAGATGAACATTTTATTTTTATTTATTTAATAAAATTTAGATGTTGATATTTTGATATATGCTCTGATGAAAATGACGGCTGACTAAGGTAAAAGTTTTTAAATTATTTCAATTTGGAAGTAAGTTTTATTATATTCCAAATTGAATCTTACCTGACAATTAACATAATTTCTTTTTAAACATAAATAACTAATATCAGAATACATTCTATTATTAATCTAGTGTGAATGGATGTTATCTTATATAGACATATAACACACACTGAATCATTTTAATGACACAATACATAGATTTATAATGTATCATGTGTATTATTTATTATACACATGATTTTAAATTATATATATGTGTAAATGATTACATTATGTTTTTTCTGAATGTTAAATAGTTTATTATTGTATTTAAACATAAGCACAGATTATGATTCTAAATTTTAATATATTTATTATTTATGAGATGATATTTTTGTTTCTATTACGGATTAAAATGTGTTAAACTTGATTTTAAAATTAAACAGGTCTCGTTTGTTTATTTTATTTAGTCATTTTATAAAACCAATAATTATAAATATACATACTCACGCATGTATATATTAAATCAACTTAGCGATTTAATATTTATAAAAAAGTTATATATAGCTTATACTAAATTTATCATTACTATGGGATATTTGTGGAAATGCCTGAAGAGAGTCAATTGCAATTTCTACTCTGAGCTCGAATTCCGAGAGTAACGAGGTTATTAATAGAGGAGTGGATTGGATTATATTTTAAATCTCATCATCTATGGCATTCTATAAGAAGACTCAAAGTCCCACTATAGGTAGATGCGACTTCCTCGAGTCCTGAAAAGGATCGTCCCGTTATACATGGCGCCCATACTTAAGGCATGAAACAGTAGTTTTCAATTAGTTTAAATCCATAGTTTAAAAAAAAAAATTATATGAGTATGTTGTGAATTGGGAAAAACACTGAATAATAAATAATAGAGACCTTGAAATAAAATAAACTGTAATAAATAGATGAATCAGTCGCTTTAAAATAAATAAATAAATCAATACGATTATAGTTTGGGCATTAAAATATATATTATAACAACATCTTATAAAAGTAGGAAAAATAGAATTACATTTAAGGGCATAAGCACAGCATGAAATCTTATGGCATATAAGTAATTATAACCTTGAAAAGAAAGTAGTTTATATATATAATATTAGGAATTTTTTGTTAATGATAACTGGAAGTGGGAAAAAGCTAATAATAATGGAAGTAAAAAGTTTCGAAGAATCTTTAAGTAATATAGATAGTGAAATAGAGATTACTTCAATTAGTAATGAACAAGGATCTTTACAAGTCCTAATGTCTGAGGGGTCTGTAGAAGAAGTTGAACATCTTTCACAAGTTCACATGACAGAACAAATATTACCTCAAACACAAAAAGAAACTGAAGCTATAACAGTACAAGAAAGTGATAAGCATATAGCTCAATTGGTTCAAATGATAAAACATCTACAAGTTAGCATGAAAGCTGATATGAATAATATAAAAGCTGATATGATAACCAAAGCTGATATGAATAATATAAAAGCTGATATGGTAACCAAAGCTGATATCAATAAAATAAAAGCTGATATGGTAACCAAAGCTGATATGAATATTATAAAACCTGATATGGTAACCAAAGCTGATATGAATAATATAAAAGCTGATATAAATAAAATGAATGCTGATATGAAGGGAAAAATGGGCTAGAATGAATGATAATATGGTAACTAAAGTTGATATGGATATTATGGAAGGGAAATTAAAAGAAGACATAATTTCTATAAAAAAAGAGTTAAAGAAAGATATTGATAATGTTAAGGAAAAGATGCAAGTAGAAATCAAAGTTGTTGTTGTAAAGAAACAAACTGCCAATGCAGTAGAAAGACTTCATGACACAAAGGCATCAACCATATCAATGGCAATCAAATGCCAAGAATCCAAAGCTTACCCTGAGCATGAGATATGCGAATATAATGATAACATCCAGAACAAATCATTTTTAGTTCAAATGAATATTTCAGAAGAAAATTGTCATGATTATCATTTTACCATACAGCAGAGCAATGAAGTAGAAAATCATTGCAGCATTACTAAAGAGCTTGAATCTGATCCAAAAATCTTAGAAAAAGAAGAGGATATGGATCATGTGAAATATAAATTAAATTCTGAGTCTCAGGACTTGAAAGAAACACAGTCAACTGATATTACTGAATGTCTAGATAAATTAAGACTTCGGATTTCTTGTATTAATCGCAAGTTAAGTCATGAACTCATGAAACTTGAGATGACTCCACTATCTAAAGATATAATAAATGAATACAACAGTGAAGTGTATTTTGAGTCATCCCACCATATTTGTTTTTACTCCCAAAACCAAAGTAAAACATTTCATCAATGATGATATTTAATGGAAAAGAAGGTTGTTGTAATAGAAGGTTTAATTTAGAAGATATGAATGAAGGCAATAGATTTAATTGTCTTAAGTGTAAATTATGGTGTATGAAGCATCACCATAATCCTGAAGATAAACAAATTATAAAAAGTCTTCAGACAATAATAAAGATATTTATAATACAAGCTAAGAGACAGAAAGGTTCACAACTACATAGGTTGTGTAATACTTATGAAGGTCCCTTCATGTTCATTGAACATGTTAATGGATGTGCTTAAAAAGTAAAGCACACATATAAGGAAGGACTTCATAGATTACAATTTTTGGATGTGACAATGGACTTTCAGTAATGATAGAATCCAGTAGGCTATTCTTTTAGGAGAATAAATGCATATATGTATATAAATAAGTGAAGTAGATATTAATAAAAAAAATGCATCAAGTTAACCAAAATATGAAAAAAAAAATACTCACAGGTTTATTAGAGTGCCAATTATGGTTAAAATGCAAGTCCATTATTATATATTTTGATATGGATATATATAAATAAGAGATTTATTTTATATAGCATGATGTTGTTAAATTGTAATAACAATCTGCATTAATCCAATGTACATGTGCTTTGTGGATATATATATATATATATATATATATATATATATATATATATATATATATGGATACAAGAAAAGATAGTGTAAAAGTTTGTAAACAATTTGTTAAAAAAAAAGGCCAGTCAAAGAAATAAAAATGTGAAGACAACTTCACACAAATTTAAAATTGGGGATCAAGTTTTTATAAAAACACCTCATATGAGTAAATCCCAAGAGAGCAAATATCAAAAGTTTTACCATCAATATGAAGGACCTTATACTATCATAAAGCAAACAGGTCCCAATGCATTCTGGATAAATATAAAGGGAGACATTAAAGGCACTTACAATGCTAGAGCTTTAAAACCCTATTTTGGTCAAACGAATTAATAATGTTTTACCACATTTTACTTATGTATAAAGTAAAATATTTAAAGAAAAGATAACTTGGAATAGGTAAGGAGAGAAAAAGTTTTCGTTTAAAAGTATATAGGTATATATATGTGTAAGGATGTGTATAAGTCAAAAAAGACATTAATTTTCTTTGATGAGGGTATGTTAAGCAATTAAAATTAATTCTTAGGATACCTGAAAACTAAAATCATTTTAAGAGTTAATCCATGCTGAATGATGGCTGTTCTTATGTTTTGGATAGTTCTCAAAAAAGTCCATGAGTCTTAAAGAAAAGCAGGATGGAGACTATCAAACAAATATATGTGTCATCTATAAAAGGGGCACATAACAATGAATCCATTAAAGAAAAATAAAAAGGGGAGAAAAAGAAAGAACCCTATATATATGAACCTCCTTGTCCTTCTGGTTAAACTGAATGATGTTAGTATAGAGAAAAAGAAAAGAGTTAGAAAATAAAATAAATAATAAGGGTTGATAAAAGCAAAAAAGAAAAACAAGCTCCACAACTTTATATTTAATCCATACATTGATACACATTAAGTGTCCAAATTTTAAATGTAAATATAAAATTTGAACTTTTTAAGGTGGGGGTAATGTGAGAGTACCATATGAGCCTCACCTAAAACAATTGGTGTTTCTTTGTGAATTTAACTGTGCCTATATCGAATCAACAGATATAAATAACATACACATATCTTAAGCTTTTCATATATCAGTTATATACATAAACTAATTAATATTAAAAGAATAATTCTAAAAATGAATTATTCTAATTTGTTTATAAATTTAATCAGCCATTTAAGCTATTGTGCACTTTTTCACGAGTGTTAAATAATAATAAACGAGTACTTCCGCTTACAACACAAGATATAGTATTTAGGAAAGAATAAAATGAATCCACTTATTCAATCCAACCCAAATACTTATATATGGGCAAATCTTAAGTACTGTAAGTGAAAGTGTGAGGATAGACTACTCACTTTAAACCACTGTTTACGATATCTGAATGAATAACACCAATGAAATTATCTAGAATTTACTAGACGTTACTCACAAATGAAACTCCCAAACATATGTAAATAAACATTTATCTTTAGTGCTGTTTCTAATTGTAATAATTTTAATCAGCCATTTAAGCGATTGTGCACTTTTTCATGAGTGTTAAATAATAATAAATGAGTACTTCCACTTACAACACAAGATATAGTATTTAGGAAAGAATAAAATGAATTTACTTATTCAATCCAACCCAAATGCTTATATATGGGCAAATCTTAAGTACTGTAAGTGAAAGTGTGAGGATAGACTACTCACTTTAAACCACTGTTTACGATATCTGAATGAATAACAGTACTTAAGATTTGCCCATATATAAGCATTTGGGTTGGATTGAATAAGTGGATTCATTTTATTCTTTCCTAAATACTATATCTTGTGTTGTAAGTGGAAGTACTCATTTATTATTATTTAACACTCGTGAAAAAGTGCACAATAGCTTAAATGGCTGATTAAATTTATTACAATTAGAAACAGCGCTAAATATAAATGTTTATTTACATATGTTTGGGAGTTTCATTTGTGAGTAACGTCTAGTAAATTCTAGATAATTTCATTGGCGTTATTCATTCAGATATTGTAAACAGTGGTTTAAAGTGAGTAGTCTATCCTCACACTTTCACTTACAGTACTTAAGATTTGCCCATATATAAGCATTTGGGTTGATTGAATAAGTGAATTCATTTTATTCTTTCCTAAATACTATATCTTGTGTTGTAAGTGGAAGTACTCATTTATTATTATTTAACACTCATGAAAAAGCCACAATAGCTTAAATGGCTGATTAAATTTGTTACAATTAGAAACAGTGCTAAAAATAAATGTTTAATTTGTTTATGCACACACATAAATAAATGTTTCCAACTAATAGTATTTTTTTATTAACCAAAACTTGACATTTGACAAAGCCTTAAGTCAACATTGCATTTTTATCAGTTGAAACAAAGGAAATAAACGTTTGGGGTTCATTACAAATTGTATATTTTAAACAATAGAGCATGAGCATGATTATGTGATATGATTGCAGAAATTAATCCAGTATAAAAACGAACTAATATTGTTATAACAATAATCTTCTATTTAGTTATCAAGGCAAGAACTATGTCTGTAAATTTAAATGTGTTCGAATTTAGAACACATTTAAGAAAAAAAAAGAAGATTCAATATTTTAAAACCTGCTTCAAGTAATTAATTTACTGCCATTTAATATTATAAAGAACTATAAAAAAATAATCATTGAAATTGACAAGGTTATAAGAGATATCAACGTCTTCGAAATGAGTTTTCAAAATATATATTTAAGAAGACAAAAATTTATAAAGATGTTCTCTGGCTAGACAATTTATGCCAATATTTTCTGCTGATGTTTTAAACCTGAACATGTAAATTTATTCCTATTCAATGCCTAAAATATAATCGTCTTAATTCTCATTTAAAAAGCTGCCTTAATAATGAAGTATTATATTGAAGAAGATGTTAAATATTTTACTATGCAAATATTTAAAAGAATGAATATCTGGATTGTCTCTTCGAAGGATGATCAATGAACTTTATGTTTCAACATTCATCGTCATTTTATTTCGTCTAAGGAGGGATATAAAACCGTTATTCTTTCTTGTCTTGGATTACTTCATTGTGTATTTTAATAATCCTTAAACTTTATTTCCTTTGTGGATAACTATATTTACGTGGAGAAATTATTTCATATATTAAATTGATTTTAAGAGAATAAGTGGAGAACTGATAAGATGAACATTTTATTTTTATTTATTTAATAAAATTTAGATGTTGATATTTTGATATATGCTCTGATGAAAATGACGGCTGACTAAGGTAAAAGTTTTTTAAATTATTTCAATTTGGAAGTAAGTTTTATTATATTCCAAATTGAATCTTACCTGACAATTAACATAATTTCTTTTTAAACATAAATAACTAATATCAGAATACATTCTATTATTAATCTAGTGTGAATGGATGTTATCTTATATAGACATATAACACACACTGAATCATTTTAATGACACAATACATAGATTTATAATGTATCATGTGTATTATTTATTATACACATGATTTTAAATTATATATATGTAAATGATTACATTATGTTTTTTCTGAATGTTAAATAGTTTATTATTGTATTTAAATATAAGCACAGATTATGATTCTAAATTTTAATATTTTTATTATTTATGAGATGATATTTTTGTTTTTATTACGGATTAAAATGTGTTAAACTTGATTTTAAAATTAAACAGGTCTCGTTTGTTTATTTTATTTAGTTGATTTATAAAACCAATAATTATAAATATACATACTCACGCATATATATATATAATGAATCAATTTAGTGATTTAATATTTATAAAAAAGTTATATAGCTTATACTAAATTTATCAGTACTATGGGATACTTGTGGAAATGCCTGAACAGAGTCAATTGCAATTTCTACTCTGAGCTCGAATTCCGAGAGTAACGAGGTTATTAATAGAGGAGTGGATTGGATTATATTTTAAATCTCATCATCCATGGCATTCTATAAGAAGACTCAAAGTCCGACTATAGGTAGATGCGACTTCCTCGAGTCCTGAAAAGGATCGTCCCGTTATAATATATATATACATTTAGTGTTGATAAAAGTATTAAAATTCCTTTTTTTTGTAAAAATATAAAGACTCATCTACCAAGCTGATTAGAAAAATAAATTAATGAGAATCAAAGATAAAAGATTACAATATTCTGTTTTTTATGTGGGTAAAATATAAAAAATGAGCCAAGTGGTCAAAGAGCAATCAGAGAAGAGTCAACAATCAGAGGAGTCAGCAGTGAGAGTCAGCCATAATTGTCAATGAGAACTTTGTCCATCAACAGTTCGAAAACAGAAGTCAGAGCAAGAAAACAAACAAAAAAGAATTCACAGGGAACTGTTGAAATCCATTTTTGTAAAACTCAACAAAACAAACATTAAGTAAGCTAAACAAAATGGAATAAAAGTTACCCAAGTGCACCACTTCTAATTTTCAAATAATCACCATGCAAGGTATATCATTATGCTGAAACCTTGCCTAGCAACAAAAGTAGCAGAATCAAAATTATCTGTTTCTTCTGGTTGTTATCACAGCTTTGAACAGAGCTTTGTAAATGGGAGCATACAAGGGAAGCTTTGTTTTAGCTAAGAACAGGGGAGAAATGGCCATCACAGTAGCCAGCATTGTGTAACATTGCCTATGAATAATTATTGCAGATGAATCTTGAAATATTTAGAGCAGAATGAATGGTATATACCCCCTTATTTGGTATAAGTAAGAAAATATCATTTAAATTTATTATTATAATTATTTTTTTTAAAGTTTTTTTAAAAAATCTACTGTTAAGAAATTAATATCTTATCAAAATTAAGCTAAACATATACGAGTATATATATGCATGTATGTGTATAGAATTAGATAAAAACATAGATCTTTTTTATTTATTTATTGGTTAATGTGGGTGTAACATGAATTGAAATATAATCTATCTTGCTGATATATATATATATATATATATATATTTCTGTAATATCACTGATCAGCATGGTTATTGTATATATATATATATATATATATATTTATATGTTTGCTATTTTATATATGCATATGTATTTATATACCCACAATTTCTGTATGAGTCCATACTGTAAGAAATAATACAAGAGAGGGGAGAGGGTTCTCTTACTGCTAAGTAATGTATTATATATTTATTTTTCTTTTGTGTTATCTTCATAATCGTTATTTTTATTTCTAATTAAGATTAATAAACAAGTTGTTGCATTTAATAAAATACTGGTGTTCAATGTTTTATTCATCTCACTTCATAGTTCATATGAATAACATGGTGTACTTATTGTAAGATAGGCTAATCACTTTGAGAATTAGAGTAATAGAGATAACATTTGGGATAACCTACAAGAGAATGTTTGGTATATTTTTCTATAAGAGTCATGTAGGGCATCATTTTATGAAAGTGGCACATGAAACTTTTGGCCTTTATAAAATGCTTTACATTGGCTAAGCATGATCAAAATGGTGAAGATGGTTACCCAAATAAGGTGATTAGAAAGTATAACTGATAGCTGTTAGTGTATTCACTGTTTTAACAATAATAATTAATGGAGTTAGTTATTCCACTCTGCCTTATCTGCTAATTGTGTTACAATATTTGAGCTGAGTAATGGTGGGTAGGGTAGTTCCCATTACAGTAATATATAGTGCACAACATATATGGGACCAAAAATAAAAGATAGCTGTTGCAATAAATATGGAAATCAAATGAGTGGAATCAGTAATAAATGGCACACAATGTTTTGGATACAATAAAAGATAGCTATTGCAATAAATAAAAAATTAAATGAATAAATGCAGGAAAGTAGATTGAAATTAATGTTTGGATAGAGTTAGAAATATTTAGTTTTATTTATTAATTTAAGATAGATCCCATCAGGATGTATATAAATTGTATACACTGATGATAAAAACAAATTAATGGCACACAATGTTTTGGATGCAATAAAAGATAGCTATTGCAATAAATAAAAAATTAAATGAGTAAATGCAGGAAAGTAGATTGAAATTAATGTTTGGATAGAGTTAGAAATATTTAGTTTTATTTATTAATTTAAGATAGATCCCATCAGGATGTATATAAATTGTATACACTGATGATAAAAACAAATTAATGGCACACAATGTTTTGGATGCAATAAAAGATAGCTATTGCAATAAATAAAAAATTAAATGAGTAAATGCAAGAAAGTAAATTGAAATTAATGTTTGGATAGAGTTAGAAATATTTAGTTTTATTTATTAATTTAAGATAGATCCCATCAGGATGTATATAAATTGTATACACTGATGATAAAAACAAATTGGTGTAAAAAAGATTTACACCAAGACAATACAATAAATGTGTTAAGCAGTTAAAATTAAAAAAAAAGGTCAGATAAAAGATTTTTAATATCAAATAGGTAGACGATTTTTTAAAAAAGAAAAGATTTATAGAGAATGCAGGCAGAGTATGATGTGATATATTGTCATGGTGATACAGAAGGGCAGGTCTGGTATATTGTTTTAATAATACAAAATCTAAAATAATAATAAAGAATATTAGTGATTTAGAAATAAAGATAGACTATAAAAATTAATCTATTTAAAAGATAGAAATTAAATTTTACAAATTCATTATGTAAAATAACGTATCAAATATTAACAAGAGATCAGTCAAAACATAATGGAGAAAAAACAGGGTAAATCTGAAAATTTTGACAACCCCAAAATCAAACAAATAAAGGTACAATAATCTGTACAGCCAATATAACCAGAGCTACAAGATCTAGATCAAACAGTGGAACAAAATTCAGATAAGATACCAAACACATTTGATATAAAAATGTTATGTGCCTTAATTAAAAATATTAAACAAAATATAAGTGACATGAAGAAGATACTACAAAATATAGAACAACAGATAAATGAAAAATTCCAAGACAAACAGAAAAGTATAGAAAAAAGGCACTAATGTAAATATCCCAACACATAAAGAAAAAAGAATTTAAAGACATGCAGCAGAGCATAATCCAACAATTTCATGATATGACTGAAAAGCACCAAAGCCTAAATAAAAAGGTTGAAGGGAAAAACAACAAAACTTACACAAAATTGTTGAGGTTATTTAAAAAAAGCAAAAAAGTATTGAGCATAATTATTAGAGCATAGAAGGACTTGGAAAGGGGAAAATCATGAGATAGATTATGAAATAAATGATAATAATATAATGAAAATTTATACTGAAATACAGGAGTTAAAAAGTAAAGATGGAAGAGTTGAGAATGAAAGAGGACAACCTAAAGTTATTAAAAAAAGGAAAGAAAGGAAAAGATAGTAAAACTCATCCTACGTAAAGCAGTTTTTGAAAATCAGGATATTTCAAGGTCAAATGGTGAAGCTCCTGCTGAACATTTAAAAATAATGGAAGCCTATTTTTGTCTTAACCCCATGTCACTTGCAAGGGAATACACAATTCTGGTGGGACTCATTATTCAATAGGCCTAAAACCTTTCAAAATTATCAAGAATCTCTGTTGAGCAATTTTTGCTGAAAAGTACACCAGGAGACTATCTGTTATCAAATAACGCAAAAGAAATATAAAGCCAATACTGAGGAAAATTACTGTAAATTCTTCAGAAGACATATGACTAAACTTAGAAGTTTAGATGCTTGTAATATGATAGAAAGTCAAATTATTCAAATAATTAAATAAATTATTATAACAATTATTCATGCTGTTTGTTTTATTTATATCTCTTGTAAAATCACTTTTATATTAGATTAAATTTTTTTAAATTATAATTTTAGTTGAAGCGCGGATAAGATGTGCTTTATACTGTCCTTGTGGTTACAGAACCTCTTGTTCCTGTAGGCCTTGTATTGGATACAAATAATGGTAAGTATTTCTAAATGATTTATTTTTTCCTGCTCTATTTTTTATTTTCTCACTCTCTTTATGCACACACACGCATATATATATATATATATATATATATATATATATATATATATGGCTGCAGAAAGGAGTTTGTATTAACTGAAAGGAGATCCTTTAATTCCTCTTTGAGACCTTAAAGGAACCGACAAGCAGGGCAAATTCCTAATGTTCACTTCATATGTTCTTGTCATTGCAGCTGTTATTACTATGTGATTATTCATATAGTATACGAACATGGATGGGCTGCTCACCAACATGCATTAGCCAACATGGTGAGTTTATTGGCTTTTTACTTCTGAATTTAAGATCAAGAAACATGATGGTCTTTCTCTCAGTTACCTGATAAGGCCCAATGAATGTTTTTGTAAATGATAAATATTTTTCCAATATATACAATCATGACAGACAAAATAAATCATGTTCTTTATTCCCAGGAGGCTGTAAAGTCACCAACCAAGGCAGCGGTTGGTGGCTGAAGGTGGAAGGTGCTAAGAATCCCCTGATTGCGGACCCAGGCTGCCATTTGATGACGACTTTTTATTTAGGTACTTACAACTGCAGATCACTTTCAAGTGAAGGAAGATTGCAAGAATTAGAAGAACTGTCTTATATTAAATGGGACATTATTGGACTTTGTGAAGTTAGAAGAAAAGGTGAAGAGACAATTGATTTAAAAAGTGGACATGTACTCTATTATAAAGGTACAAATATTGGAAATACAAGTGGAGTAGGATTCATTATAAATAAAAAGTGGAAGAACAACATTGTGGAGATTGATGGTATATTGGACAGAGTGGCAAGATTAGTTATACAACTTAATAGCAGATACCAAATGCAGATAATTCAGGTTTATGCCCCAACAAGTTCTCATAGTGATGAAGTAGTAGAAAATTTTTATATGGATATACAAAATGCTTTTGATCAGAGTAAACAACATTTTAAAAATTGTTATGGGAGATTTTAATGCTAGAATTGGTAAACAAATGAAAGATGAAAAGTGCTGTAGGTAATTTTGGTTATTTGTAATAGAAATTAGAGAGGACATAGACTTGTGGAGTTTGCAGAAAAAAAACTTTATATTATGAATTCTTTTTTTGGAAAAAAATGTTAAAAGGAAATGGACATGGAAGCATCCAAATGAAGGTACAGCAGAATTGGATTATATTTTGACTAACAGAAAATACATATTTCAAGATTGTAATGTTCTTAATAAATTTAACACAGGAAGGGATCATCGATTAGTAAGATGTAAGATACGTGTTAATGCAAAACTAGAGAGACAAAAATTATTAAGAAAAACAATATTTACAGTTGATATTCCTAATCTTCAGAAACATTCTAATGAATTTAAATTAGAACTTACAAATCGGTTTCAAGTATTAGTAGATTTTGAACATGATTCAGATTTGAATGAAATTAATATGAAAATAACTGATACACTTTTAAAAATTGCAACAAAGATAGCTGGTGGGAAAAAGCAGCAATTGACCAATAAAATTTCTACTGAGACTAGAGAATTTATGAAGAAAAGAAGGAATATGAAGATATACAAAAATGATGCATTAAAAAGGTTGAATATCTCGAATTTTGTAAAGTGGTGCAGAAAAGAGTTGAATATGATATAAGAAAGTATAACTGTGAACTAGCAAGGAAAGCTGTAGAAGAGAATAAAAGTCTCAAGAGTGTAAAACAACATTTTGGTATTGGTAGGAAATTTATATCTGCAATAAGAAAAAAAGATGGAATTATTACTAAAAAGAGAGATGACATCATGAAATGGGTAGAAGACTTCTATCAAGAATTATATAGTAATAAAGAACAAGTACCTCCTATATCTATTACATCTTCTGAATTGCCCAGAATTTTAAATGAAGAAGTGAGACATGCAGTTAAATGTATGAAGAAAGGAAAGGCACCAGGTGATAATGATGGAATTATTATTGATATATTAAAAGAAGCAGGTGAAGAAATATTATTTTTTTAGCAAAGTTATATACTAAATGTCTAAATGATAAAGATGTACCAGATGATTGGAAGAATGCAGTATTAATATTTAAAAATGGTGATAAAGAAGATATTAGAAATTGCAGACCTATCAGCCTTTTATCAGTTTTATACAAAATTTTTACAAGATAATTACAACTCGTCTACAGAGAACATTGGATTTCGACCAACCAAGAGAACAAGCTCGATTCAAAAGTGATTTTAGTACAGTAGGTTATATCCAGGTATTGAGAGAAGTTATAGAAAAGACAAATGAATATGAGTTGCCATTATGCTTTGGATTTGTAGTTTATGAAAAGGCATTTGATTCTATAAACATTTCTTCAGTGATTAAAGCATTGGATCATCAAGGTATAGATCCAGGATATTGTCATATTTTAAAGAATATTTATAAAAATGCAACAGCAACAATTAGATTACATAATGATACTGGGAAAGTCAACATTGAGAAGGGTGTAAAACAAGGTGACTCCATATCTCCAAAACGTTTTACAGCAGTGCTGCAAGAAGTATTTTGTGGATTAAAATGGGAAGCTAAAGGAGTGAAAGTAAATGGAGATTATTTAAGTCATTTAGATTTTGCAGATGATGTAGTTGTTTTTGTAAATAATGCGTTAGAGCTGCAGGAAATGTTGCAGGCGTTATCAGATGAAAGTAAAAAAGTAGGACTAAAGATAAATGTTAAAAAGACAAAGTAATGTTTAATGAATTTTTTCAAAATATGAAGATAAAGATTGATTATGATGAGTTAGAAGAAGTTAACAGTAGAAAATGCCTTGGCCAGATTATTAATACAGATTGAAACATAATGGATGAAATTAATCATAGAATTAAACTTGGTTGGACTGCTTTTGGTAAAAATAACTTGATACTAAAAGGAAATATACCTATGTGTTTGAAGGTTTTTATTAAAAGTGTTTTACCAGTTCTTACTTATGGATCTGATACTTGGACACAATAAAAGAGCAATACAGAGACTTCAGATCACTCAAAGAAGTATAGCGTGTTGGGAGTAACAGGAAGAGATTGAAAACGCAATATATGGGTAAGAGAACAAACAGATGTTATTGCACTCATTGAAAAAATTAAAAGACTAAAATAAAGTTTGAGTGGACATATTGCTAGAAGAGATGATAATAGATGGACAATTAAAATCTTAAAAGGAGTCCCAGCGATTGTAAAAGACCCAGAAAGCGACCACATGTGAGATGGATGAAATAAAAAAGTGTAGAGGGGTGATGTGGAGAAGACAAGCTAAAGATCAGAGAAGATGGATTGAAGTTGGAGAGGTTGATGATATATATATATATATAATAAATAAAGCAAGACACAAATTGTGCAACTTGCCTTTAAGCTTGTGCTAAAATGTACACTATATGGAGCTTACCATTAGCTCCAAAACAAGCTTTAATTATAAGTGCCAACAGAGAAAGAATTGAAAATTCCTATTGGAAAATCCCCATCTCCAGGCCAATTGGTATTGAGCTTAATGGCTCACCTCAGTGAAGAGTTAGGATTTCAGAAACTAGATCTAAAACTCTAACTCAGAGCACTTATTTAGTACACTACTATAAGTTTAAAAACTTGAAATTTTTCAGATATGTAAATGTCTTCAAATCCAGCCTTATAAACCATATAGCTATATGGGTCTGAACTCAGTTCCGTTTCACCATATATTAATATATAAATTGTTTTTCTCTTCACCAATAAAAAATTGTAATTATACATATGCGATTTTTTTTGCATGTGTTAGTGAAGCTGTAATTATACTATAATGTTTGATATGCCTGCTTAGCACTTTCGAGATTTAGTATTCTAATCTCATACTCATAGCTTTACGAATGAAGACTGTTGTAATTTATTGTACACATATACAAATGAGTTTGAATTTTTAATTAGTTAGTCCATTGTTTGGTGAGAGCAATGCATGCCTCTCTTCTATTAATGACATTGAGATCATTTGATATGTAAAAAGCTTCTTTGACATTTCTTTTGGCATCACTCTTCTCTATGCAAATTATTTGGGCAGATGGGTTCGAATATCTGTCTGTAGCTGTTTGGTGGTCCCAGAAGATTGATGTTCCTTTATTTTTATTTTTAACCCTGTTGTATGCATACCTGTGTCAGTAAAGTCTTGTGTTGATGTTAGCAGGAGTCTCACTGTAGTAAGATTCCTGGCAGACTAATCGAGGGCATGCTATTTTATAGACCACATGAGGGGCTTGATCTTTTTTTATTTTATCTTTGGAATTATTTATTAGATGGTTATTATCAGGAGGTGTTCTGAAGCTAAATTTGAAATCATTAGTCAATTTTTTAGTAATTTTTGAAGTTACATTAGGTATAAATGGAATAGTTAATTATTTCATATTGTCTTTAGAATGTTTATTATTGAGTTTTCTATAAAATGCTTTTATTCTCTGATGGATAGTACTGGGTTTAAAGCCTATGTTGATCATTTCTTTTATATATGTTGTTTTTCCTATCCATTGTGTATTTATATACATGGTGATTTCTGAATAGGAAAGCATTCATACTTGCCCATTTATATGTGTTGGAGCATTAGACTTCGAACTTGTGTAACCTCTTATGTGCTGTGGTTTAATTATCATTTTATAATCTAGGTATGTGTTCTCTCTTTTTATTATCAAGTCTAGATATTTTATTTCTTGTTCCTTGTTTTCATCCATTCTACTGAGGATTAATCCTGATATGGCTTGAAATATATTTTCTATGTTTATAATGGTGGAAGGTTTTGCTGTGATAAAAATCTCGTCAATATATCGAGTGTATATGAGAGTTGGTTCTGTTGTGAAGTGTTTCGGAAGAATTTGGCTCTCATAATGATTTATGACAATACTAGCAACAATTCCACTCATTGGCAGTCCCATTGGCCAGTCGTCGTTCATAACATATCGTTTTTTTCTTTCAAATTTAGTCAATACGTTATCCAGCCACTTCAAGAATTCTATTATAAAATCCAATTCGTTTTGTTGGACAATTTTTCTCATTTAGTTCATCTTTGATGATGATAATGGAGGTTTTTCTGTTAATTGAGTCATAGAGTTCATTGACATCGCATACAGTCATTTTGTGTTCTAAATCTATTTTAGCATTTTTTATTCTTTCCACAAATTTAAATGTAATAACTGAAACACAGGATTATCATCTCCCACATATATATACTATAAGTGCTCAGATATATATTAAGATAGACAATCTTCATACTTTAATGAACAGGCTCCAATCTACTACACACTCCAACTTTTCAACCGTCCATCCAATTGAAAATCTGATGATGGAATGCTCGAAGGCCACCCTTTGGGCGAGATTCTTGTAACACCCATGTTGATCTAAGGTCAATCTGAACCCCACAGGTACAGGATGTAATCCATTAAATACATATGCAAGGATCTGGACCAACTGATGACTGCTGGTTTAGTATGAAATATGTATATTGGTGATTGTTTATCTTTTCAGCATATATGTGCTTGAGTGTATCAGTGTTATTAGATAGACTGGAGAGTGGTGGTTTGTGTGAAAGTCTTTGCTCATATATCCTATATATTACATATAGACACAGGTGTATATATAATAAGCCCGTGTTTCAGTTATTACATTGTAGAGATGTCTGCCCATCATTGCATATGTATTTAATGGATTACATCCTGTACATGTGGGGTTCAGATTGACCTTAGGTCAACATGGTGTGACAAGAATCTCGGCCTCAGGGTGGCCTTCGAGCATTCCATCATCAGATTTTCAATTGGATGGACGGTTGAAAAGTTGGAGTGTGTAGTAGATTGGAGCCTGTCCATTAAAGTATGAGGATTGTCTATCTTAATATATATCTGAACACTTATAGTATATATGTGTGGGAGATGATAATCTGGACAAACTGATGACTGCTGGCTTAGCATGAAATACGTATATTGGTGATTGTTTATCTTTTCAGCATATATGTGCTTGAAATTTAAGTGATGATTTGACAGTGTGGTTTCCAAATCCCAGGGAATCTCGAAAGCACTAAGCAGGCATATTACACATTATAATATAATTACAGCTTCACTAACGCATGCGAAAAAAATCGCATAAGTATAATTAATAGCTAAAGCAATATTACATCACAAAAGCCTTCAAGGCACAATTATGCAACTTGCCTTTAGGCTTGTGCTAAAATGTTCACTAGATAAAGCTTACCTCTAGCTCCAAATCATGCTTTAATTATAAGTTATAGTAACATATTGCCAACAGAGAAAGAATTCAAAATCTCTATCAGAAAATCCTCATCTCCAGACCAATTGGTTTCAAGCTTAATGGCTCACCTCAGTGAAAAGTTATGATTTCAGAAACTAGATCTAAAACTCCAACTCAGAGCACTTATTTAATATGTTACTATAACTTATAATTAAAGCATGTTTTGTAGCTAGTGGTAAGCTCCATCTAGTGAACACACACACACACACACACACACACATATATATATATATATATATATATGGGACAACTCAGACTTTTAAACTCCCCATAGCTATCCAATCCATCTTAATCATTGCATACACATGACCACTTACATGTGAAAAAGATAAATGATCTCCAATATATGTATTTCATGCTGAACCAGCATTCATCAGTTGATCCAGATCACCATGTCCAACACATATATACATTAACTGCTCAGTTTATATTAAGTATAGAAAATTTTCAAACTTTAATGGTCAAGCTTCAATCTTCTCTCTCCAACTCTTTAGCCATCCATATCATTGAAAATCTGAGAAAGAAATGCTCAAAGTCCTTGACAATGGCAATATTATTACCATATATTATTGTATATATGTGTTTGGAGATAGTGATCTGGATCAATTGGTGAGTGCTTGTTCAGCACAAAATACATATATTGGAGATATTTTTTTTTACATGTATGTGGTCATGTGTATCACTTATATAAGAAGGATTGGATAGATGTGGTGAGTTTGAAAGTATGAATTCAAGTCTCTTATAATTACATTAAGTCTAGTATAGACAATATACATATAATTATATATTACATATTCAGCCTGTATTCTGCTCATCCCTCTTCTGTATAATTAAATGAACATATTAAGGTCCTATATGTGAGAGATCACATTGAATTAAGATCAACATGGATATGACAATAATATTGGCTTCATCAAATACTTTTGGCATTTCATCTTCAGATTTTCAATAATATGGATGGCTAAAGAGTTGGAGAATAGAGCAGATTGAAGCCCTTCCATTAAAATTTGAAGGTATAATATCTTAATATAAACTGAACTGAGCAGTGATTGTATATATGTGTTGAAGATGGTGATCTGAATCAACTAGTTCAGCATGAAATACGTATATTGGAGGTCATTTATCTTTTTCATATGCATGTGATCATGTGTATCAGTTATATAAGATGAATTGGATAGCTATGGGGAGTGTAAAAATCTGAATTCAAGTCTTTTATAATTATATTAAGCCTAGTATAACAATATATATATATATATATATATATATATATATATATATATATATATATATATATATAATTTAAATAAACATGCAAATAAATTTATTAAAAAATATACTTCTGTATGTTGTTTAACAACTTATGAGTACATAATAAAATGTAATTATTATTCATATAATTATTATTGATATAGTAAATTTTATAAATTTAACTAGTTTTATTTAATTATGTATAAAATATTATTTGTTATGCGTGACTAGTTGCAAATATGAAAAAGCAAGGCACTGCCTTGGGTACATATTTGAAATAGATACAAATAATTAAAGTAAATTTGACTATGATTACAGAAATAAGAGAGGACACACATTTATAAAGTTTTCAAGAACAAAAAACCTCTATATATTATGTATTCTTCATTTCAGAAAAATGTTAAACAAAAATGAACATTAAAGTAAATTAAATGAAGTTACAACAGAATTGAATTGGAAAGGACTTGAATCCAAACTTTCAATCAACCTTCAATCATTCACTCCATCTTATAAACTAATACACATGACCACACACATGCAAAAACGATAAATGTTCTCCAGTATAAATATTTTATGCTGAATCATCACTCATCAGTTAATCCAGATCATCATTTCCTATAATATATATATATATAAGACATTGATATACCAACGTTTCAACTTGATCACACAAATCATCCACTGGGTGATAAAAGGTAGAAAGACAGTTGTAGAGGCGCTACAATCACTGATTTGGAAAAACGTTAAAGTTCCACCAATAGCAAAATGTTAAATTAAGAATGTTTTTTTAAAAAATCTTTTTAAATAGGAGGAAGTTTGCATGTATCATCTTGTTTACTGATACAATCTGGCCTTTTAAGTATCTCAATGGCTTCTCTAATTTTGCACTGATAGAGATTATCACATCTGGATATGATCCTGGTACTAGAACAATCAATTTTATGACCTGAATCTGTAGTATGGAGCGAGAATATATATATATATATAATCAGTGCTCACATTATATTAAGATAGCAAATCTTCAAACTTTAATGGACAGGGATTAATCTTCTCTACTATCCAACTCTTCAGCAAAATCTGATGATGGCATTTTCAAAATTCTTGTTTGCCAATTTTATTGTCATATCCATGTTGACTGTATGTCATTCCAAGCTGTCATATGTAGGGAATTAAGACCATTTTTAAATAGAAGAGGGAGGACAGAATAAGGCTGAATATGTAATATTTAAATAGAAGTAAACAGAATTGAATTATACATTAACTAGCAAAAAATAAGTATTTCAAGATTATATCATTTTAAATAGATTCAACAGAGAAAATTATAATTGATTTATTGTTTATGCTTATGATTTAATGCTAAGTTATAATTAAAAACTATTAAATAAGACAGTGTTAATAGTTGAGATTTCTAATTTCTAGAAACATTCCAATGAATTAAAATTAGAACTGGCAATTCCCCTAAATATATTTAGATTTTGAATATGGTTTAGATTTCACCGAAATTAATAAAATGGTACTAAAAGTCTATTAATTCCATTCAGCACTACAAAAAAAAAATAATATAAAAGAGCAACAATTTACTAGTAAATTTTTTATTGAGATGAGAAAGTGTAAAAAGAAAAATAGGACTATGAAATTTTTTTAAAAATGATCTATTAAAAAAAATTGAATATCAAATGTTTTGTAAAAATACAAACAAGATAATAATATAATAAAATACACTTGTGAATTGACAAGAAAAGTTAAAATGTGAATAAAATCTTGAAGTAAAAGACAACATCTTGGTTTGGAATAAAAGTTGTCTCAGCAATAAGAAAAAGAAAATGAAACTTACAGAAAAAACAAATGTGCAACAGTTTTATAAAATTCATATAGCAATAAAAAAATAAAAAATAAAGTATCTCCTAGACTTATCACTTCTTATCAATTGCTAAGTTTTTAAAATGAAAATATGATATATGCAATTATATCTAAGAAAAAGCAGTAGTGCTTCAGGAAATGATGGGAATGTAAAAAAAAAAAAATATTGGCAAATGTATATACCAAATATCTAAATAATAAAGATGTATTAGTTGTATAAAAATGTGTTAGTATTTAATATCATCACCATCATCATCATTTTCCATCCTTATCATTCCACTGCAAGATAAAGGTCTCACCAATTTTAATCCAGTTTCTATGATCTTTAGCTTTTCTTCTCCGAAGCCCACTAGAAAACTTAAATTATTTCACTCATTCATCTCATATGTTGTCTATTTCTCACAATAACTTGAGATACAATTCAACAGTTTGACTGTCCACCTGTAATTATCTCTTCTAGTGATATGTTCGTACCATGATGTCAATAATAAGTTTGTTGAATTAGGGCATGTGACATCTGACATGATTTCTTTGTAATTATATATATATATATATATATATATATATATATATATATACTGTGTATGGTTATATATATATATATATATATATATATATATAACCAACACAGGCTTTCCTAGCCAAGAAATAAGTAAGATAGAGGAAAAAGTAAAAGATGTATAAGCAAAATTAAAATCATTAAAGCTGAAGTGTGAGAAAATCAAGGAATTAATGAATAGAAAGGATAAGGAAAAGCTAGATAAGGAAGTTCAGAATGTGGAAGAGGTCACAGATGAAGTAGGAAAAGTAAACTATGAGACAATATTGATAAGATATTCACTAATTAGAGAATATGGAGATGTAATTGCAAGGGAAAATAGAAACAGGTATATAAGAATGTTTGCCTGGAGCTATAATTAGAGATGTTGCAGATAAGGTAAATAAACAAGAAAGTAGAGATGTTTATGTTATGGTAGGGACAAATAATTTGTCAGAGCCATTGGAGAGAGTAATGGATGAGTATGTAAAATTCATTAGTAATTTGAGTAAGATTACAAGGATAGTAGGAATTGTTGGAATATTGACAAGATTTGACAATAGTTACATGTTAGACAGAGCATGTTCTATAAATGAGAGATTGAAAAAATTATGTGAGAGAAATAATGTTATGTTTGTGGATGTGTGGAATTTTTTTAATAGTAAGAGGGAGTTATATAGTAAAGATGGATTGCATATAGCAAAACAAGAAAATGGAAGTATTAGGAGTTTGGTTTATAAAAAGATATTATAGTTTGGAAAATTTATAAAAGCGGTAGGGTTTTAAATTGCAGTATTGTCAAAAAGTAGAAGGGATTGGATGTAAAAAATAAACAAAGGGTAGCTGATTTAAATATAAATGTAGATGTGGAGAAGGAATGGGTCTGTAAAATTAATGGTAAGAAAATTACTTGCAAATATAATAGAAAAGAAAGAGTCAAAAGGAGTATAAAAATAGTAAGAAGAAAAGAAATGGTTAAACTTGGATATTTAAATATACAAAGTGGCAGGAGACCAGAAAAGTGGCTGGAATTAAACAAAGCAGTTAAAAATGAAGAACTTGAGGCATTACTAGTAGTGACACTTGGAATGGCAGGGTATAAATAGAAAAGAAAACAGGAATGATGGTACAGGAGTTATGCCAAAAATATTTAAATACTGTTAGGGGTCAAGAACATTTGTGATTTGAGAAAAAGTTTAGGAAGATAAGAATGGATGGTGACTATAGTGTATGTAGCCACTGGAGAAAATCAAACTATAACAGAGTGGAACAGTAGTATATATGACTGCTGCTATATTTTTCAGAAAATATATACAGGCTTTTGTAACTCGATAGTTATGTCATAAAGCTAGGTTAACTCTAGAGAAAAATAATAATGAAATGTAAATACATATCTAAGTTTTAAAAGCAATAAGAAAGATTGCTAATAAGTTTAAAAAGAAATGGAAAATAGATTCGGTAAAAAAATAAAGAAACTTTATTTTAAATAATTTTTAGTTAAATTTAATAGCAACAAAGAAAAATTGTTGGCAGTTAAATTAAACTTAAACAGACAACGATCGAAGCCTTTTATAAAAGATTGACGAAAGATAAACCAAGTTGTTAATTACAAGGTTGGATATAATTAATGGATTTAAAAAACAAAGAAAACTGTTTATTGTTTTTAAAATCAAACATTAATCTAAATTTAGAAGCAAACAAACGGATAAAATATTTAAAGCTAATTACTAAGGAATGTGGATGAATGAACGTAAGTAAAAACTACATCCTCATCACCATTTTAAAGATGCATTAGCCAAATGGAAGTACAGTTACATTGCAATGTTAGGACTTTATTAATGATATCAAGCAAGGAAAAAAGGAGTATAAATAGTGTGCCTAAGTTTTAAAAGCAATAAAAAGATTGCTAATACATAAGTTTAAAAAGAAATGGAAAATACACTCGGTAAAAAAATAATTTTTTTTTATTTTAGATAATTTTTAGTTTAAGTTTAATAGCAACAAAGAAAGATGGTTCGCAGTTAAATTAAACTTAAGCAGATAAAGGTCATAGGTTAAAACATTCTACAAAAATTGCATAAAGATAAAACAAAAAGTTAATTACAAGGCAGGATATGTCAAATGATTTAAGAAACAGAAACTGTGTATTGTTTAAAATCAAACATTCAACTAATTTAGTACAGTTTGGCTCTATTCAACAGTTCACTTTCCAAATGGAAAGAAGAGCAGGGATCCAGCTGTCATCCAACAACGCAATATTTACAATGATGTTGACTAATGGTATCAGTCCACTGGATATACCATCTGTTCTTGAGCAGAATAAAAGCCCAATATACATAGTAATTCGAGAAATTTAACCTGTTTTATGGATGTGGGGGCACTGGCCATTTAGTTAGGGCATGTCCAAAAGATTATGCACAGAATGTGGGAAAAGCTATTGTGGATTCCACAAATGTACAATAACATCAAGCAATCCTCCACTAATAAATCAACAATTAGTACTGGAATTGCAAGAATCTCAGTTAAAAGATAACAAAGTGAAATCAATATTATAATGAAAATGAAGAAACTTTGCACAGTAGATTTGAAGATGGGACAAATGCAGGTTGAGCTAGAGATATGGCCAAAGAGATAAAGGAACAATCAGCACAGGCAGAACTGATCAGCTTTAAATCAATATAATCTGAAGAAACTGAAGGCACATTAGAAAAAATGGTCAATTAACAGAAGCTAACATGTTCAGTGATACTGAACTAAGTGAGAACAATTCAACTCAAATGGGTAAAATGACACAAGGTATAAGTTTCAAAAGGAAAAATCAGAATAGTTCTGGCTTGCAAACTGATGAGCATAATGTTGTGGGCTCAAACATTGAGCTGTGTGGTGAGCAAGAGGAGGAAACTGAGGGTCTCTTGAGGAGAATGAGAAAAAGGAAAAGAAGACAGAATAAGAAACTGGCTCAACATGAGTCAGGGGATGAAATGGAAACTGAATCAGAAGGTCAGATAGTCAATGACCCAGAGATAATGGAACATGATATTTTAGCTCATCCCATTTGTTGAATCTAAAGGGGCATGTCTTTTTTAGAAGAGGCATGTATGTAGTGAGAGTGAAGTAGGGCAGGTAATCTCAGAAGAGGCAGATAACCAGAGAAAGAAATCGATAACATAGAAGAGCAATGGAGGAATGAGACTCATAGTGACAGGTCCGAAAAGCAGGCAAGGTGAAGTAGCACAGATTATCTCAGAAGAGTCTGATAATTCAGTGGAAGAACTTGATAACACAGAAGAGCAATGGATCAATGAGGCTTGTTGTGACAGTTCTGTAAGCGAGGAAGTAGATGGCTGTTTAAAGAAAATACAGCAAAAAATTAGTACTAGCCCTGTGTATACTGATGAAAGGGAAGAAATCACAGATGAAGAAGAAATATGCTCACAAAAGGAAAATTTTGAAGAAGACTCAGAATAGGAAAGTGATGGAAATTCAGAAATGGTTTAAAGTATGAATTCCATAGACGTGATTTATACAAAGATATGGCAACATGGATGAAGTTCTAAGGATCTGTGAATTAAAGGACTTGGCAATTCAAAGACTCTTATGAATCAATGGAGAAGACTAGGGTTATTGACTGTGGTATGATCTCAAGATTTCTTTAAACAAATGTATTTACATCATGTAGTGGGTGATCAGTCACATGCATTTTTTTCCTTAATAAAAAAAAAACAAATGGATAAAATATTTGAAGCTAATTACTAAAGAATATGAATGAACCAAGTAAAAGCTGGATCTTAATGATCATTTTAAAGATGCATTAGCCAAATGGAAGTTCAGTTACATTGGAGTGCTAAGAATTTATTTAATGATATCAAGTAAGAAAAAGGAGTATAAATAGTGTGCACTAAAAAGAGAAAGTGTTGTCAGCTTTTCTCTACTCATCATAAGCTGTTGTTGCTGTGTCATGGTTGTCATAAAAACCATGAGAAAAGCTGAGGGAAAAGTGCTCTGACTTTTCTACAGGGATGGATGTGTCCCAATGCCCATGCCTCTGAAGGTTAAGGATATCCAGCTAGGAAAAATGTGAATAGATCACACTAGTCTTTTATTATTTACATAGGCCTGAGAAGGCCCAAATAGGATTTTTATTTTTTCTAAAATAACCATGAGTATAAACTTTAGTATTCACTTAAGTTTATCACTAATATAGTGGTGGGATTAGTTACTCTGTGGTGATTTGGGCAGTGAAGGTAAAACTTTAAATCAAGAATTATTTTATTATATGTGTAAATAAAGTAAATATAATCGCTGCTCAATTAAATCTTAATTTATATGTATGTATAATATGTAAATAAATATATTTAATCGTTATGAATAATATTTTGGTAATTGATAATTTTGTGGTAATTGTTGGTGGTCAGCGTCATAGCCTAATACACAACTGCTTAATCAAAAATATACAAAGGTAAAAAAAGGAGAAGAGAATAATGATTATAGGAAATATGAATGGGCATATTGAAGAAATTGATGATATGGATAACAAGAATGGACAGTTTTTGAAGAATTTTTGTCAGAGAATGAAGTTGAGGATTGGAAATTTATCAAATATTTATGAGGGGCAATACACATGGTCTAGAAATAATATATTTTATACAATAGTTTATGTATTAATAGAGAAAGAGAGAATAAATAAAGTATGAAAAATTAAAGTGTTTGATATTGAAGAAAGAATATGTAATAATGATCATAACTTCTTTATAATAGAAATGGTTAGTAATGTGTTGGAAAATAATAATAAAAGTAGAAAAAAACAGTAAAAGATGTGGATGGAGAATGAATGATAAGAATAAGTTAGAAAAATGTAAAATAAAAGCAGAAAAAATTATGGAAGAGTTTGTTAAGGAAGAATATAAGGACTGGTGTTGTGAACTAAAAAAAAGTGGCAAATAGAGTTTTAGGTGAAAATATTCAGAAGAGAAAAGTAATATAAAAGTAAGAGTTAGTAAAAGTGCACAACAGAGGAAAAAAGCATGCAGAGAATATAAATGTGCTATTAAAACAGAGAAAGTGAAAAAGATGTTAATAAGATGCTAATATAGATAATTATAAAGAGAGAATGAAATTAAATAGTAAATTGTTGGAGGATATTAACAAAAATGGAAGAGATGGGAGTAAAAAAATTGGAAATATATTAAAAGAAGGAATATAGGGGAGAGATAAATAGTACTACTAGAAGATGAGGAAATAGAGTTTAGCTCTAGAGAAGAATTAGAGACAATCTTAAATAAGTATGTAATAGATATAAAAAGATGTTAGATGTGAACAGGTTTATAACATAAGCACATCTATAGTAATGGAAATATTAGGTTTACAAAAAATGAATTGAATGAGGCAGGGAAGAAATTGAAAAGTGGGATGGCAAAAGGTTTAGATAAATAGGCAGTAGAGATGGTGATGAATTTTGGTAATAGGGCAAAATTGATTCTATTATCATGTTTTAATAAGATGGCACAGAAGAAAGAACTTCCACATAGCTGGAATAATACAAGAGTAAGGCTATTATTTAAAGGAAAGGGTAAAAATCATAAAAAGTTAAACAATTATAAACGGGTAGCAATAACGTCAGTGTTACATAATGTTTTTGCATATATGGTTGTTGGAAGGGTCACAAAGTGGATGGAAGAAAATAATATAATAGGAGAAATGCAAGGAGGTTTTTGATCAAATAGACATATAGGTGATAGTTTATTTGTAGTCACAGAAGTTATAGATTTGAGTAGGACTGCAGGTAGATAATGGTCTTTAGAGATTAAAGAAGGCATATAATAGTGTAAATATAAATAGATTATGGGTATGTTTAGTAAAGTTGGGAATGAATGAAGCTGTAGTTGATGTAAACTCCAAACACAAAGCAGATATATTCTTTATTCTAGAGCTAAGATATGTAAAATATTGAAAAAAAAAATCAATGTTTATCAAAATATAGCAATTGAACAAATATCAAAGAATATATTGCTACTGCCATTGCAGAGCACATCACCTTTTTTTTATTTTTGTTATATGGTGAAATTTATTACACTATACACATATACACCTTTATACACACATGTATATAGACACATTGGTAGATTAAATTGTTATATAGTTTAAAATCAAATAACTCTTATTTTCAGGACATAAGAAGCTGAAACCACAATCATCTACATCGATAATGACGACACAATGTAATAAAACTACTAGAAAACATTTTCAGTTGTATGTTTTCTTCTTATCATTATTATTAAAAAGGACAATTATTATCTGCAAAGTAAAACCTCTTTAAATCGCTACAAACAAACAATAAGAAATGAAGCAAGTTATTATTCACTAAGTTAGCTAACTTCATGAATACCCAATATTTTCTTTTTTAAAAAATTTACGATGCACCTATGATATTAGATCACATCTTAGTGTTTGTATAAATATAGTCAAAGTATTTCTCAATTTGAAAATATAACCCGATATTGTTTTTGATAAAGATAATTTTTATGTATTGATTGATAATTGGGTTATATTATAACATATGTAATAAAATTATATTTTTTATTAGTTAACTTAAGTACAATAGTCTTTGCGTAGTTAATTATAGAACAAAATCTGATTTATCACTAAAGAAACAAAAATGTTTTATTAATGTCATAATAAAAATCATATAATTGTAATATATTTTTGGTGGTTTTATTACAATCCTTTGTAATCCACATGCTTATGAAAAAAGAATATATATATAAAATTTCTGAATTTTCAAATTGTAACAATTGCTTAATGCTTCTCTATGTGACTCTTTTTTCAACTGACAATAACAAATTTATGAACTATATATATTTTCAAAATGTAATTTTTGATTTTGATCTTAATTTTACGCATATATGCAAATGTATATGACACAAATAAATTAGATATGTAAAAAGATAATGAGTTATTTATTTATAGCTTTAAGGTTAATATTTTGATATTATATAGGTTTATTTATATTTGTAATATTGTTTGTAATTGTCCTATTTTTTACAAAAATATTTATTCAACATATATATATATATATAAATAAATAAATATATATATATATATTGTCCCAAGGCCAATTTGGCACATGTATATAAAATAATTTTGTCTAAAAAAATTATTAAAATAAAAAAAAAAAAAAATCTTTCGTAAAAGAGTTTGAAATAAAAGATTAAAAGTGGGAAGGGGGTTTTCTTACAGTCAAACTAAAAGTGTTATAAAAGAAAGTAAAGTTTTTCTAAATTAGTATTCATAAAAATAAGTAATATAAAATTTAAAAAAAAATATAAATCTCTTTTCATTCAAACTTATTATAATAAATTATATATGTGCATGCAAGTGTAAATAAATGTATGCGTGTTAGAATAATATTAAAAATATATATATATATATGTAAATGAAAGTTAAAAAAGAAATTATATTTGGAAAACACAGCAATGGCTATTAAGTTAAATAAAGATTTAAAAAAACCACACCAGAGGTGGACTACTAATTAAAGATATGAAAAAACACATTGTCATAGGATTAATTACCAATGGAATTTTGACAACACCTATTGCACCTATTGCCAAAGGATATTAAAACGAAAACAATTTGGATACATGAATAGCCAGATTTTTTTTATCGGAGTGAAGTTTTTTCAGTCTTGTTTGCAGTGACAGTCTTGTTTCAGTTGAGATAACAGTGCATTTCTATTATGTATTCAGAAACAAAAATGCATTGTTGAGCAGCTTTTGGAAATATGCTCGTGCTTCAGCCTTTTTAGTCCAACAAGATCATCAAAACCTGCCTGTGAAATAATGTCTGCATAACAACTCAGAAATCTTCCGTCAAAAGTTCAACTGTCTTCAAGAATAAAGCCAATGGATTCGCATAAAATCTCTTCAAGAAACGTCCAAATCTAACTGGTTAGATATAATCCATCAGAAGCAGCAGAAGCAGCCAACAACAAGCAATATCCACGTTCCAAAAATCCTAGGTAAACATTTATTTATTATCATTTATACGTAGTAGCCACCGCTGTAATTCGTCAATCCTACCGAGTAAAGTAATTTGAACTCTTAAGCATGCATAAAATGAACTATTGATGTGCATGTGTGTGAATGTGAGATAATTTAATGATGTCACATATTATTTATGCTTTTCACCAGATATGTGTTATAATGTGTTACTTTAAAAATGTGTGTGTGTTAAATTAGATTTATAAAGATGTTTAAATTTAGTCAATTAATGTTGGGTAATAAATTATCTTTAAACTTAATTAATGTTAATTAAAATAAAATGTCTTCAAACTTAAACTTTATTTGTCGGTCAATTCTTTTTACCAACCTTTTTATTAATTCTTTCCACCACTAATTTTGTATAATTTTGTTATTGAATTAAAATTAGACTGAGCTAGTTTTAGGGAATGTTTCGAGCGCTGGATTATGAGCCTACTGCCCGAATATGTTAGTCATAAGACTAGCTGGCACCCTGGGGTTTACCCCGAAACAAATAAAGTATTTGGATAGTAGGGGTTTGAATCTAGCAGCCGAGATGGGCCATTGTTGATAGTTAAAGCTATCAATAAGATCTCCCATTTTGCTCGAACGTGCCGGTTCGTTCACGTAACATTTATAAGATTATAAATGTATTAGGAAGGAGTTTGAAACCGGCCAAAACTTATATATACGTATAAGTAAGTGGTTTCAGTGGTTCGACCCAGTACATAAATGGCTTTCCCAACATTTGGGGCTGGACCTAAGAAACAATAGTAAATAAATACTTTGTTTCTTGTTTTAAAAAATTTTTCTATACAAAAGCTAAATTACGTATGTTAAAGCGTTTTAATTTTTTTTTTTTAAAAAAAAAAAAGAATTGACCGAAAACTTTGTTTTCTTTAAATGAAAAGAGATTTACGCTATTTACGTTATCTAAAATAAATCATTATGTTAAATCAGAGACAGTTGGATGTTTGGGCAGAGTTAAAGCATTAAGATTGGGTGGAGAAAAATGGACAAAGGAGGGGTGGAGTCAGCGTGTATTTCCAGTTTAGTAAGAAATAAAAAAAATAGAAATTAGTAAAGTTATGAGCGTGAATAAAATATAGTATTAAAGAAAAATAATATAAAAAAGTAAAGTTTAAAAGTATAAATATGACAAGAAATAAAGCCAAAATGGAGGCTCAAGGTAAAAATATAGAAAATAGCCCCAACAAGGAGAAAAGAGAAATCATAGCTTTACTAACCAGCATGTTTGAAAAACAAAAAGAAACAGCCGAAGAATATAAAAAAAATAGCCGAAGAGCTTAAAAACCAAAATAATGAAATGAAGAGTAAACTGGAAGGGCAAGCTGAAATGCTTGAAAAGTTAAAGGACCAGATCGAAATGGGCCAGAATAAAATAAAAGAAGAAATTAGGGAAGAAATAGAAGAGATTAAAACACAAGTAGAAAATCAAATAGAGACTGCTTACCAAGTAATAGAAAAAAATAAGATAGAAGATAGAAAAATAATTGAAGAGATAAAAGTTGAAGTTACAAATTTAACTGTAAAAGTAAATCAGATAAATCGTAGTCAAAATAGCCCACAAACTGAAATAAAAAAGCCAGACCAGCTGAGTGCGAACATGCACATTACAAATAACTCCATGAGTCATCCTCAGAAATACATTTATAAAAAAATTCAGATGATTTACAAAAGCCCATATAGTATAGTCCCTCAAACTGACTTCAATGCCTTTGTGATAGCCAAAGGCAATATAGAAAAAGGAACATTTAATGCTAGGTCACTAAAGTTATTTGGAGGGCTGTATAATAAAGAACCACCAGACAAAAATTAAAAATATGTAATCTGATGGATTCACCGGTTTGACCTAGTTATTAACGACCATGGACTTGGAATAACGGAAAATGTTTAACAAAGTTTAATGAAACAAAAATAACCTATAGTTTTTTTTAAACAAAATGTAAAAATGAGTATCAAAGTTAGCTTGAATAATGAAAAATGATTAAAGTTAGTCTTAGTAAAATAAAATAACAATCTTAGAGGTTTTTAAAATGTCAAAGCAACTATAAAACAATTTATGTCAAAACCCTCGATTATGTCTTATCGATTATATTGAAATCCCAGCTCATAAGTCTAGAACATAGCGGAGCATGACACAAACAAATTAAATGTGTAAAATCAAAATAAAAAAAGAAAAGTTAAAAAAAGGGAGAGTAAAAATAACGCTTTAAAAATAAAAATGAAATAAATAAGTGTATAATGAAAGTATTAATGAAAATAAAACATTATCAAATAAAATTAAAAAAAAAAAAAGTGTAGTAAATTAGGATTGAGGTGTGTGCGTATTTGGGCAAAGAAATTAAAAGTTGGAATCAGCGCAAAATCTATCTGTGTGTTTGCATTGCCTTATACTTTGCTGCCTACTTCTCTTAACATTACATTTATTACCTAATGATGAAAATAAAAACTAAAAATGCACTCTAGAAAAATAAGAATTTGAAGTGGTCAATACTTTGGAAAAGTGAGCAACGCACATATTAATTAAGAAAAATGTTTGTAAATAAATAAGTAGGTCAAATAGTTAAAATAAAATCGATAAAATCAAGTTAATAAAAGTTGAGTAAATAATGAATCGTAATAAAGTAAAATAGTTTTTCTGAATATACACATAGATAAAAAAGTTGAGTGAGGGTTGAAAATAATATTCGAGATTAGATTAATATAAATAAATATGAAAACTGATGTCCATGGTAGTTTAGAATAATATTGTGAGATTAGATTAATACAAATGTTAGAAAATGTTCATATGAATTTAAAAATAATGTTGGAAGATTAGTAATAAAAATATAAAGTCAATCTAAGGTGTATTAAGAGTATGTAAGTATACATGTGTATATACGTGCACATACACTGGTAATATTCGGTAAATCCGATACCTCATGATGCGTATCTTAAATGTACTTACCCAGATATCCTTTTAGGTTATGTTCTTGGCACTGCTGCACCTCATGATGCATGCAAATAGGGATTTATTTAGTATATATTCTCTGTAAGCAAGTCCAGTAGTAACTCGATATCTAGAATATTAGTAGGTGTAGAATTATGCTGCACGTATACACATGTGTAGGAATTTATCTAGAGCAAAAGGGAATGAGGGTAGTATAGAAATAAGTTTAGTTAAGGATAAGTTTAAAGCTGCTGACTGGATAAGTTTTAGTACCCATAACGGACTTGTCAGGGATCATTCCTCTTTCCAAAGTGTAAGTCGAAAATGGACAGTTGAAAATTCCTGCCATTTCGCAGCGACCCTTTCTTTTCCAAGTCCGATCAAGAGAATTGGCAAATGAAGTTTCGATTTTATACAAGTGTAAGTCGGTGTAAGTCAGCGAATCTGCTTCTGCGTCATTTCCAAAAGATCCCTGTGCCACAAAATTAGTTTGTCCCGGTGGTCGTTATCCATGATTTAGATCATTGTGAGCAATGTATTCAGCATAGATAGAAGGAAAGGATAGTCAAAACAGATTGCCCTTTGTATGTTAAGTAAAAGATATTAAAAAGCTAACTTAGAAAAATAATAAATTAATAAATCTTTAGAGTCAAGAATTAAAATTGCAAGAGATAAAATGGTCCAAAAATGATGCATTTTACTCTAAAACGGAGGGGGGTGTAATGTGCCAAGGCCAATTTGGCACATGTATATAAAATAATTTTGTCTAAAAAAATTATTAAAATAAAAATAAAAATCTTTCGTAAAAGAGTTTGAAATAAAAGATTAAAAGTGGGAAGGGGGTTTTCTTATAGTCAAACTAAAAGTGTTATAAAAGAAAGTAAAGTTTTTCTAAATTAGTATTCGTAAAAATAAGTAATTTAAAATTTAAAAAAAAATATAAATCTCTTTTCATTCAAGCTTATTATAATAAATTATATATGTGCATGCAAGTGTAAATAAATGTATGCGTGTTAGAATAATATTTAAAAAAGTAAAAATATATATGTAAATGAAAGTTAAAAAAGAAATTATATTTGGAAAACACAGCGATGGCTATTAAGTTAAATAAAGATTTATTAAAAACCACACCAGCGGTGGACTACTAATTAAAGATATGAAAAAACACATTGTCATAGGATTAATTACCAATGGAATTTCGACAACCCCTATTGCACCTATTGCCAGAGGATATTAAAACGAAAACAATTCGGATACATAAATAGCCAGATTTTTTTATCGGAGTGCAATTTTTTCAGTCTAGTTTGCAGTGACAGTCTTGTTTCAGTTGAGATAACAGTGCATTTCTATTATGTATTCAGAAACAAAAATGCATTGTTGAGCAGCTTTTGGAAATATACGCTCGTGCTTCAGCCTTTTTAGTCCAACAAGATCATCAAAACCTGCCTGTGAAATAATGTCTGCATAACAACTCAGAAATCCTCCATCAAACGTTCAACTGTCTTCAAGAATAAAGCCAATGGATTCGCATAAAATCTCTTCAAGAAACATCCAAATCTAACTGGTTAGATATAATCCATCAGAAGCGGCAGAAGCAGCCAACAACAAGCAATATCCACATTCCAAAAATCCTAGGTAAACATTTATTTATTATCATTTATATGTAGTAGCCACCGCTGTAATTCATCAATCCTACCGAGTAAAGTAATTTGAACTCTTAAGCATGCATAAAATGAACTATTGATGTGCGTCTGTGTGAATGTGAGATAATTTAATGATGTCACATATTATATATGCTTTTCACCAAATATGTGTTATAATGTGTTACTTTAAAAATGTGCGTGTGTTAAATTAGATTTATAAAGATGTTTAAATTTAGTCAATTAATGTTGGGTAATAAATTATCTTTAAACTTAATTAATGTTAATTAAAATAAAATGTCTTCAAACTTAAACTTTATTTGTTGGTCAATTCTTTTTACCAACCTTTTTATTAATTCTTTCCAACACTAATTTTGTATAATTTTGTTATTGAATTAAAATTAGACTGAGTTAGTTTTAGGGAATGTTTTGAGTGCTGGATTATGAGCCTACTGCCCGAATACGTTAGTCATCAGACTAGCTGGCACCCCGGGGTTTACCCCGAAACAAATAAAGTATTTGGATAGTAGGGGTTTGAATCTAGCAGCCAAGATGGGCCATTGTTGATAGTTAAAGCTATCAATAAGATCTCCCATTTTGCTCAAATGTGCCAGTTCGTCCCGTAACATTATAAGATTATAAATGTATTAGGAAGGAGTTTGAAACTGGCTAAAACTTATATATACGTATAAGTAAATGGTTTCAGTCGTTCAACCCGGTACAATATATATTGTGACCTTCTGGTTTGGCACCAGAAATATTCATTATAGTTGTGTGGTAGTATATCAGTAATATCTGATATTATCCTCTTTAAAAAAAAAAAAATAAGAAATTTTTTAAAATTTTTATTTTGACTTAAAACTGTAATTAAAAGTAAGTGTAGGTGTAATAAAAAAAATTTCTCAAATGTTTAGTATTTTATTTTAGGGTATAATCAATGATAGAATAGGGGGATAGCTTGTTATATGCATAGTCAGTACAGTTTAAGTTGATGCTTACTTGTTTTATTTGTTCATAAAGCAGTATTCAGATTTGTTAGAATGATTTTCTATTTCATTTGTTTTATACATCTTAATTTATAGCATGAACAGTAAAATATATTTCACTCATCATCATTCACATTGTCATTTCAGTCATATCAGTGTAATAGCTATAGCATATTACTACTGAATATTCATGCATTATCCAACTTCATTTTTCATTCATATGTTTCATTAAACCATTAAATATCCCACATCACATTCAAATATTTAATTTTATAAATAACAGTATTAAAAAACTAGTTTAATTAAATTTTGAATAAATAAATGGATTATGGATTGGTGGATTATTTAATGACAAATACTGTAAAATATTTTATTTATTAAAACAATTGTCATCAGTTTTATTCTACTGCTTTAAAAATTATTTAATTATTAGTTCAATATTTTTTTTTGTTTATTTAAAAGACGAAATAATTTTTTTTATCTCTATTTTTTTTTTACTTTCACAAGTTTTTGCATATATTAAGTAAGTTTGGAGGGGGAGGAGCAGACTGACAATCTTTTTCTGGTGATGTCAAATATTGTAAATGATTGGAAGAGAAAAATGTGATGTAATTATTATTAAAAAAATCTATAAAAAGATATTCTTATTACTTTTAAGAGGACAATCATAATTACTTTTAGAGGGCAATTGTAATCAACTAAGGACAACTACAACTAAGTTTTATTTAACAAAGTTTAATAGTACAATTATTTTTCCTCTTCCAAAGTTGAGTTGAAAATTTAAAATATAGTATTTGTTTATGAAAATGTGTACTTAAAACCACTAAAAGATACTCAATTTGTGCTCTTAGCTGATTGTTTAAAATTTCCCATCATTATGCTAAAGTACATGTAAGTGTTATATTATATTATTCAAGATAAATTATTATTATTTAAAAAAATGGGAATGCATGATAGGATTGTAAAATTATTTTATTTAAATTTAAACTTAACAGGAAAGAATAGAAGAATGTTTGTTTATTTTCTAACAATTAATTTTTTTAAGTTTTAATCATATTATGAATGGAATAACTGCAATGTGCGTCATTTATATGTGGAAAAGGTGTGAACTTTTATTGAACATTTCCAGAACATTATTAAATAAATGTCACGCTAAGTATAAAAGAAAATTAAAAAATATACACAAGAATTATATAATTTTATCGACATATTTATTGCAATAGTAGATATTTATTTCTACTTTTACCTATTGAAGGAAATAAAGATTAAATGTGCAAATGAGTGGACTATGATATTTACATGCTTCCTAAAACTAATAAGAGAAATAAATTATAAAATGGATAAATTTATATGTCTTCACTTTATTAAATGTATTTTAAATTCTATGAATGAAATATGAAATATTACTTTATACATTGTGAAATGTGCGTTGCCTAATTAATGTTTCCTAATACATGGCATCAACAGGAATTCATAGAATGGCTAGAACATTGAATCTGTTATTTTAAATTAAAAGTAACATTTTTTTTCTGCAGAAATGTGCTGTTTTTATGTCAGTGTTCATCTTTGTGTGTTATACTTATTATCCTTATTATTTATTTGGAGACATGACAAGGAAAGTCATGTAAAAACTATTTATAAACTTTTCATTTCATTTGGAAGAAAGAAAAAAGAAGAGAACTTTATTTTATTTAATAGTGTTTAGATAGCTAGTATTAGTTAAAATATGTTTATTATATGTATTATTATATTTTGTTCTCTTAGAACATCTCATAAATGTACACTATTAATGGAAGATATTGTACTGGTAATTTTTTTTGTTATTATTGCTATTATTTTGATATGAGGTTTGGTCGTGTCGTGTGTTAATAACACACGTGTGTAATAAAACAAATGGAAGAATCCATTTATAGTTCAATAGGGGTGAATAATTATTTTAAAAGAACTCATTATATTAAATCTTACTGTATATATTTTTTTTTATAAATTAGAAAACTATTATTTTCAATAATTATTTCATCTATAATATACAATTTTTATTATTTATCTAGGTTCAATTTTACTACAGATTTATGCCAATACCAATGCATTAAAAAATTATTTTGTCTTGCTTTTTCTACAGTAATTACTACTTTGTTTTCCAACCATTCTTATAACATTATTAAGTCCTAAATATTGTCAGATATGATATATTTATTCTTTGTTAATTCTAGCAGTAATAATTAATATTTTAATAGTAATTCTTTGCTTACTGCAATTTTAAATGGTCCGTGTATCATTATGCTTATATGGGTGTATGTCCATTATTAAACTTATTTATGATTATATGTAATTGCAAGTAAAAATGATTTGAAATCAATCGGATTTGGAGGAAAGGGGATGATCAATCATTTTGAAGGATTAGATAGTTATTTAAGTGAGAATTATTATTTCTTTATTTTACCTAAATGAAAAGTATTTTTGTGGCTATAAGCTATAACGTTCACAATGTTTTATAGTATATTTTATGGGATTGAGTAGGTGTCTTTGTTATTTGAATATTTAATATGGGTAGTTTGCCCAGTGCAGTGTAGTGTATGGGATCGAGTAATCCCTTTCTTATCCATGTATTGTAGTATTTTGATAGGAGTGGATTGTCCTTTTATATTTGATACGATGAATTAAATGCATATGAAGCTAGATATGTTATCTCCCTGATTTTGATTTGGTGATGAGTTATTCCACCAGTTATTTAGCCTTAAAGATAGACTCAGAAGTTATCGTTGTATTTACCTGATTTGAATTATAGAAATATTTTATCCCATATGTATATTGGATGTTTTCCAGCTTATGCTATAGCCAAGTGTTTGATAGTTTATGGATGAAAAAGAATAAAAGGAGAGTATAGTGTCTTATAAAACAGGTGTATTGTAGTTAATAAATAGATTGATTGGTCTTTGCTTTCATCCGTATTATGATTATATTGAAATATCATAAGCAAACTGATTAGAGTGATTAACATTAATTATTTATTGTCTTTGACACACAGCATAATACAGATTCATGCACAAAATGTTAATTTTGAGATATAAAAAAATTCATTATTAATGTAAAACTTTACTTATCATTTTAAAACATTTTGTAATGATCATTTAGGCTTCATCTCATTTATTTTTATCATTTAATCATAACTTGAGTAAGTAATAAAGCAAAGATAAGACATAGTTAATGAATACAATGATTTACTTTTATTTTGACAAAGCAGAGCCTAGTTATTCAATAGAATACTTTACTTCAAAATTACAAAGAAAAATACATTTAATTAATAGAAGTATTTATTTTCTTTGGTAAGATAGTCCAATATTATTCCTAGTTTTAAATCCCCTTATTTTAATTTTAGTTAAGATACCTTTAAAGTAAAATGCAGAATCTTAATTTATTCAGTGTAATTAGAATATTAATATATTGTAACGATATATAAATATGTCGTTACATTAATTTAAAATAAAAACTTAAAAGTTCGCAAATAAAAGGAAAAAACTAAACGCTAAAATTAAAATGTTTGTTAAACATATATATATATTTGCACAGATGCTAAACTTTAAAAATATTTTTTTCATAAACAAAAAAAAAAGTATTTGAACGTATTTTTTTTAATAAAAAAGTACAAGATTGAAATATAAAAATATTTTAATAAAAAAATAACGTAAGTTAAAATAAAAACAGGTATTAATTAATTCCTGTAATCTGTAAATGGAAATGATTGTTTATTAATTATCTAAAAGCTGTGTAATTAAAAAGTCAGATGAAAAGTTAGATAAGAGAAGAAAGAGATTTTAGCTTGACCAGTGGAACCAAATAAAGGCCCGGACCATAACGAAAAAACAGAACAGTGACATTTTTGTTCATGGAATCCATAGGAGGACTATAAAAAGAAAAAATATTGAGTTCCAGTCAGTTTTCCAACTTGATTTTGGTGAGTCGAGTGACAAGACGCACTTGCCGTCCTCACTCACTTATTTTAAAAATGCAAAGACTGTGATACCAGAACAGAACCAGCTAATGCTACCTCCAAAATATCAGATCGGTCTTCCAGGAAAGTCTCCGTGGGAATTGCCAACGGGAACATGGACTCTTCTACCATAAGCTATATGAAATGAACAATTATTGAAATCAATTAAGAACTTTCGTCAAGTTTTACAAATTGATAAACAAGCCAACTTAAATGTTAAAACGGACTCTTATCTGACTTTTGTAAGTTTTTAAATCAAATTAATAATGTTTAATTTTATATGTTTTCCGATTGATAAACATCATTTCCATTTTTTTTTCTTATTGTAAAGATTATTTAAATGCATGAAATTTAAGTTGTTTATATAAGATGCTTGCATGGATTCGTTTGCGGTTAATTATATTTTGGTTTTCATATTTGATCAAAATATATAGACATTCAATAAATAATGATACCTTACAGTGAGTATCTAAAATGTATTTATTCGGATGTCTTTTAAGTTATTGGTGACAATGCAAGTATCTTATGGTGAATACTATTGGATTACGTATAAATTTCCCTCCGCAATTGTCAGTAATCAATAATTTTGTATTTTGATCGTTTATGTTTATTTGGAAATGTTTTGACCGTGGAATGTATGTAATTGATCTATACCCAACATTTTTAAACAAATCTGTGCGAACGTATCTAAATGTTAAACTTAAGTCGGGCGTGAATGGTTTATATAGATTTGTAAAGCTATATTAGGGAAGGGAAATCTTGGGTTATTTGTTTCGTAGTTAAATTGGGTCAATGGATTGGATATATTGGTGTAATTTAGTAGATGTAGTACAGATTCACTACGGGCAGAATCGCTTCATATGCCGCACCCTCCCATTTTGCCTATGGAAGGAATTATAAGACGCAGAGCGCAGTTCCTTTCTATGGAGTTTTTTTTTATTGTTCTTCTCGTTGGATAGAAGTAATATTCCTATCTAATGAGAGTCAATATCTTATCTTAATCTTTTTGGTGCTGCCGTATTCCGTATTACATTGAATACATCGATGTATCAGATGAATTGATGCCAGTTTGACTGCGAATTTTAGCCTAAGGTTAAATAGGGATAGAATATTTTATTTTCAAATGCAAATCTATGTAGTCTATTCATACTTGACCCTAAATAAAAATGCATTAAATTTAAGTTGTTTATAGATGCTTGCATGGATTGGTTATCGGTTAAGTATGTTTTGGGTTTTCATATTTGATCAAAATATATAGACATTCGATAAATTATGATACCTTATGGTGAGTATCTAAAATGTATTTATTCGGATGTCTTTTAAGTTATTGGTGACAATGCAAGTATCTTATGGTGAATACTATTGGGTTACGTATAAATTTCCCTCCGCAATTGTCCGTAATCAATAATTTTGTATTTTGATCGTTTATGTTTCTTTTGAAATGTTTTTGACCGTGAAATCTATGTAACCGATCTATATTCAACATTATAAACAAGCTTTCATAAATTTATATGTGCGAACTTAATTAAAATGTAAAATGATAATATAATAGTAATTAAATGTAAATTAAAGTAAAGTTAAAAATAATGTTAAATGTTAAAATGTAAACTAATACTAAAATAATTTTAAATCTTATATATATATATATGTGATAAATAAATGTTTGTATGTTAATTACTGGCAGTGGCTTATTTTATTCCTCTTATATATATATATATTCTTATATTATATTTTTAAATCTCTGCTATGCCACTGAGCTAGTGACATGGGCTAACGACCGGAATCAAAATTTAAAAAAAAAAAAAATTTTTTTTTTGACTGACGTATCTGCCTACTTTATAAATTTTTCTAGGTTCAAATGCCTAGATGGCACCCTGTAGTGCAGTTTACGTTAAGTGATATTTCTCCGGATCGTTACAATATGTTGTTGTCATAAATTTTAATTGGTAAATGAGTATTATCAAGCAAAAATGCTGTATATAAGATAATTTGGTAATCAGTTACTAGAAGTGTAAGGTCATATTTTTTTCATTTTTGTATAAGTCTATCAGAAATCACTGATAGCTAAAAAAAAAAAAGCCATTTCTTTTATAGTAAATGATATGAATTTATTTAGCTCATTTAATGTTAAAAAATAAAAATGTTTTACCAATCTATCAGAATGCTCTGATAAATGAAATGTAGTAGATGTAGAAGGTTAAGAGATTATGTGGTATTATTTATCCTTGTGTAAACTGTAACTAATGATACTAAATCCCTTTGAATTGTGTTTATACCAATGAAAGAAAAAGTAAATGTTTGTTTAACCATTTTTCTATTTGATCAATAAATATTTTGTTATTTAAATTTGTATTTAGAGTTTCTTCTCTAGCATTCATTCGTGTTCCATACTTCCACACATATTTACACATTTATATTATTTAATGGGATATAATTGCATTTTTATTTAATTATGATAAATCTCTAGATATGATGATATTGATTTCCTTGATTCAAACACTATATGAAATGTCAATTATCTACTGATCGTTTTAAAAGAGTTTTGTTATTCAATAATTGTTTAGATGATGAATTGAAATCAAAATGTGCCTGATTTCTTTCATTATCTAACTGCAAGTATTTAATTAGGGTATTGTTTAATTTGTAATATTATTTTCATAGTGTTAAATAATGATACTGAGATATAGAAATGTTAGAACAAGCCATACAATAAGTTAATTCCCTGAGATCTTCAATTTTAATTGAGATTAAATAATAAATTCATTTAACCAGATTAGATTAGTGACTAGTTAAAATTTATTTTAGTTATTTATTTTAGTTATTTATTTTAGTTATTTATTTTAGTTATTAGTTTAATTGTATAATATGGTAGAGGTTGTTCAGTGCATATGGATGATGGGAGGAGGTGAAATATAGAGTATATTTATTAATTTTAGCTGGTAGAATTTTACCAATTTAATTTTTGTTTAGCATAGAACTTGATAGATGTTTATTCCTATTAGTTATAATATTTTCTCCCACATCTAATGTACATTGTACATCTCATACACCTATGTATACCTCAACTGAGCTAGTTTTAGGTGAAAACTTTAATTAAGAGCCTCATGAGTAAATTTAGGATAAAATTAGTTGATAATTTATTCTATGATCCATAGAATTGGCACCCCCAGGTAATTGTTAGTGTTGGTGATAGAATAAAGGGGTTACAATATATATATATATATATATATATATATATATATATATATATATATATATATATATATATATTGAAATTGTCTATATGTCAAATACATATTGGTTTTTATAATGCAAAAAATTAAAAAAAATCATATTTAAAAATCATATTAACAAGAAGTCTCTAATATATTATAACAGGGCTAAGTTCAAACCCTGTTCTAAGTCAGAGGGTAATACTACCGAGCATACGTAGCTAATTAAATCAAAAGTAATGTTAAGTAAATTATTATTCTTCTTTTTCGTTGTGATATTGTATGCGAGTGCATACATATATATTTAAGTAATTAAATAAAAAAAAACAGATTGAAATATAAGAGGGACGGGGGATTATATGGTTTGTGCTCTGATATTTATTTATACACGTGTTTATATTGTTGCATGAGTGAGTAAATGTAAGTTCGTAAAAAGGAATAAAAGTTATTTTAATTTAAAAAGAAATATTCCAAGATGGTCGGCCAAAAGAAGAATGTTACAAATTATAAAAAAATAAATTAATTGCAAAGAAAGGACCCAAAAAGTTGCAGATTGCTATCTTGAAACAAAGACATTTTAATTAATAAAATAAAATGTTAAAAAAAAGAGACAATGAACGGTCGAGTGTAGATCGCAAGGTAAATTGGAAATTCCTAAGCTTAGATAAGAAACAAAGAAAAGAAAAATTATTGAAAGGACTTTCATTTCGCAAACCATGTGGTTTAATGAAAGAAGAAAGAACAATAGCATGATTAATTAAAGTCAAGAAAGTTGAACTGAGAGGGACTTATATAGCTGTGACTGCCATGAGCAGGATCATAAGAAAAAGTTGGTAAAAAGAAAAAAAGTTTATAATCGAAAAATCATGAACAGGCTGGGGTAGAAGAGCAGAATGGGCCAGGCTATGCCATCCATCCTGCAGAGAGACTACCATCACTGTAAATGTAGGAGCGAAGCCCTTCTTCAAATCATGAAAAGAACAGCATTCACCGGACGCCATTGATTGCCTTATGGAAATAGACCAAAGAAAGAAATCTTTTAATCGTACAGCTAATAATCTACACCCGGGTGAGATAAACCAAACATTTTTTCATAAGTGGTACTAACTATTTTGAATGAAAGCATGTCCTATTAAATAATGCGTAAAAGGGTTAAAGTAAATGAATAAAATGTTGAAATAATACCCTGTATACGCCTTAATAGACAATGCCTGATTGAAATTGTTTTCAAGCTATGATCTGTATTTTTGTGTATTGCATTTATAAACTTGTGCGAGTGTATTTACTTGCGGGTTATTTAATTATTCAGGCATAAACCAATATCCAATTCTGGGATTCTATAGGTTTTGTTTTATTATTTGTTTTATATTAATAAATATTAATTAGTATTATAAATTTAATTGTGTATGTTAGTGTTAATTTCTTAAAATAATATTAAAAAGCAAAAAGTAGGAAAGCAAACGAATAGTTCATGCGCTACATGGGCATTTTTATATGTTCTCTCCACCTCTTTCCCACGGTCACCGACTACTACCCCTGAGTGAGCTAGCCAGAGGTACAAGCTCTAACCACCAGAAATACTCATTCTCTCCCAACATAATTCTTATTTATTCGTAGGTAAGACTGGAGTGTGAGGTCATTATTGATGCTCATAAATATGCTGGGCGAGTAATTAGAGGGCATCGCAAAACCAAACACACATATATGTGTTCATATTATAAATTTCTGTTAAATAAAAGAGCAAAACTTAAGTTTAAAATCACATATACGTGTTTACGCCGGAATAAACGGTTACAATATATATATATAAACTGATCTAATATTAGATCTATCAATATAGTATCAAATTAGCATCGTCAAAAGTAGAAAAGTTTTAGGATTTGAATTTCAGGCTTTTAGCTTGTATTATAAGGAAGTAAAAGATGATTGTCAGATACGTATAATATTTAGATACAGCACCGAATATTAAATATTCACAGACAAAACAATATACCATAAACTGATGTCCATTGACTATTGAGGCTTACAGAAGATTTGACTGTTATAGAATAAAGAGCAAGTTTTAATTTGAATTTTTAAAGAGGAATTATTAAACTGAATTGCCCGTAAATAAAGCAAACATTAATCAAAATATACTATTGATATAACTATGAATAAATATGAATAAAGTTTATTATATGCTATTCTTAATACAAACAGGTTAGTGTATTCAATTAATGCTTTTTAATTATATCACAGACGGTTTATTTATGTTAGATGTCAAAATAAATTATGGTTTTGGGTTAGTATTTCAAATCAACACTAATTGTTGCGTGGGATGATTGTAAGTATAAAAATGAACTAAAGGTAAACCAAGTTAGCTGAAAAAAAATCAGTTACTAGTCAGTTCGGTTGCCAATGACAGTCAGTATTTGTTAAGAGAAAAAGAGCCTGATATATAAAAGTATTGAATATATATTACTTGACCAAAGTTAATATGAAATTTATTAGTAAAATCGAAATAAATCAGCACTGAAGACTGAAAAGTATCATTATACTTTTATTAGCTGCTATGAGAATTATTTACTGTGTCTAAATATTACACAAATATGTATGTAGGAAATGTGTCCCTGACTGAAGAATCCATTTAATCTTAAAAAAGTTGTTGAAAAACCGAAATACAGCAAAAGTATTGATATAAAATTGATGCTCTAAAAAATATTAAATTTATAAAGAATAAAATTTAGAAAAAAAACGATTGCCATAAAGGTATGACTATGAGAAAAAAAAACATTTGGGGTTGAAACTCTACTTTGCAAAATTAAATCAAGCGCCATAAAAAAGTGGTGATACTAAAGATAACATTAAAATTTTCAATTGCCTGCGACTATGTGATAAAAGCACACAGGTTATTATTAACACAACATTTCAAGTGATATTACTTAGAGTTTATAATGATGATCATGAACCCAATCCTCGAAGATGAAGAATATCCGTTATATAGTATGAGATATGCTTACTGCATATTATATTAATAAATTCAAAGTATAATAACCTAATATACATTACCCATAAAAGAAGGCTCTTTGAATCCTCTTCGAAGCTTTAAAGGAACCAAGCAGGGCAAATCCACTCCATATGTTCTTGTTGTTGCAGCTGTTATTAATATGTGAGTATTCATATAGTATATAAACATGGATAGGCTGCTATCCAACATATATTATCCAGAATGGTGAGTTTATTTGCTTTTTATCTCTGAGTTTAACATCAAAAAACACTATAGTCTGTTTTCTCAATTAACTGATAACTCTTAATTAAATATAAGTTGAGTTTTTTTAACAGCAGGATGAATTTGTGTAAATGAATTTTTTTTCTAATAGATATTTATAATCAGAAGACAAAAATTATGACTGTTATGCTCAGGAGGCTATACATTTGCAAGTAAAAGCAGAGTGCTAAGAATCTCATTTTGAACACAGATTGCTGTTTGATTGATGACATTGATGATGTTTTATTTAGGTACTTATACCTGGAGATCACTTTCAAGAGAAGGAAGATTGCAAGAATTGGAAAATGAATTATCTAATATTAAATTAAATATTATTGGAGTTTGTAAAGTTGGAAGAAAAGGTGAAAGCATAATTGTTTTAAAAAGTGAACGTGTACTGTGCTACAAAGGCACAAACATTGGAAGTTTAAATGGAGTAGGAATCACTATAAATAAAAAGAGGAAGAACAACATTGTGGAGATTGATGGTATCTGGAAAATGAGATAAGATTAGTTATTCATCTTAATTATTATTATTATTATCATCATCATCATCATCATAATCAACCATTATCAATCCACTGCAGGATGAAGGTCTCTCCAAGTTCAATCCATCTCCGATCTTTAGCTTCTCTTCTCCACATCCCCCTGCACACTTTCTTATTTCATCCATCTGACATGTGGTCTCATTCTGGGTCTTTTACAGTCTCTTGGAATCCAGTTTAAGATTTCAATTGTCCATCTATCATCATCTCTTCTAGCAATATGTCCATCCCAACTCCACTTCAGTCTTTTAATTTTTTCAATGAGGTCAGTAACACCTGTTTGTTCTCTTACCCATATATTGCATTTTCGATCTCTTCTTGTTACTCCCAACATGCATCTCTCCATATTTCTTTGATTGGTCTGAAGTCTCTGTATTGCTCTTCTATTAAGGTTTCAATTCTCAGATCTATAAGTAAGAACTGGTAAAACACATTTATTAAAAACCTTACTTTTCAAACACATAGGCATATTCCCTTTTAGTATCAAATTACTTCTACCAAAAGCCCTCCAACCAAGTTTAATTCTATGATTAATTTCATCCATTATGTTTTCATCTGTATTAATAATCTGACCAAGGTATTACTCATCATAATCAATCTTTATTTTCATACTTTGAGAAAACCCATTAAACATTACTTTAGTCTTTTTAACATTTATTTTTAGTCCTACTTTCCTACTTTCATCTGATAACTCCTGCAACATTTCCTGCAGCTCTAAAGCATTATTTGCAAAAACAACTACATCATCTGCAAAAAATAAATGACTTAAATAATCTCCATTTACTTTCACTCCTTTAGCTTCCCATTTTAATCCACAAAATACTTCTTGCAGCACTGCTGTAAAAAGTTTTGGAGATATAGAGTCACCCTGTCTTACACCCTTCTCAATGTTGACTTTCCCAGTAGCATTATGTAATCTGATTGTTGCTGTTGCATTTTTATAAATATTTTTTAAAATATGACAACATCCTGGATTTATACCTTGATGATTCAATGCTTTAATCACTGAATAAATGTTTATAGAGTCAAATGCCTTTTCATAATCTACAAATCCAAAGAATAATGGCAACTCATATTCATTTGTCCTTTCTATAACTTTTCTCAATATCTGTATATGATCTAGTGTACTAAAACCACTTTTAAATCCAGCTTGTTCTCTTGGTTGGTGGAAATCCAATGTTCTCTGTAGACGAGTTGTAATTTATCTTGGTAAAATTTTTGTATAAAACTGATAAAAGGCTGATAGATCTGTAATTTCTAATATCTTCTTTATCAGCTTTTTTAAATATTAATACTGCATTCTTCCAATCATCTGGTACATCTTTATCATTTTGATAAAAAATCAAGTCAGATGTCATATGACCTAATTTTAATAAAGCTCGTATTTACAAATGCTATGTATAGAGTTCGTAAAAAACAAACTCTTAACAAGCGGTCTGGGGTTGAGGGTATTTTTGAAGCTTGTTAAGAGTTTGTTTTTTACGTACTCTATATATAATCTTTATCATTTAGACATTTGGTATATAACTTTGCTAAAAAAAATTCTGTTTCTTCACCTGCTTCTTTTAATATATCAATTCTAATTCCACCATTACCTGAAGCCTTTCCTTTCTTTATACATTTAATTGCATGTCTCACTTTTTCATTTAAAATTCTGGGTAATTAGGAAGATGTAATAAATATAGGAGGTACTTGTTCTTTATTATATATAATTCTTGATAAAAGTCTTCTACCCATTTCATGATGTCATCTCTCTTTTTAGTAATAATTCCATTTTTTCCTTATTGCAGATATAAATTTCCTACCAATACCAAAATGTTGTTTTACACTCTTGAGACTTTTATTCTCTTCTACAGCTTCCCTTGCTAGTTCACAGTTATACATTCTTATATCATTTTCAACTCTTTTCCGCACCATTTTACAAAATTCGAGATATTCAATCCTTTTTAATGCATCCTTTTTATATATCTTCATATTTTTTCTTTTCTTCATAAATTCTCTAGTCTCAGTAGAAATTTTATTGGTCAATTGCTGCTTTTTTCTACCAGCTATCTTTATTGCAATTTTTAAAAGTGTATAAGTTATTTTCATATTAATTTCATTTAAATCTGAATCATGTTCAAAATCTACTAATGCTTGAAACCGATTTGGAAGTTTTAATTTAAATTCATTAGAATGTTTTTGAAGATTAGGAATATCAACTGTAAATATTGTTTTTCGTAATAATTTTTGTCTCTCTGGTTTTGCATTAACACGTATCTTACATCTTACTAATCGATGATCACTTCTTGTGTTAAATTTATTAAAAACATTACAATCTTGAAATATGTATGTTCTGTTAGTCAAAATATAATCCAATTCTGCTGTACCTTCATTTGGATGCTTCCATGTCCATTTCCTTTTTACATTTTTTTTCAAAAAAAAGAATTCATAATATAAAGTTTTTTTTATATGCAAATTCCACAAGTCTATGTCCTCTCTAATTTCTATTACCATAACCAAAATTACCTACAGCACTTTCATTTGTTTACCAATTCTAGCATTAAAGTCTCCCATAACAATTTCAAAATGTTGTTTATTCTGATCAAAAGCCTTTTGTACATCCATATAAAAATCTTCTACTACTTTATCACGATGAGAAAACTTGTTGGAGCATAAACCTGAATTATCTGCATTTGGTATCTACTATTAAGTTCTATAACTAATCTTGGCACTCTGTCAGATACACCATCAATCTCAACAATGTCGTTCTTCCACTTTTTATTTATAATGAATCCTACTCCACTTGTATTTCCAATATTTGTGCCTTTATAATAGAGTACCTGTCCACTTTTTAAATCAATTCTCTCTTCACCTTTTCTTCTAACTTCACAGAGTCCAATAATGTCTCATTTAATAAAAATAGTTCTTCTTCTAATTCTTGCAATCTTCCTTCACTTGAAAGTGATCTGCAGTTGTAAGTACCTAAATAAAAAGTTGTCGTCAAATGTCAGCCTGGGTCCATATTTAGGGGACTCTTAGCACTTTCTGCCTCTGGCCACCAACCACTGCCTTGGTTTGTGACTTTACAGTCTCCTTGGAATAAGGACTATGATTTATTTTTGTTTGTCATAATTATATAATTATTGGAAAATATTTATCATTTATACAAACATTCATTCTGCCTTATCAGGCAACTGAGAAGAAAGACCATGGTGTTTTTTGATCTTAAACTCAGAGGTAAAAAGCCAATAAACTCATCACGCTGGCCAATGTCTGTTGATGAGCAGCACATCCATGTTCGTATACTATATGAATAATTACATAGTAATAACAGCTGCAATGACAAGAACGTTTGGAGTGGACATTAGGAATTTGCCCTGCTCGGTTTTTTTAAGGTCTTCAAAAGGAATCAAAGGGTCTCCTTTCAGTTATATAGATAATTCAGGTTTATGCCTTAACAAGTTCTTATTGTGATAAGGAAATAGAGAATTTTTACGCAGATGTACCAAAGGTTTTTATTAGACCAAACAACATTTTAAAATTATCATGGCAGACTTAAATGCTAGAATTGGTAAACAATTGAAAGATAAAAGCGCTGTAGATTAATTTTGTTATAATGATAGAAATGAGAGAGAACATAAACTTGAGGAGTTTTAAAAAAAAAAGAAAAACTTTATATTATGAATTCTTTTTTGAGAAAAATGTTAGACGGAATTTGACACGGAAGCATATATATGAAGGTACAGCAGAAGTGAATTATATTTTAACTAACAAAAAATATGTATTTCAAGATTGTAATGTTCTTAACAAATTCAACCCAGGAAGTGATCATCGATTAATGAGATGTAAGATACATGTTAACGTAAAACTAGAGAAACAAAATAAGAAAAATAATATTCTCGATTGATATTCTTAATTACCAGAAACATTCTATGAATTTTAATTACAACTTGCAAATCATTTTCAAATATTAGCAAATGTAGAATATAATTCAGAATCGAACAAAATCAATAGAAAGATAACTGGAAAACTTTTAAAAACTTCAATAAAGATAGCAGGTTCAATAAAAAAAACAATAATTAAACAGCAAAATTTCTACGGAGATAAAACAATTTATGAAAAAATAAGGAATATGAAAAAATATAAAAATGATGCTCTAAGAAGGATTGAATATCTCGAATTTTGTAAAACGATGCGAAAGAGTCGATAATAATATAAAAAAGTATAATTGTGAACTAGCAAGGAAATGTATAGAAGAGAATAAAACTCTTACGAATGGAAAACAACGCCTGGGTATTGATAGAAAACGTATTTCAGCGATAAGAATTTGGAAATATTACTAAAAGGAGAGATGACTTCATTAATTATGTAAAAGAGTTCTGTAAAATATTATATAGCAATAAAGAACAAGGAAAAGTACCCCCCTACAATTATTATATTTTTTGAATTGCCCAGTCTTTTAAATGAAGAAATAAAAAATGCAATTACATTTATGAAGAAGGGAAAAGCTTCAGGTAATGATGAAATTATAATCGATATCTTCAAAGAAGCAGATGAAGAAATATAATGTTTTTGGTAAAGTTATATACCAAATATCTAATTAATAAAAATATACCAGATATTTGAAACAATACAGTATTAATATTTCAAAATGATGTTAAAAAAGATATTAGATATTATAGATCTATCATTGTTTTATCAGTTCCATACAAAATTTTTACCAAAATAATTATGACTCGTCTAGTGCAAACTTTGGAATTTTATCAACCAAAAGAACAAGCTGCATTTAAAAGTGGTTTTATTACAGTGGGTTATATACAAATATTGAGAGAAGTTATAAAAACGACTAATATGTATGAGTTGCCATTTTGCGTTGGATTTGCAGTTTATAAAAAGACAGCATTTTTTTAATGATTAAAACATTGGATCATCAAGATATAGACCCAGGGTATTGTCATATTGTGAAAAATATTTTTACAAATGCAACAGCAACAATTAGATTAATTACATAATAATACTAAAAAGATTGACATTGAGAAGGGTGTACAACCGAGTGCCTCCATATCTCAAAAGTTTTTACAACGGTTTTGCAACAAGTGTTTTGTGGATTAAAGCAAGAAATTAAGAGAGTAAAAGTAAATGGAGAATATTGAAGTCATCTAGATTTTGCAGATTATCTAGTTATTTTTGCAAATAATGCTTTAGAAACTAAAGGAAATGTTGCAAGAGTTAGCAGATGAAAGTATAAAAGTAGGATTAAAGGTAAATGTTAAAAAGACTAAAGTAATGTTTAATGGATTTTTTTCAAAAGGTGAAAATAAAGATTGATAATGATGAGTTAGAAGAATTTAAAAACTACAAATACCTTGATCAGATTATTACTACAGATGTAAACATATTTGATGAAATTAATCATAGAATTGAACTTGGTTGGAATGCTGTTGATAGAAATAGCTTAATATTTAAAGTTAAAATACTTATGTATTTGAAAACAAAGATTTTAAATAAATATGTTCTAACAATTTTTACCTATGGATCTGAGATTTGGACACTTAACAGAAGAGCAATACAGATACTTCAGAGGACACAATAAAGTATGGGAAGATGCACCGAAAAACGAAATACATAAGTGAGAGAACAAACATATATTACAGACATCATTGAAAAAATTAAGAGACTGAAGTGGTATTGGGCTGGACATTTTGCTAAAACAGATGATAATAGATGGACAGTTGAAATATTAAATTGTATTCCAAAAACTATAAAAGATCTAGAAAAAGTCATACAAGACATGGATCGATGAAATAACAAGTGTGCTGGGATGATGTGAATAAGAAAGGCTAGAGATCGGAGAAGATGGATTGAATTTCTAGAGACTTTCATCCTGCAGTGGATCGACAATGGTTGAAAATCATAATGATGACGTATGATGTGATTTTCTAAATTTATAATTTTTCATAATAAATAGGCAATATGTATGAAATCAATAAAATTTAAAATAAAGGTTACTAAATGAAAGATGATGGCAAATTTATAAAATAATTAAGACTTATTGCATTCAATTATTTCTTAAATAAAGAATATAGCGAGAAACCACTAAAGGAAGTGATTTTTTTTTATTTAAGGAAGGAAGGAAGTTAATAAATTAATAAACATAAAAGATTGTTTTGTGAATACCATCTATCCTATATAAAGTTGAATAATTTATTATAAAAAAATAATATGTAGAATGTATTATAATTATTTATTGTTTGTAAAAACTATAAATAATAAAATAGGTCTAAAATATTGTAAGTTCTGATATATGTAAATTATAATCTTTATTAGCAAAAGTTATTTTATTTAAAATGATATTTTATCTATAATTGTTTAATGAATAAGCAAATGTTAAAACATTTAACGACTAAATAAGTTTGGGTTTGAAATACAAAAGAATTTATATGAAGCTATGGACTTTCGATACGATATAGTATCATAATCATAGCATTATAAAAGGTAAGTAGTTGTGATCCATAAATAATGTAAGTGTTGAATAATAAATTGGATCAAGTTCAGAATGAATATGAGGATTGAGGAGGCTATAAGCACCTTTTTTTAGAAAGAGGTGTGGGTGCTTGAATCGTTTTTATTAATGGCATGAATATCTTTGGCGATTGACAAAGCTTCCTTTATCTTTCTTTTTTTACTATCGCACTCTGAATAAACAACATCGCCTGTGGAAAGATCAAAGCTATGACCAGACAACAACTCACGATTGAGAAAAAGGGAAGAATATCAGTGCTTTTCCCAGTATGTTATAGAGATAATTATATTGGATGAGTCTAGTGGCCAAGTTGGGGCAGGTTTTCTGAAGTATATCATTGAACAAATAGGGTCAGAGCAGTTATCTTATAAACAGTTTGATGTGAGACCTCTTTAGTAAAAAATGAAAGTTTGTATTATTTAAAAAATGGTTCTGATTTAATTAAAATAAGAAAATTTAAAACCCTAAATAATTTTTAGAATTGGGTAAAAACAATAATTAACTTATTCAAAAAGTTTTATTAATCTGATAAATAGTTTTAGAAAATAAATTTGAGATAGATAATAATACTTGATTATAAATATACAAAGGTGTACTTAGTTAGTTAATAAAACAATAATTCAAAAAACAATATGGTATTAAGAAATAAATTTCATCTCAGTTACACCAAGAGATGAGAGAGTTATGCAAGGTCTAGATTCAAATATTAAATATACATGAGTATTCCATAAAAGAGGAGTTTTCTACTAAATTTATACAGGTTACGTTGCAGAAAAGAAAATTTCAAACTGTAGATTGGTCAGTAGTTTCCATGAAGTAATAAAAGCCTAGTAATTTATGCAAAAGCTGTAGTCATGTTTATGAGAAAGAATTATGTAAATAAAACAATGAAATGTGTGACTAGATAAACCAAATATATTAATTATTTTTTTCCTATCCTGACAAAAAATAAGAGTATTTAAAAACTCGTCTCCAGATACTAAAAATATTTTTCTCTCCTATAACATGGATAACTGAATAGAAGCTACTTGTTTTTAAAATTTCTATGTTAAGTGTTAAAAGCTTAATAGAACTTTAGTTACTGAAAAGTAAAACGACATTAAAGATAAATTAAAAGAAATTTGACTTAGAAAGAAAATTGGTCATCAGAAAAGCATAACTATTAAAATTGAACCCCTAGAAACAAATCTTTGTGTGTGTGTACTTGTTCAAATAAGATGATAAATTAAAAGTCATATGCAAATCGAAAAAAATTGCAACTAAAAACAAATGTGCCTGAGGATTTTTCATTTATTTATCTTTATTTGTTCAAATTTATAAATTTTTTATTTTAAAACTTGAATTATGTTTAAAGATGATTATATTGTCTTATCTATGTAATTATCTAATATTTCAAGTTTTATAAATATTTTTTTTTCATGTGTCAAAGCATCGGCCGGGAAGCGAATCCGCGAACCCGAGACAACTGCTTGTAAGACAGCTGTGCTGACCACTCGGCCACCAACCCTTGACTGTTTTATAAATATTTGGATTATTTTTCTTCTCTTATTAATAAACAAAAATATAGAATTCTAAATAGAAATTTACATTTTAATTTGAGGAGAGACGGAACAAAATTAATTTTGATAATCGTTAAATTATTTTATTATTTGGTAATCTATATCTAAAATTGCTAGGTTAGGGCATAAAAATTGTCTATGTATATATTTGTCAATTGAGATCACAAATAAATAAGAGGTACATTAGTGTTTAATAATGAATATATTTTAATTTTAAATGGAGTATGTTTTTGTATACCAAACAACTTTTTGATTATTTAACAATTAATTAGTAAATTTGGGAAATATTCATTTTGTAGAAAAGTGTTAAATTTAACACTTTCACATTTCCTTATTTTCAATTCTATTCATTACTCGAGGTCAAAATCATATCACAGAACATTCTTGTTCCAAATACAGTACTCAGATTTATTTCTGTAGGTAGAAACATAAAGGGACATTTAAATAAACTTGAAAATATATATATTTTTTCAATTATCAATGTTTATTCATTCAGTCCGACAAAAGGAGAATTATTTGTAAATTTATTAAAATATCTCGTTATGAATCTGCTTGCAAAAATAATTCTGAATAACATATTTGGAAGGAAGATTCTGCGATATGATTATAATCTTAAACGTTATATATTCAAGGCTGTAGGAAGTTATTTGCATGTTACTGAAATTTAATAATTTCAAGCCATCATCAATTCTGTCTCGGTAGACTTTGAAAGAAATGGTTTAATAGCTTAACTAAGTGGAGAGTAGTCGTTTGTATAATTAGAAACATGTAACAAGTATAATCATCAATGAAAATGATCACTACTATTTATTTATCCAGCCTATAACATCTGAATGACGAAGAATGTTATCCCATTGAAATGCTTATTAGGAAATAATTTTCATAAATTTTTATATCAATGGCAAATGTATCTCACTTTTTTATATTGCCATGCAATGAACTGAGATCATTCAACTCAATTCTCTCTTCAGATACTTTTTAAAAATGCCGATATGTAGCCAATGATAACTAAGGATATACTTTTTATTATGATATTCTTATATTTTTTCTGCATAAACCTCTACAGTTTGTCTCATTTTCTGAATAATTTTATTAAAAGAAAATAGATTTGCTAGTCTTTTATAGGTGTTATATGATTATATTTGACTCAGTAATTTATGACCAGATCTGGGAGCGATAATTAGAATGATTTTCTCTGTAAGAGAGAATTATTTATTTACCTCTCTAACCCCCCCCCTTATTGTATTGTAATATATATATATATAATCATTATTAGAACGCTAAAAATATTTTTGCATTCAATATAAAAGCGTCTATGTGTGCTGGATAGTAATATGAATATCCTTTTAATATCGGTACCAACCAAACCATTTGGAAAATTCTGATTATTTATTATTGCAATCATAATTTTTTTTCTTTCCAATAATAATAAAATTATAATAAATATAAGTATATATTAATCAGTCAAATCCGCCTTTTGTTGCTTCGGAATAAAATTTCTCAGAAATATGCGGAAGAAAATCACTAGACATTAAGTGTCGGTTGTAAAACATTGCGTGCAAGAAATACGAAGTAAACTGAAGATGAATTTAATATTTATTGTAATAATTACCATCTTGGTAGTAGTTTGTTTCTGGTTGGGTGAGTAAAGATACGCTTGTCGTATATTATAAAATCATTCAAGTAAATTGTTAATCAGTATTAAATTGTTTTTAATGTAAAAGTTTTTTTTTAATAGTTGCATAGTTTTTATAACAATATTAACGTTCTTTATAATTATACCATATATTAATTTGCATGCCTTGTGCTGCTTAATACGGCGATAAACTCAAGAGCGGAAGGTTCCTAGATTGAAGATCAAGTTATCATTTTTCGTATTAAAATGTCACATGATATTTTCTAATCAGATGATTATTATTAATTTCAAAGAAAAACAAATATTCTTATGAAAAACTATCATTTTTTTGGACACTTCGCTGTTTCTAATAGTTATCATGCACTATGCATTGCTGTAGAATTTTGATTTGCTTTTTTTCCAATCTAGTATGACATTTTATATAGAGAGTATATATGAGAAAGCATTTATTTATAATACTTAGCTCCTGGTATGGTTGGTATATTTATATAAGTTTAGCTATAGCATGAAGTGAATGTTTAGGAAGAAGGCAGTGACTTGCCTGTTGAGATCCTGAAACGTCCTGTCTATGAAAGACTTGCATTGCATACAGGTACAGTAATAATCAGGGCTTTTCAGAGAAAATGTGAAGCTCAGGCAGCTAATAATTTAGAGGCCTTTCAAAATTTGAAATAACATGAGGAGAGAGAGAAGAAACAAGAGTTTTTACTTCAGGGCTGAAAACAGAACTTTGGGTCACAGAAATGAGCAAGCAGATCAGATACATATAGCACTTAGTTAGAATAGATTCACTCTAGCATTGTTATTATCATAAAACACTGTTAGCATAGAACTGACTTACAGGGGATTGAGACTAATATGTTCTGCCAGTTGCTGAGCACTGCAGTCACTTTTGTCACAGAGTTGTCAAATTAGCACCTTATCCATAAACTGGCTTACTCAACTCATGGTATGCCTTCCTTGAAAAGTTGTTCTTGAATATTTTTGGGGGGAATTTAACAGTAAAATGAAAGCCATTCTATGAGCCATGACATCACTTTGCCATCTCCTATATTTTTGTTTAACATATTGAGTTGCCAAATTGAGGCCACTAATATTTGAGGCCTGGGGCAGCTGCCTCTCCTGTCCCCCTTCTGATTGGTTCTGGTAATAATAGTTATTAGCAGTTTTCAGTTCCATGGTTGAGCTTGCCCCACAGCTTGTATTATAATTGAAAATAACATGTACAACATGTGTACTGCTGTTCATGTCTAACATTTGTTTATTTTGTATAGTCTTATTTCTTTCTCAAATGGACTTCTATATATAATATAATCTTGGACCTTGCTAGAAATTATTTGATTCACTGATATAGCTACCCTGTTGGCCCAGTTATGATATTGATTGTTTATTTTCTTCTAGGTAATATTTCATTAATCAATCTTATTGTAACTTGGATCCTATCAAAATAAGTTTGTTATAAGGATAAGTCCATTTTTTAAAAGTAAACACTTTCTGAGTTAGGATGAGTTCACTATAGTAAACAATTTTTAAGTGATTTATAATTTTAAAACCTATTTTAAATTATGTAGAGATTTTATTTTCAAAATTATTTTATTTAACATTTATACAAACTATCTCAACAAGTGGAAAATCAAGAGAGTGAAAGATATAATACAGATGGAAAGTTTATAGATAATATTTGAGGTTGAAGCACCATTCGTCTTACATATGGCTTTGCAGAATATTGTCTTTATATATCAAAATTACTGACATCTCAATCTATTTTTATTTTAATGTATTATGAAAATTATCAAACTAGTTGTAACTCTTGTATTACATAATAAAGATACAGATCAAAAGTAATTTGTAAATAAAACTTGAAAAATATAACTAAAAGTTAAACATTGATTTAGTGCTTCTGTGGGTGATTAATATCTTCTTCACACGGTAAAATATAAACGAGTTTTGTTTTACAACCAATGAATTACTAGTCATATGATCAAATACGTCTATCTGGAACTTGTTTTACCTCTTAGATAAAAATAGTTAGATTCTAATTTACCAACTGTAAAGAATAACAAAATTAAATTTAGAATGGATTTCTTAAAAATATAAGCATACACATAAAACTTTAGTTACATGAAAATACTTTCATGGTTCCGTTAGATTTGAACTACACTTATGATTGTGATAAATGTTTTATGCAATCACTACAGTTCAATCTTAAAATACCAAATTTTGCCCTCATTCATTTGATAACACTCTTTTGAGATTAATCTATTAACAACCTTGTAATTTTTAAAAATATTTTTGGAATTATTGTATAATTTTTATCCTGGATATAAACTTTAAACTTAAATATATTAATTTCTAAATACAATCGCACAATGACATTAAAAATTTCAACATTTTCTCTCACATATAATGTTTTAAATATACTACTTTAAAACTATCACTTTCTGCACATACTTTAAAATTATAAATGAAGTCATTTGAAAAAATTATCATTATTCATATGTTTGAAGTGAGTGTAGAACAATAGAAGTTTTAAAGTATATATATATAATAAAAGTTTTAGTTTATATATATATATATATATAATAAAAGTTTTAGTTAAGCCACTTCATCTCAAAGCAAAGACTGTTTCAAAAAAGACTGCCAAAGTAAATGTATCTTGAATCTGTCTAGCCCATTATAAAATAAATTGGCATTAAAGCTGAATAATTTGAAAGAAGGTTGTATGGAATATGGAATGAAGATTAATGAAAGAAGAAGACTGATTGAGAAAATCAGAGAGAGAGAGAGAGAAAGAGAAATTGGATTGATCATATATTAAAAAGAAATTATAGTTTAATGAAAAGTGTTGTGGAGGTAATGGAGAGTAAAATTAAGAAGAAAGAATAGAAAAGATTGACATTGTTGGATGATATAAGAGGTAAAAAGAGTTATGTGGAATTGAGTTGGGCAATGAAGAGAATAGAATGCAAAAATGTATGAACTGATTGACTATTCTCTAAACATGTCCACTTAACAATACTGTTGATGATGATAACTCTATAAAAATTATTGGACAGAGCTTTGCCCCAAGTCAGCTTTTCCATAATACTACTAAATTATATTAAGTAAATTCAGATGCATTTAATAGAGCAAAAAAAAAAAGAATTACTTGTTTCTATCATTTACTCTTTTTAAAACTTCTTCATTTATTATTTTATTCATCCAACTAATTGTTCCCATTCTTTCTATGATCATATCTAACCGGCTTCCAATCTGTTACTAATTTTATTACTCATTGTCCACGTTTTACAACAACACATTAGCACATTCCACACATAACATTTAATTAAACTGCTTTTTCTCTTCAATGGTCTACAAAATATTTTATTTCTCTTAATAAATAGCTCCTTTGCCAATATTATTCCTTTTTTAACTTTATCTTCATTTTTTCCATACTCACTCAATCAACTACCCAAAGATCTAAATCCTTTTACCTGTTGAACTATGTTATCACAGATTTTAATTTGCAGTCTTTTTTTGCATTTCTTCTTATCCATAAACACTAGTTCTTTCAACATTAATCTTCATTCCATATTCCATACAACCTTCTTTCAAATTATTCAACATATTCTGAAGACACTTTTTATCCTCAGCTATAATAGCCATATCAACTTCAAATCTTATACATTTTAATTTCTACCTCCAACATTTGCTCATCCACAGTCTAAATAATTATTTAGTATGTCTACTAAAAAAATAAAGAGAACAGGTGGCACACTGTATTCTTGCCTAACTCCACTTTCTACATAGTTTAAAGAATTTACTTTTTACATTTGTCAAAATAATTTATATACAATAATGTACTTATTATTCTTACTACACTATTGTATGTGCAATTTGCTGGATCGATTTTGTGAGGTTGAATATGTTCATATTTTAGTGAATTTTTAAAAATGAATTTTAGTTAAAGCTTTTGAACTTACTTTTTAGTGAATTCTTCTATGGAAGTACTCATTCCATTCAATACATGGAGCCTTCATCCCTTGTAACCTTGTGGTTGGGCTCGATTATGTCAAGCCTTATTTAAGTGGACAAATGTGAAAAATTTTAAATTTTAATTAACAATAATTGAAATATATTAAATCAGTGTATTACATTACTGGTATGTTATAGTCGTTTCCAAATTGTATTTTAAAATTAAGTAAATTTTATCAGTAATTCTCCTGAGAGTAATAAAGACTCAGACTGCTCAAGATATACTAAGCCCTCTGGCTGGATGTGTATGAGATTTCATATGCAGTTTGTCAGGTGGACTAATTTTTAATAATATTAAAATGATAATTTAATAGTGTTATTATTAATTTGAAAATATAAATGTTTTGATACTTTATTATTATTAAATAATAATTAGAAATATTTAAATTTATAACTCTTCTAAATTTATATTTGTAATCAATCCTTAAGCATATTTTTATTGTGATTTAAAATAGTATTGAACAGACTGATTATCACTAATGAATATAGGGGGAGAAGTATTAATTGTATGCGTATACCATGCTGTCATTGGTCTATTTTTTTTGGGTAAACATGAAGTTACCAGGTCATGACAAAATTTTGTAGTTCAAATTTTTTTCACCAGAGTGTTTCTTGTCGAATTATTTAAAAATTTGTTGTGAAATATCAAATACACGGTGGCATGAAATTATAATATAAAAAAATAATTAATAACAAATAATTATATTATAAAAATAATTTATTAAAATAATAACAATATATCCTGCCAACATTCATAATTACTGTCCTTTGTAGTTTTCACTCATAATAGCGATAAAATTCGCAAAGACAGCATCAGTCGTGTAGAGTCCTAAAAGCAAATTCCTATAGGTAGGATTTAAATAAAGTACTGCTGATACCACATGAGCTTGCGTTTAGCTCTCATGCACACATTTTCCACATTTTTTGTGTGGATATCATAATCGTGAGGATCATCAAAGTTCTCCTGGTGTACGACAACAGAGTGCATATATACACCATTATGGATTGTGCTTAAGTTGTTGTATGCACCCCATCTGTCCGTAATGATGTGGGTCCTTGGCAAAATATATTCTGTAACAATTTCACACTACCAGCAATACTTTATTCCAATCCTACCTATAAGAATTTGCTTTGTGAATTTTATCTTTTCTATAAACGAAAACTACAATGAACAGTAATTCGATAAGAAACACTCTGGTGAGAAAAATTTGAAACAAACTTCGAATTTTGTTGTGACCTGGTAACTTCATGTTTACCTTTTTTTGTACCATAATTCGATTTAGTAAAATGCATAAATAACTTAACATAAGTAGTAGAGGGGGACTATTAATAAAAGAAACAAGAGGAAAGATAATATCTGAACTACAACTAAATTAAAGAGACCAAGAAGGAGCTGAAAAAAAATACTGGATTTGAATTGATCTAAATTAAGATATATTGTGACTCTTAGATTATTTATGGAGTAGAGAATCTTACCTCCTTGTATGCATTATGACGTAATTATTTATCGATTCACAATCACAAAGATTTCACACTGGGAGAAAAATGGAAATCATTTGGGAAAACAAGTATTTTACCAAAAGGAACTTTGAATTTGAAACAGGACAAGAAATCATAAGCATGAAATTTTATTCTACATATTATTACAATTTTAATCATAATAATCATTATGTACATTTAAAAATCATGCGTCAGTTGTTTAGAATGGCAAAAAAGAAAAAAAAAAAATTCTGTGCGTTTATTTATAAAGTAAAGATAAAATATGTTTCGCTTTTATATCAAATGTATATAAACTAAAGATCAGCCTTTCAAGCTAACATACATGCGCTTTTTTACAATTTATAAACATAGCGCTATATAAATAAATGCCTCATCAAATGTATATAATAAAAATCTGACTAACAATAATTTGGACAAAGCTTTTTAAGTTTAAATTGAACTAATTGAAATTTACTTCAAACGGACAATAAAGTTCAATGAATTTATAAAATGCATGAATTTAGTTTATATTATTTTTTTTAAAAAAAGAAAAAATATTATTTTGATACATCTTTGGAATGCTGCGTTTGCTTCTTTATTGAAAACGATTATTAGAATACGTTTATTGTATTACTAGATGCCAAGGTTATTTAACTTATAGTTTAAAAATACTTAATGTAAATCTTGATAAAAGAAAACAGTGGCAATTCGTCATGATATTATGAAAAAAAAAAATTAATAATTAACTACTTTTTAATAACTATTGTGAAACACTAGAGTTAACACTAATTTTAAGTATTAACTTTTCGAGGAGTAAACCCGAATTATTTCGTCTTTTGGCCAATTCGCCCCCTAGTGAATTTTTTCGTAAATATTATACGTTAAAATGCATTTAAAATGGTATATTTTACTATAATAATTTTTTTCACAAGAAAAGTGTGTTAAAAGGCAGGAAATTCAAAATTCCTGCTCTTACAATGGACATAAGCCCTGCACTGACATGTTTAGCCATTGCCTCTTGCCAAGGCTGTAAAACATTCAGCAATTTTACGACATTGCAGTTTCCAATGACACAAAAACATGTTTATTTGCAAATTTATTATGGTTTTAGATATTTTTCAAAAATAATTTACACAATATTTATTAAATATCAAGAAATATAAATTATTTAATAACTTATTTTGACTTGAAATACTTCATTTTCAAAAATATAACATTATATTAACAGCTAATGGAAATATGGTCTGAAGCAAATTAGAAGACAAGCTATGACGTAAACAAACTACTTTATTTACGAGTAAAGAAAATATCATAATTTTGCAATAAATATTTAAAAAATTTAAACATTTAAAGCATAATTCATTAGATATAAGAGAAATAGATAATTATACATTTCAAATGTTTAAAAATAATAAAAATTAAAAAAATATTTCATTGATTTTATAAACTGAAGATAAACTTTCTAGAAACATGACATATAACATTTTTGTTTTGATTACAGTCTCATGTTTTTAATATTTACAAAACAAAATGTGAACATTTAAAATTTATTTCAGTAATAAACAAAAATATCTATCAAATAAAGTCAAATGTGTTATTTTCTAATAAGTAATAAACATTTTATCATATATTTTACGTTGATGTGTTAGACAAAGAAAATTGTCAGAAATGCTGAAATGTAAGAGGTGTATCGCTGCAATTTGGAATGGTTAACAAAAAAAAAGCTTAAAATGTTTTGAAATGCCAAAGTTGTTGTTAACTATTTTAAAGATATTAGTGGATAATATATATAAAATGCTTTTAGGAAAATTTTCTTTTGCAATCAAACTTGAAGATATTATTGAATCTACAATTTAGTTAAATAAAATGGATCCAAAATTCTGCAGATAGTATTTATAAGTGCTACTATATTGTTATTTTTGTTGCCATAAAGTCTCAAGTATTTTGTTTTGTTTACTTTAGGAGGATAGAAAAAAAATATTGATGCGTCACTTTATAAAATATTCTACTGGCTGACAATGATGTCATTTTCCCTTGTCAGTCAGCTTACAGTAAAGGAACTTAGACTATGAACTATGGGCATAAAGTAAAATGTAATAATATTTTTTTATCCATGTTTATTATTATTATAATACATTAGTTTTGATATGTTATTAAGATATATTCTTTTATTTGTGGTATGAATATGCAATTACTTTGAAAACAGACTAAGGTAAAATTATATACATTTATTTTTACTGATTGGTTTAAAATTTAATATTAAATTTAGTTTATAGATAGAAAGAGATATTAATCTTTTACATTTATGAAAATAGTTTATTGACATTCTATTTATGGGTAAACAGACATAATAGAATTTACTTATGATGACACTAATATTTTATTATATGGAGTTTTCCATATCAACAGGTCTACATTCATATTATATCTTTATTATATTTTGCCTATAATTTAATATGTCCACTTTAGTTTATAGAATTTATGCTATTTTTCATTGACTGTATGATTCTTATTACTGTAAATTTTATTATGCTTTTAAAAATGTTTTATAGTCATTTGGTTTCATACACTATTTAGTATATATATATATATATATATATATATATATATATATATATATATTGTTGAAGTAGGATATTTATCTTCTATCTTTTACTATGAGAATTATTTTATCTTGCCATTGTTTTGATGAGGATTTGTACTAGTTTCCATTTTATATGTGTGAGAAATGTATAATTTCATCAAATATTGTATCATTGATATTGTACATGAGTAGATGAAGTATACTCTCCCATTGCTTTTTCCATGAAAGGATTATTTTGTTGAGGGTGATAATCAATTAATGCTTAACTAGCATAGTTTAATCTGTAGAGAGGATTATTCTCATGGCATGCATTCTGTTTCCTTGTGTTGAGACAATGTCCACACATTTTGTATCTAGGAAAAAGGTATTTAAATCTATTATGCTATTATACAACTATATAAGGTTATTTTGAAGAGCTTTTCTGTATTATTTGATCCCTCATGATGATGTCTAGTTATTTTCCACTATGTATGGTGAAGTTCTTGATGTTTTAAAATTATATGGCAATGATAAGGTAGAGTTACTTTCAGGGACACTTGTTTATCTATAGGGTTTGGCTAAATAAATATAGTGTATGTATTGTGCTGTGTACCAACAAAATTGATGAGTAATTTTAAAACTTATCTTGCATATGGCATAATAAAAGATACACATATGTAATGTTATTTTATTGCCATCAAGCAGTATTTTGCTGATGGAGCAGTAAGACATTTCAATAGTTAGAATGATTGTTTTATGGACATAAGCAAAGTTTAGTATCCTGTATACATTTGACTTCTGGTGTCTGTTTCCATATTTATGCAATAAATTTCTTCATGTTAAACAATAATAATTGTTATTTGTACTTCATATGATAATTGCCATTATAATATTACTGATTAATAATGTCTAGTCTTTTTTTTACTGCTCTCAATAGCTTACCATAAATAGAGGTTATGTTACTAGACTTATCAGTGCATTAAAGCCGTTAATAAATTTAAAAGGGATATACCCATAACCAAGTGAAATATACCTTGTTTTATATATTGTTTCTGAAAGATATGTGTTGGTTATTATTGTTTTAGAAAGTTGTAAATAGTGTAAATAAATCTTGTTGTTTTGAAAATATATTTGTCTGTGGTCTTATCATCATCACATTATTTTATTGTCTTAATGTCATCATCAATTACTATAGTATATTATATTACACATTACTATACACAATGATTAAGGTAAACTTTTACATTTAAAGTACCTATAGAATTTGTGGCTTATTGATCAGAATATTGTGGATCTTAAGCCCATGTCTTATTTTAAATAACCTGTTTATTTGAACCATAAGATATATCATTCACTGATGTTGATAATATTGCCCATCGTTATTTAATAAAAGAAAGTTTGCAAGTTATTGTGCTTTCTTTATTAAGAATTTATTTTTACTTCATAAAGCTCAAAGTTCATATTCCTGTTGGTATTGGGATTGCCAAATATTATTTATTAATTCTATTTGTTTTATCAGCTGTCTTTGTTTGTTATATTTGGGTAGTGGCAAAATCCCCCTCGCTGACCCACGTATATCTTGTAAAATGATAAATTTAAGTTATTTGAACACTGAGAAAAGTAAATTACTAATTCACAGTTGTAAATTTGAATTTATGGTAATTTTTATGTTTAAAGTTATTTATTGTGCTTTGGTTTGAGTTATGTTTATCTTCACAGTTTAACTGAATTTGTATAATTCTAAAATGTAAATTTTTTTTTAATTTTTAAAACTTATAGTTTACTTTAACTTCATGGTTAAATATTCTGGTTTTTTTTCAAGCTTAGAATCCATACTTTGTTTTATTTTATCTTACTGTCATTTAATATAATATTAGTTTATAGCCCATGATCTCATTCTCCATCATCAACATTGTTCTCATATTTCTTCTTGATTTTTCTTTCTTTTACTTCATCTTCATTTTATTTTAATTCATCATCATAATTAAATTATCCTTTATTTGCTCCTGTTCTATTATCATTTCAATCATTCATTATGCTAACAGATTTTCTTTCTCTTAAGCTCGTTTATTTTCATTACTTAATTATTATTTCTTTACATCATCTATTTATCATTTAATTCATAATTCGAATTCCACATTCATTTCATAGACCTGATTATTAATTATTTATTGGTTTACAAATATTAAATTTATCTAATAGTATTTTAATGCATACACGCTTTTTAGTTGTCACTATATAAATGAATACTCCCACTTTTTCAAACACAAGGTAAAGTCTTTGGGAAAAGATAGAATGAATCCATCTATCTTTTCGACCCAAAAGTATATATATGGGCAAATCTTAAGTGTTTGAAAATGAGAGCATGAAGTTGTTAATTGATCACTTTAAATTACTTTTTTACTACGTGAATGAATGACTGACGCTTGTGAAATTTCTAGAATTTACGATATATCATTCTTATTAAATTAAACATATGTAAACAAGACATTTATTTTATATAGCGCGATGTTTTTATAAACTGTAATACCAATAAGCCAATAAGCTAATGCACATATGCTTTCTAGTTGTCACTATATAAGTGAATACTCCCACTTTTTCAAACACAAGATAAAGTCTTTGGGAAAAGATAGAATGAATCTATCTATTTTTTCGACCCAAATTTGCCCATACATTTACGTTTGGGTCGAAAAGATAGATGGATTCATTCTATCTTTTCCCAAAGACTTTATCTTGTGTTTGAAAAAGTGGGAGTATTCACTTATATAGTGACAACTAGAAAAGTGCAGGTGCATTAGCTTATTGGCTTATTGGTATTACAGTTCATTAAAACATCAGGCTATATAAAATAAATGTCTAATAGTATTTTGTTATGGATTTTAAAGCTAGTTTTAACTGATATTGATACTAGAAGTTATTATCTTCATAGAAACTATGTGACCTTCCTTAGATTTATTGTTTCATGCTAGCCTAGTTGGTATTGAGAAAATAATGTCTATATTTCAACATTTCTTTTTATGCATATATTCTTATTATTTATATAGAGTGCACTACTTTGAGAAACAAAATTGTTATAAAGTACCTTACATAAAAGATCAATGTCTTACCTATAAGCCACAAGGTTATTAAGTATACTAAAATTTAGACCTGTGTAAATAAGAAGCCCAAAACTAAATCAGCAAAGATCTTAGTTGCAAAGAAGTGAACATATTTTCAATTACATGTACAAAGAAAGACTGATACCAAGTCAATTTAAACTTTGAAAACTTTTAAAACACAAATGTATGTAAGAAATAAAACCAGTTGCACATCGCTAGTTAAAATTCAAATATAAAATACCACTATCACCAATCATTAGATTATTTCAGCAACATTATCTTGGAAAACAAACATAAAGTCTGAATACATTAGCATAGATAAAAGATCAACTTTTCGTCTATAAGCCAAAGATGGTATTAAGAATATTGAAATTCTGACGTATGTAATCAAGAAGCACATAACCAATGTAATGGTTTGTGATAGTGATATTTGAACTTGAACTAGCAATTTGCAATTCATTTTTTCTTAATATATTTATGTTTTAAGGGTTTTCAAAAATTAAAATGATCATTGCATTAACCTTTCTTTGTATACATAATTGAAAATGTGTTTGTTTTTTGCAAATATCTTAGTGATTTAGTTTTGTGCTTCTTGTTTATAATGGCCTGAATTTCAATATAGTTAAAAACTTTGCAGATAACAGATAAGAAATTGACATTTTATCTCCATTGCTTTATTCATATTTTATGGTTGTTCCACAAGATAGCTCTGCTGAAACAATGTTACAGTTGGTTGGTGATAGTAATATTTTGTATTTAAATTTCAGTTAACAGTATGCAATTAGATCTATTTCATATATATATATATATATATCAATGATGAAGCATGACTTTTTAGGAATGGAAGCACACTACATCTTTTTATAATGTTTGTATTTTACTTGCCATAATAATTTTTGTGTAATAGCTAATATATATATATATATATATATATATATATATATTAGCTATTTTCTAGATGTATGTAATATATATATATATATATATATATATATATTACATACATCTAGAAAAATATGAAACTCATCTATCTGTAAATCAGACTGACTAGTTTAAATATAGAAAATACATTATCAGGATTTTCTAAATGCTTTTAATATTGTTTGAACTTCTTATAATCAAAGAATAATGTATTGGTCAAACACATTATTTGCCTTATATAAAAACACTTCAACTGTTGTTAAAAAAATTGAAAGATAACAGGAATTTGTTACAAAAATAATAAGTTTGAATTGTTCATTTTTTTATGTTTGGCAAAATAATTTAGAGAAAAATATGTATTTTTTATGTTTGGCAAAATAATTTAGAGAAAAATATGTAACTCTCTTAACAGTTAATCAGACCATGACTAGTTTAAGTATAGATAATACATTATCAAGATATATCTTCCAAATGCTTTTAATATTCTTAAGTTTTAACTTTAAATTACATTTTAGCAATGTCTGAACTTTTTATAATCAACAATTGGTCAAACTCATTATTTACATTATATAAAAACAATTCAACTATTGGTAAAAAGTTGAAAGTCAACAGAAATTCCATACAAAAAATAATGAGTTTGAATAATTCATTCTTTTTTTTTTTTATGTTTAGCAAAATAGTTTAGAGAATTATTTTTTAAGTTTGGCAAAATAGTTTATATATACTAATGTACTTATTGTTCTTACTACACTAATATATGTGTAACTTGTTGGATCAGTTTTGTGAGGTTGAAGTGAATTTTTAAAATCGAATTTTAGTTAAAGGTTTTGAACTTTTTAGTGAATTCTTCTACTGAAGCACTTGAAGCACTTATTTGTTTAAAGCACTTGAAGCACTTATTCCGTTTAATACATAATGTCTTTATTTATATATATATATATATATATATATATATATATATATATATATATATATATATATATATATATATATATATATATAGTAATGGTCAGATATGCATAGCCAGCAAAACTAATCCTAAGACCCAAGCGTTGACCATTAACTGGCATGTGTGTGTCATAATATTAACACCACCACAGATAATACAAAGACAAACCTCATTACTTATATCCCAAGGATAATTTCCACATGACTATCACATCTGAAGCTAATATATACTATTTCTCTTATATACTACTAAGTCAGGGACATGCAAAAGACTCCTAAGTAATAAAAATATAAATATTAATTGTGGTAAATAATACACAAATGCAGAGATATAATGAATATATAGATTTATTAGTGGTAGAAAACTAATAATAAAACAGAATATGTGAATGTGTTTTCTTTATCAATTATAATAATAACTGTTTACGCCGTGACACAGGCAAAATTCTTCATCCAGTAAGTGCCACTCAATGCCATCCAGAGTAATCAATGGATCCCAGAAGACTTGTGCATAAAATCCCCATCTAGTTCCTAATCATCCAATATCTCCAGACTAGTTTCTGGCTTGTGGCCTTCATCAATGAGGAGCCTTAAATTTGAGAGCACTGCACCTAGATCTTATGATCTAATGCAACCCCCCAGCAGCCACCTTTTATCTCTACTTAACTACTAAACTATGAAAATAAAATTGAAAACACAATAATATTTTTAATCTAACCTCAATAAAGTCTGAACTCAATTCAGTACCCATACATTTTGGTGTTTTTGTCTCTTTAACAACCAAAGCCACCACTATCTTATTAGGCCGGATTTGTGTTAAACCACTAAACATCACACAATCACCACCTCTTATGATTGCACATAACTGTTATTAACAAGCCAGAAACTAGTCTGGTGATATTGGATGAGTAGGCACTAGATGGGTATTTTATGCACAGGTCTTCTGGCATCCATTGATTACTCTGACTGGCACTAAATGGCACTACTGCATGGAGAGTTTTGCCACTGTTAATAACAGTTATGTGTAGGCATATGAGGTGGTGATCATGTGATGTTTACATTGTAGTTTACTCAAGTGCGATTATAGCATTATGCTAAGAGAATTCAAATGTGTGCATGCTTGGACATTGTTTTCCTTTCTACAAAATGAACACTAAACTCATGGGAGGTGCTCTTGCAGTGAGGTGCAGTGGTGGCTCAATTTTTATGATAAGCAAGCATGTGTGCCCTAGCCTGATGAAAGCAAGTGCACATCCAGATTCAATAGTCAAGTGACACTGATGAACAGGGATGAGGGGTGATCAGGTAGCCTTCTGCCTCAAAGGTGGTAAGGTGAAATCAATTTGATATTGTATGTTACTCTCATGATCATTGTTACTAATGTAATGATAATAAATATCTTGTAATAAAAAATATGACAATAACTGAGAGTACATAGTAAGAGTTTGAACCCAAGGTATAACACTATGTTATCACCTATGTCAAAAAGTGATTTTGAATGTACTTATTTAAAATACACGAGTTACAATTATTAATTTTTAGATATACATTTTAATTAGTTTATGGATTTTTTGCAAGTGGAAAAGTTTATATGTGCTTCATTATTTTAAATTCATCAAATATTAGTAATTTTATGATTATATCTATTTTCATAATCTGTGATGCACTCTGTGTGTGAAACATAGACGTCTTAATGTGTTATTCCCATAATCTTTCTCTCCCTCCCTCCCTCTCTCTCTCTCTCTATATATATATATATATATATATATATATATATTGCACCAGATACTCAATCTATTCTGATACAGAGGGCGCCACCAGATCACTACGTATCTGGAAAATTTATTTGCTGTGATCAGAATAGAGATGATGATGGTTTGCACTGACTAGACTCAGGGAGAAACACGAGATCTTAAATTGTTTAGACAATTGAGACAAAAGCACAAAGACAAACGTCAGCCAAATTAAGTTGAAACAAATTCTAAAATTTTATTAAGAGAAAATAAATTATGAAATATAATTTATTTATGATGCAATAAATAGGGCTAACTCAGGTGTGTACCAGAAATACTAAAGGCAAAGCTATGACAGACTGACTGATCTTCTAATAAATGAATTTTAAGGGAGGAAGTAAATTTTATTCAGCCTAGGATTCATCCAAACATTGGTTTTCACTTTCAGATATTTAAACAATATGCCCTTGAAACAAATCAATGAAACCAGCGCCAACGAGCTTTTCGAGGTCCGAAAAATGTAACGGGCCCACGAATATCATATGTCAGTATAAGCTGCACCTATTATTACATTTAAAATAAAGGTGATTGATCCATCTCAAGAACAACCGAAAAATATGATTGAAAATAAAAGAAAAAAAATTAAAACTGGTGAATCCCCACCAAACACTTGGCAAATATTACTCTAAAATTAATAATTAAAAGTCTCAAAAGAGACAAGTAAATCATTAGAAAACCAGTTACATCTGCCCCAGCAAATAAAGAAAATAAACTTACAAACAAATTCTGAGTACACACTCTGATAAATCTAAAGCACACATAATAAATACAAAAATAAATCTCTCGGAGAGTGCACATGAGTACGAAAATATTAAAAGTGGTAAACACTTTAGCAGAACGAAAGTATCACTCACCTGTAATTTAAAAAGGGATAAATTTTATCTTCCTGCTGACGACTTATAAAATTACAAAGAAGAACAATTCTAATCTCCACTTTTAGAGATATTAGAAATGAAATCTCCACCTGTGAAAAATTAGACAATAAAGTCGCCGGCCAAAAGATTTTCGGAGGTTTGCAAAAGCGCAAACACAGTGTTTACAAATTAATTATTGAATACTAAAATAATTACAGGTAAGCATATAAAATGCATGCCTGCCAAAGCATTTATAAAAAGTTTTAGGGATAAAAATATAAAACTCACTCGTCACTCTCCAATTAACAAAAATTGAAAGTAACTTGGAATCTTAAAACTAAGATTCCAAGACACACTACAAAATGCTAGAAAACACAGCAAATATTAAATATGAGGCTAAATAGATTATTTAAGCTTATGAATACATATTTATGATTAGACTGAGTGGAGATTTAATGAGAATTAATTTACCCTGGGAAGAATAAAAAAAAATAGTTACCTTTCGGTAAAAACAATGTTCACGTAGAGTGCGCACTATTATTTTAGTTCATTTCAAGTTCTTAGACAGTGGCAAGATAGAGGTAAAGAGGTTCCAGCTTCTTCTAGATGTTTAAGGCATTACTGGAGCAAATTTGGAAGTTAGGGATCTGTCTTTTGTTGAGTTAGCAAGCCATTTGGGTGGTGATAACACGTATAGTATTTGTCATCTTGTTGTAAGCAAAAGGATTTAATAACAGCTAATTTCTTTTAAGAATTTAAATGTCCAAACTGATATAAACTTTCACTTGAGAAACAACTTGTCTAGTTAAGAATAATGAATTAACTAACTCCCCAAATTTTTGGGGCTATTTATACCCTGCTCCATTTCCCGCGAAACACTTTCTTTGTTGTTGAATGCTATGCCTGAGGCAGGGCAAATACTAATCTCCAGCTCAATCTAATCTAAGAATTCTACTCAGGGATTATTGAAACGAAAACAACTACATAAAAAATCAAATCTCCGCTTTTAGAATTAATTTACAATAATTAAAATAAAAGCAACAGGAATGTAATTAGCTAGCCAGCTTGTTTTTAAATCAAATTGATTTAAAGTAAAAACAAGCGGTATAAGAAAACTTTTTAAAATAAATCAATAAACATTGAAATGATCCGTTTTACATATTAACGCGTATGTATTTTGATACACGTATTCTTTTTAAATAATAATAAAAATTTAAGCATTAAATAAGATTTAACAAAAATTAAGTTTAGTGAAAATTAAAGAACTTAACTTTGTTTTATGTAATATCACCATTGAATCAGATTTCACTTCGGTTCTATATATATATAAAAAACAAAAAAAAAACAGTTAAAAACTTGCTAATGCTTGTATTTATGTAAATAGATGACGTTCTACCAAAAACACCATCAAGCGTAAGTTTGTTTACATAAACACCAGAGCAAGCATTCACTATCTCTAACTTTAATTCCACTTTCAGATCATGATTTCAAGCTATTTGCTATCATCAGTGATAGACAGGAATAAGAAACTAGATCTAAATACAAACTCTGAGCATTTATGAAACAGTTTCTATTCAGCTTGCAAGCGTGAATCTTTTAGACACATAATGTCTTCAAACTCAGCATAGCAAACCAGATAGCTATATGGGTCTGATATCAGTTCAGCATCACCACATAGTAGAAGCTTCTGCAAAATATATCATTGCAAGAAAGACCTCAAAGGTACATTTATGAAAAACAAAAAAAATAAGTTAAAAACTTGCTAACCTTGTATTTATGTCAATAGATGGCATTCTACCAAAAACACCATCAAATGTAAGTTTGTTTACATAAACGTCAGAGCAAGCATTCACTATCTTTAACTTTAATTCCACTGTCAGATCATGATTTCAAGCTATTTGCTATCATCAGTGAAAGACAGGAATAAGAAACTAGATCTAAACACAAAGTCTGAGCATTTATGAAACAGTTTCTATTCAGCTTGCAAGCGTGAATCTTTTAGACATGTAATGTCTTCAAACTCAGCATAGCAAACCAGATAACTATATGGGTCTGATATCAGTTCAGCATCACCACATAGTAGAAGCCTCTGCAATATAATATATATATATATATATCATTGCAAGAAAGACCTCAAAGGTACATTTATGAAAAACAAAAAAACAAGTTAAAAACTTGCTAACGCTTGTATTTAAGTCAATAGATGGCATTCTACCAAAAACACCATCAAGCGTAAGTTTGTTTACATAAATGTCAGAGAAAGCATTCACTATCTCTAACTTTAATTCCACTTTCAGATCATGATTTCAAGCCATTTGCTATCATCAGTGAAAGACAGGAATAAGAAACGTTTTTTTTGTTTTTTTGTTTTTCATAAATGTACCTTTGAGATCTTTCTTGCAATGATATATATTGCAGAGGCTTCTACTATGTGGTGATGCTGAACTGATATCAGATCCATATAGCTATCTGGTTTGCTATGCTGAGTTTGAAGACATTACGTGTCTAAAAGATTCACGCTTGCAAGCTGAATAGAAACTGTTTCATAAATGCTCAGAGTTTGTGTTTAGATCTAGTTTCTTATCTCTGTCTTTCACTGATGATAGCAAATAACTTGAAATCATGATCTGAAAGTGGAATTAAAGTTAGAGATAGTGAATGCTTGCTCTGACATTTATGTAAACAAACTTACGCTTGATGGTGTTTTTGGTAGAACGCCATCTATTGACATAAATACAAGCGTTAGCAAGTTTTTAACTTGTTTTTTTGTTTTTCATAAATGTACCTTTGAGGTCTTTCTTGCAATGATATATATTGCAGAGGCTTCTACTATGTGGTGATGCTGAACTGATATCAGACCCATATAGCTATCTGGTTTGCTATGCTGAGTTTGAAGACATTACGTGTCTAAAAGATTCACGCTTGCAAGCTGAATAGAAACTGTTTCATAAATGCTCAGAGTTTGTGTTTAGATCTAGTTTCTTATTCCTGTCTTTCACTGATGATAGCAAATAGCTTGAAATCATGATCTGAAAGTGGAATTAAAGTTAGAGATAGTGAATGCTTGCTCTGACATTTATGTAAACAAACTTATGCTTGATGGTGTTTTTGGTAGAACGCCATCTATTGACATAAATACAAGCGTTAGCAAGTTTTTAACTTGTTTTTTTGTTTTTCATAAATGTACCTTTGAAGTCTTTCTTGCAATGATATATATTGCAGAGGCTTCTACTATGTGGTGTTGCTGAACTGATATCAGACCCATATAGCTATCTGGTTTGCTATGCTGAGTTTGAAGACATTACGTGTCTAAAAAATTCACGCTTGCAAGCTGAATAGAAACTGTTTCATAAATGCTCAGAGTTTGTGTTTAGATCTAGTTTCTTATTCCTGTCTTTCACTGATGATAGCAAATAGCTTGAAGTCATGATCTGAAAGTGGAATTAAAGTTAGAGATAGTGAATGCTTGCTCTGACGTTTATGTAAACAAACTTACGCTTGACGGTGTTTTTGGTAGAACGCCATCTATTGATATATATATATTACTGTGACTTAGCTAAATACTAAATGCATAATTAAAAAGGAGTACGGAGGACTCAGCTTATAGACTTTAACTACATCTATGCTGAGATGCGATCATGAATAATCCTCAGAACATGGTATATTTCATATTTTTAACATTACAAGTACTACATTCAGGCCTAAAAAGCATTCCACTAATGTTTCTAATATCTGAAACAATTCATTGTGATGCTTGGTTATAATAAAAAGGAGTTCACCCAGTAATAAATAATATACAAAAGTTGAGGTATGCTCACCTTGGCATGGCCATACCTAGAGAAACCTATCAGGAAAACTGTTAATATAAAACAGGGAACAATCATCTGCTTAGAGAATTAACACACCTAATTCATTATTACCATATGGCTGAAAATAATCGATTGCATTGATAATTACTATATAAAAGCAAATAAAAACTAGCAATAAATAATAAGTGGAAATACTTAGTTAATTATTCCAGAGGTCTAGAAATAATGTTATACTTGTCTTAAGTATAAACTGACACTTTTTATTATCACATGAGTAATCAACACTATATTGACACGTGAGATTAACACCCATTCGGCGTAATCACTCTCTATACCTATCCCATAACACAGTGGTAAAATTAATCAATAAATATTTAATTCCAATTCACCCAAAATATAAAATACATACCCACTCATTCTAGTGTCACAGTAATATAATCCACAATATGTAGCCATAAAATAATTCGGTGATATGTGAATATGGTATTAAATAAGATACGTAAATAGAAAGGTAATTCTAAACGCAATTTTCTCTTGGCTATCGTATATACTGAATTAATATTTATATGTTTTTCATTAATATTTAAATTAGTGTCACATTAATAGAATTTCATGTATGTTTAATTAATCTGGATTATCCCATACTTATTCTACTTAAAAAATAAATTAAAATTAAAGGAAAATAAATTACTCTCAAAAGGAAGTAAAATCTTTGAGCAGGAGTGAGGAATGGGGAGAACTACGCATTTAAACGTATTTAAACTGGGTTTTCTTTGATTTAAAAAAAAAGTTTTTTAAGTTTATAAAATGAGAAACATATATTCGCCCAAGCATCATCCGATTGCTCAATAATAAATGGATGGCATATACGTATTCATTTAATATGACGACCGAAATATAAATATGTAACACTAGAAATAATAATAATAATAATAATAATAATAATAATAATAATAATAATAATAATAATAATAATAATAATAATAATAATAATAATAATAATAATAATAATAATAATAATAATAATAATAATAATAATAATAAAATGTTAATATAAAAGTAAAAATATGCAAAAGAGTATGAACATTAATAATTTATGGACATCTTTCACATATAGAAAGATCATGCTCAGAGTTCAAATGTTTCATTACTTTCCTAGGTGAAGAGTTTGAACATAGCTATGTTTGTGAAATGCAGCATAGCCTTAGTGGCACGATATATATAATTTCTGGAATGTTTTTTTTTCTCATTGTCGGCTTTGGGATATTCTCGAGGCAGATGGAATCATTGGATTTATACTATTTTGAATTATTAATTAATTAAATAATAATAAAGAACTTTTCTAATAGACTTTGGTGGTTTATATTCTGTTCTCTTAGAACTGCTGATAGATCGTTTGCAAGGCTGGATAGCAGCTGCAATATCGGGATTACTTTAAGAATGCAGGCATGTAGACACAGTCAACAATCTGTGTATGCCTTATAGTAAATAAAGCAATTAAACATATAATATTTCATATATAACTAAAATGTAATACCTGCACCTACAATCCATTAAGTATTTATACAATGTAACGGAAAATGTTAATTGATTTCTTCATTTAAATCAAATTATTTTTCTTTGAAATGTGGTGTTTTGTGACTATTCATGCATACATAATCACACTATCCTTAATCCTGTTTAAAAGTGTTTAAACTTTTCTAAAAAAATTGTATTCTTTTATTTAAAAAATGATTTAAAAACATTTAAGAAAAATTACTTAGCACATATATGTAAATAAAAGCATATAACTATAACGTAAAGCTTATATATATATATATATATATATAGCTTTAATATAAATATAGTGAGGCCTTAATCGGTCTCATGACACCCAACATAGCAGTATGTGTGCATGAACACAGACAAAATTTACTGTATACATTTATTCAAAATGTATAGACTGAATACTGAAATAATGGTTAAATAATACTTTTTCATATTTTAAAAGTAGATAAAACATTTAAAATCAAAAATATAAAAATGACTATTTAGAGCAAATAATTTAGATTTTTCTGATTTAAATTTAACTCAATTTTGGAAAACAGTGTTTTTTTATTTTTATGAAGTACCTTGGTTATAAGTAACTCTTTAATTTGTATTTGGTTAATAATTATTTTTTCTTTTTTACACTAACAGCAGTTATTATTAATGTAAATTGAAAAACAATGTTATAATTAAATTATTATCTGTTCTTTTATTGAAAACAATTTGCTTAATTTTCTTGCTTTCAAATTAATAAAAATAGAAAAACAAAATGATAAAATTATATTATTATCTGCTCTTTTATTAATCAAGATGAAAAAATCACATTTAATTATCTTGTTTCAAATTCTATTGTAGATCATAAATAAAAGATTCAAAGTAGAGATTAGTTATTAAGTTATTAGAATACAGAGTATGCAATTGCAGTGTGTGCTGAAATCCAGCTTCAATAAGCATTCACCATCTTTATGTTATGAGTTTGAACTTTCATAGAAGTAGGGACACCTTCTCTGTGAATTTATAGCTTGATATGTAAGAAGTTGCAAACTTATCTGCCTGCAATCTATCAAGCTATAGAAGCTAAATGAAAATGAAAACACCAATACTTCTCTGATATATGTGAAGTGTATGCATCAAACAAATGAGAAATTTATACAGATTTTCATAAGATAAAATATTAGATTGATTTCCAAAAAAATTCAATTACATACATAACTGTTACAAACATCAGTAAAGCACTCCTTTTAAGTTGGGGATCATAGGTCTGCCCATTACGGCCACTGTAGTCTCTAATTTTCCACTACTACCCTGACTCTCCCTCTATATCCCACTCATACACCTGATTTCTGGAGTTCAAACAAAACATCTCTCATTCCATAAATACCTTTCCTTATATGGTCTGCTAACTGAGCCCTTCACTAGTCCCTATGGGTTTTGATTCATCCCCAATTTCACCTTATAAGGCGAGGCATTTTGGTAGTAAATTTTACTTAAACCTTCACACCATATATAGTTATTTTCTACATGACATTATTACATTAGATAATTATTTAGATAATTCCAATATTATTTAATTATACACTTCTAATATTATTTAGACATACAATTCTATATTTATTTATGAATCCCTCTAATTTTACAATACTATTTACATAATAAAGTTCAAACAATCCTAATTAACTTGTCCATGACATCACACTCCTCCTCCCACTCAAGAAGTATCGGTTATTTCACAAAGTCTCTTAGGTATATGGGTGGTTTTTATTTCAACTTGGGTGGCGGTACCCTCGATTTTCTTTTGATTGCTCCTCTTCACTTGAATTCTGTGTTTCTGGTGCTGTTCTTTACTCATCATTGGCTCTCCAGTTTCAGGTGCATTACCTGCTTCACTAATTTCTGCTTGGATTTCTGAGTTAGCAACATGGATCTTGCTGATCTCTGGTTTAGTCTCTTTTGATTTGTTCTCATTGTTTTGGTCAGGGTAATTTTCTTCCCAGCTTGGACAACTCCAGTGGTGAATGTGGTTAAAATGTCTTTTGTACACCATCTCATCTTCCATTTGCACTGTCACAATATTCTTTAAAGTTAAGCTGATTACTTCTCCTTTTATCCAGATTTTCCACAGGCAATCTCTAATCCATATATTCTCACCAATGATGAACTTCTCATGCTCAGTCTATAATCTTATAGCTTCTTCTCTCTGTCTTCTTTCAATTTCTTTCTGTTGAAGCCACTCTTGATGCCTTCATCGAGCTGTAATTCTCTTTCATGTTGTCACTGTCACTCATGAATTCTTTCTTCATTAACTTTATGAAAAGTTAGCAAGTTCTTTTTCCCAAGTTTGCTTGTCAGATTTTTAGATTTGGAAGCATTTTCACTTCTGTAACTCTTAACTTTCACAACTGGTTCTCCTTTGTTTTTATCCAAATTCTGCGAACTCACATTATTTGCTTCAGATGCTTCATCCACCTTGCTTAACTGTGCATATGGTACTTTCCAGATTTTGCATATTACAGGTGTCCAGTGATCTTTTAACTCTAGTTGCATCAGTGTTGTTTGTATTTGACCCAACCTTGTACTATATCGGAGTGGGAATTTACTTTGTATTTCTTTTCTGATATAATTTTTTTTTATTACCTTGATCATAATTCCCAGTGGGCAGAACCAGTTTTTACTGATTAGTGGGTTTATTTGGTTATGCACTATAAATAAGGGTAACACTCTGCTGTTCGTGTTCAATTTTACTCTCACTAAAACTCTTCTGTCAACCTCAACTGTATTTCCATTTATGTCTCTAATGCAAACTTCGATCCTCTCAATCTTTTTTGAAAATCTGCTTTCTTTAGAAATGTTCTTCCAATCTCTTAAAGACATAAGAGAGACTCCTGTCCTGCTGTCTATTTCCATTTTGAAATGCTTTCCTTCTATGTATAATGTTTGCTTAATTTTGGACTTTGTGCTCTTTAATGCTTTTATATTGCACATTTCTGAAGATTGCTTTCTTAAACTTAATTGGTCAAATTCTCTCACCAAAGGTCCTTGTAATCCATGGCTTGACAGTTTGCACTGGGATTGACTACAATTTTGCTTGAGGTGTCCCAGTTTTTGCAGTGGTAATATACGCGATTGCACCTATAATCTTTCTGGCTCCTGCCTTTTCCTTTTCATTCAACTGTTCTCTGGATCGACTGATACTGCATATGCTGTAATGTGTTATTTATGTATTCTTTAACTTGGTTGATTACTAATTCATGTGACATTCCCTTTGTTATTGCTTTATTATATGTTATGGTTGAGTCCGCTAATAACTGTTCACTGAATTTTGTTTCATGTAATCCTAGTAACAATTGTTCGAGGAGTACTTCTTCTAAGAACTGGTCATAAGCACAATTTTTTGCTAACTTGCATAGAGCCACATCATATTCCTTAAAGGTTTCACCTTTTTCCTGTCATCTTAGTCTAAAATGTAATCTTGCAATATGTTTTGATGGTAGAGGGCAGAACTCTGCAGTTAATTTTGTGACTACCTCATTATATGGTAATGTTTCAGGCTCATCAGGCTCACACAAGTGGTTGGCTATTTCCAATACTTTGATCACTGCAAAACCCTAAAGAGTAGCTATTTTATATGATTTTCTTTGACACTATTTATCAGGAAATATTTTTCCATTAATTTTACATATAATGACCAGTTGCCCAGATTTTTCACATCGAAGTCTGCTATTTGCAATTGTATGTTTGCAGCCATTTTTGATGCACAAATTTCTCTCCGGTCACGATTCCCTTTTTTGGTTTAATACTGAAGTACAACATATGTTTGTTGTTCCCAAAATCTGTCTAATGGTTATCCTGCCTGACTGCATCAGCTTTGATGCATATGCATCAAACAAATGAGAATTTAGATAGATTTGCATAAGTTAAAATATTAGTTTAAAGTCCAGCAATATTCAATTACATACATAACTGTTACAAATATTGGTAAAGCACTCCTTTTAAGTTGGGTATCATAGGTCTGCCCATTAGGGCCACAGTAGTCTCTAATTTTCTATTACTATCCTGATTCTCCCTCTATATCCCACTTATATACCTGACTTCTGGAGTTCAAACAAAACATCTCTCATTCCATAAATACCTCTCCTTATATGGTCTGCTAACTGAGCCCTTCACTAGACCCTATGGGTTTTGATTCATCCCCAATTTCACCTTATAAGGTGAGGCATTTTGGTAGTAAATTTTACTTAAACCTTCACACCATATATGGTTATTTTCTACATGACATCGTTACATTAGATAATTATTTAGATAATTCCAATATTATTTAGTTATACACTTCTAATATTATTTAGTCATACAATTCTATATTTATTTATGAATCCCCCTAATTTTACAATACTATTTATATAATAAATGTCAAACAATCCTAATTAACTTGTCCATGACACCACAATATGTCTATTCTGGACATGACTTTAAGACTCCAGTATTATTAACATTATACACATGCTGCATCATACAATATAAGCATGTAAACACAGAGAAAGAAATACTTTTAGTTGCTATATGTTATGAATATAACTGTAAATGAATGAAGGAAAGATTTACTCAAACTTATAATTTAAAAAAAAAGATAAGGAATTTTTTTTACAATAACTGATTCAATTTTGAATAAAATGAAAATAATTATTAGATGTATATAAATGGAGTAGAAAGAAATTTTATTCTCAATATTAGATAACAGAAGTTATTGCCTAAATGAGAAGTATTTAATTTATACTGATTTAAGCCAGTAAAATTTGAATAAAATTAAAGTAGCTATGAGATGTATAAGGATTTGAAAGAAATTTTTTTTTCATAGTTAGAAAAAAAGAACTTTCATGCAGGATTTTGAAAGAAATAATGTTTTTTTCTTCTTATTGTAAAAACTATTAACATTTTAATCTTGTAACTTGTTATAAAGTGAATGTAACAGGAATTAGTAACTAAAATATTTTATCTTATATTAGATTAAGCACATGTGTGTAGCTTTGTATATTATTAACATAGTGTAATACTGGCATATGCTATTTTGTATATTAAAATGTGCATGGTATATGTGCTTACATCTAAAAAAATTTATGTTATTCACATAGAAAAATATAGATTTAGTATAGTTGAAATATTTTTATATTATAAAATTTACGGCATATCTAAATTCATTTATAATTAACATAATGTTAAAATAGAATAAAATATTTATGAGTTTATTAAAGATGAGAATATTTGTATTATTAAATATGCACCAAGTGCATATAAATTACCATAATTTGGCATTTATATATAGTTTTTTTGGTCAGTTTATCATAAATATCTTTTTGTAAATTAAAAAAAGCAAAATAATGTATATGTGTTATATAGTACTGAACAGACCTTTAAATGTTTTTATTATTATTATTATTATTATTATTATTATTATTATTATTATTATTATCATCATCATCATCATCATCATCATCATTATTATTATTATTATTATTATTATTATTATTATTATTATTATTATTATTATTATTATTATTATTATTATTATTATTATTATTTCCAATTAATATGTCTTAACAATTATTTTAAAGTTATTTCAGTAAAATTATTTAATGTAAAATAAAATAGGTTATATATGTATTTATTTTCTCGTTTATAGTCACAGTCCATAGAGCTTTGTGATTCCAAGCTAAATTTTGAGCTTAATGGTTTTATATATATATATAGTATAATACCCATTATAAAAAAATATTATATATAATATACAAATAATTAACGGTAAATGCAATATTATATTTTAAATTTTTTCGAAGCCACTATTACTTAGTAATCCTCTTCAGCTCTAACTGAATTTCAAATTTTTTTAAAACTTAATGTTATGTAAATTTTCATAAGTGGTGTATGGCCATATTTCCAACTTGTCTATTAATAACATTATCTTTATATATATCAATTAAAATTGCCTCTTTAATTTTCTTCTTTTTATGATTCCTTTCTTCCATTAATATTTTTATTTCATTACTATTAAATGTAAACCTATAATTACAAGTTTTTTCATGGTCAAAGAATACTGAATCTGTATTAAATTGACTATTTACATTATTGTTAATCTGATTATATAATAATTGATGCTCCTTCAATCTTTTTTCCTCAGAACATCTCGATCCACCGATATATAATTTTTGACATCCACATGAAATCTGATAAATTATATTACTTTTTTGCAATTTAGGAATTATACTTTTAGAATTATTAATCAATTGATTAACATTTGGAGGAACACAAAATGAAATATACTTTTCTTTAAATATATTGTTAATTAATTTAGATTGCATGCTATTTACAAATAGCATAGATATCCATTTTTTATTATCTAAGGTAACATTGCAAACCTTCTTCTTCTTATTAAATGAATTTACTGTAAGCAATATTTGAAAAAACTTGTAATTATAAGTTTACATTTATAGTAATGAAATAAAAATATTAATGGAAGAAAGGAATCATAAAAAGAGGAAAATTAAAGAGGCAATTTTAATAGATAAATATAAAGATAATGTTATTAATAGGCAAGATGCAAATATGGCCATACACAGCTTATGGAAATTTATGTAACATTAAGTTTAAAAAAAAATTGAAATTCAGTTAAATAAAGCTGATGAGGATTACTATGTAATTGAAAGTGCTTCTAAAGAATTTAAAATATAATATTGCATTTACTGTTAATAATTTGTGTTTTATATTGTACCTAACTGAAGTATCACTTAGTTCCAAGAGGTAATCAAGGTTATCTTAGCTTAACCTTTTATTTAAAGTTTCGGATTTAAAAAAAATAATGATGATAAAAATGGAAATTAACTTAGTTAATTATTAAAATAGGATAATCTAAATATTTTAATAGTGTCAGTTGGTTTGATAAGGGATGTTAGGTAATAATTTAACATAAGCAAATGTTAAAAAATAATTGTGAATTGATAAATAGTATTAAATGTATTCTAAAATAACTACTGTATAATCCATTTTAATGTCTAAAGAATAATAATTAGATTTTATAAATAAATTGGAATAATTAAGTAATAAATTTTAAAAAATGATATGTAAGTTTTTATTAAAATAATAAGAATATTTGTTATTAGTTTTGTAGTTTAACATTCCAGTTATAAAAATTATTTAGATTAAATAATCATTAACATTCTATTGTTGTAATTTTAAAAATTGTAAACAATTAATGTAACGCCAGACATATGTGTGAATATGTGCATGCATAGACATGGAAACACAAGAATAAAAAAAATAATTTAATTTCAATATTGTTTAAAATAAGTAAATAAAGCAAATGTGTGGATAAAATTATTTCAATGAAATATTTATGGGTTTAATAAAGGGTATAACTTTAAATTTTATATTTATTACTATTGGGTTGTATTAAATATCATAAAAAAATTATTGCACAATATTTGTTAATAATAAAATTTTGACTTTGCAGCTGAAGGTCACATGGTATGGGAAAATTATATTGATTATGTCAGTAGATTGATTCCACAGCTGGTTTGTCAGAATATTAAAATTTAATAAAAAATAGTTTTTATTGGTTTTAAAATGAATTGTAGGTGGATGAAAAATTGTGAGATAAAACGGAGATTGAAGTACCATCCAGGGGCTGATCTGTTTTAATTCTACCTGTGGTTGGATCTTAAAAGTTCTTTAATAAAAAGTAATTTTTAAAAAACTTTATAATTTCTAAAAAAAATAAAAGTATGTTTTTAAAACCATTATTTTAAATCGTTTTGTAACATGAATTGCTGAAGCTAAAAAAAAGGTAATCCATTTTCTGACAATTTTTCATTGCAATTGAGGCATTAAAATTACGGTAAAATGTTTGAAGAAAATACAGCGTCTCAAATTTCATCTACTTTTGATTTATTCATTTTTCTTTATTTAGAAGTAAAACTTAAATTATTAAGTATTGTTATGGCTAAAGAATTTATTGCACTAAACTATAGTATATCTCCTATCAAATTAAAAATACATGTGAAGAAGAAATTAAAAAAAAAAGACATTCAAACATTGTAAAATATTAAAATGGAAATGCATTAGCATCTTTATAAATTAGAAGTGACATTAAATTTAATACTTTATTACTTAATAGATGATATATATTTAAATATGCTCTTAACAGAATAATGTTTCTGTGGACAATATGTATTTTAAAATACTAATTCTCGTTTATGCCAGTAGTATGAAAAGAATTTGTTTGGAAGTAAAGCTTTAAAAGAATTTAAAAATATTATTAATGAACTTCTCTCTGTCAAATACATAATGTTTTGTTATAGTTGCCAGTACTTATAAGTAACTTTATGGCATTAAATATAGCATATAAATGGAGAAATGTCTTGAACAGTAAAAAAAAATTTCTACTCTCATATTTAAAAGTAAGTAAAGAAAATTAATTTTAAAAATAAATACATCTTGGAATATTATTAGGAAAAGTACTTAAGAAAAACTATATTTCAAAAGAAGCGTTTTTTCCCAAAAGAGGATAAAGAAATTCAGATAGAAAAATATTCTTATTATTATTATATGCAATTTTGAACTTGGGATCCTATAAATAAATTAAAGTGTGTTCAGCTGAAGAATTTATTTTGTTTCATGCCGGCTTAATCTTATTATTTAAGTTGTTTTTTTTAAATTGTTTTAAAAAAATATTATTAATGAACTATTGAACATTTTCATTTGGAAATGATTGCCATGTGTATAAATGTATTAATTGAAGCTTCGAATTCGGATAGATATCTTAACCTGGATAATTTGTCTACACATGATGAAATGGAAAAATCATTACAGAGCTGAAATATGAACTTGAGTTAATGTATTATTATTTTTTTTTTATGGTCTGCTTTATTGGTTTAAAAAAAAAGAAAACTATAAAAATATTTATGCTATTAAATTTTTATGTAACACTTTTGCATAAATATACAGGTAAACTAGGGTTATAATTTTAAAATGAAATAGGTTTATTTGAATGAGCAAATGTTTCTTGCCATTCTTAAGTAGATTTAGTTTATTTTTCAAACATTATACTAGCTAGTTTCTATTTAATAATTTTATTATAGAGATTTAAATATCACAGTCTTATTTTCATATAGATGGGATGTTTTACTCAATTTTTATTTTAAATTTACTAAAGAAGTTTATCAGAGAATATCCATTCATTTGTTTTATGAATGTTATATTAATAATAACTACAAATATTTTATATTCATCGAGAAGTAAATATTCTTGCATTTAATTTACAATTTTAAAAGTCCACTAGTCATTATATTTTAGCATTTAATATTTTGTTATGTGTGCATTGTGCCTTGCCTAGAATTTTATATGCATTTAATTTTAAAGTATTTTCTACAGTAGTCAGTTGACACATAGTTCGCTCTGTTGATTCAAACATTGGATATACATTTTGTATTTTATAAATTTCTTGGAAATAACTTAGTTAGTTTAAGTGAAGTATCTTGTTATTAGTTAGTATTTGTTAGTCTCATAGAGTTAGGCTTAGTTAATAATTTTGAATATGCTTATGGAGTAGATAAAATCCTCAATCCTTATTGTATTGTATTTCCATGATTTGATAATGCGTATTCCCAAAAGAGGGTTATTGTATTGTATTTTTCAGTGATGATGATCACATTTATAAGCATTGGAAATCCCATGAGAGGATTGTGCTTTTTTGGTGTGTGTTCCTGTTCCTAGATGTACTGAAGATGAATTCCAGACATCGTAATTTTGCCTCATAGTTAGGTATTTTTGGAAACCACCACATTCTTTTCTAGCTCTGAGGAGCCTAGTATTTTATATTTTTTGCCTATCATTCATGATGACTTAATGCTAATTCCACCACAGTAGGTGATATTGCATTTATTTTAGATTTGTGATGACAAGATATGCTTGTTTGAGGAAATGTATTTCTTCAGGTAGTTGTAGCTAATTTAAAGGCTCATAGATATATCAATGTTTGAATTGTGTTGCTATGATAGTTTTATCATGCACAAGCTAACCAAAAATAAGGTATATTTATTTTAAAGTATGTTAAATATGCATATGGTATAAGTGGCAATTCACACATAATAATTTAATATTTTCATCCAGAATTTCACTGCTGGATTTGTAAGTCTGTTACATCATTATCTTTAAAACATTGAGGGAATAATTTTATGTGGACTAAAGTTATTTAAAACAAAAAAGTATAACTGATCTCTGATGAATGATTGTCCCATACACTTAAGTTAGTTTAATTTTAATATTAGCTTAATCTGATTTAAACCTATCTCTAGCTGTGATATTAGTTATATCCGTGAAACTAGTGATGATATTTTTTAAAAAATATTGTTGAATATGCGTGTTCCAATTTAGTGTTTGTTAAGTTTAGGGGTATAAAATTAAGCTTAGGGTTTTCAATATAAACCTAGTTCTGTGTGTTATTCCAATTATTAGATGACACAATAATGGTATAAATTATTCTAATAAAGAAGAATAGTAGTGTGCTTATTAAGTACATATGATAATTAAAGTTTAAATTTTTTTTTTTTGAGAAAAATATAATTATTAAAAGAAAGTAACAGTGAATAACCTTTGTAGGTTATTAAGTGTATTAGTGTAAGTTAAGTAAAACTGTTAAGAGTCCAAATAATTATATTAAATCTTAGGGCAGTATTGGCACTGTTTGTATTCTACTACATTTATAAACATTTCTTCTCATTATTAATAAATCAAATTATTATTATTTCAAAAGTTTTGTTTTGTTTGTTTTACTTTTATATGAAAATATATTATTGTCTTGGGTTCCAAGTTCACAAAATCTTAAAATTTTAAAGTTATTGAATCTTCAATTCAGAAATTTACAAGTATATTCTAAGTTAATTAAATATAGTTGATACTGTCTTGAAAATTAAAAAAAAAAGCTATGTTAAAGTAAATGATTCTCATATTGAATCACAAATACAGATAATTGCATTATAGCAGATACATAATTAAATACTTAGTTAAAAGTTTATTTATTTAAATTATCAGTATATCTTTCAGACTAAAGATTATGCAATATCAGATTAACAATATTAGTACTTCAGAAGAATATTTTAATTAATATTATTTTAAAAGCTGCACATTATCTTATATTCACTGCACATCATCTATCATCATCTTAAATCTGATATATTTAAAGAATTCTAATTCATTTGCATTTGAGGTCTTTAGTGGTTGTCTGTGAGTATGGAAAGGCATTAAAAGTACCCTTGCTCTTTTCTCTGCTCAAGTAATATCTTAGATAATAGGCCATTATTAGTTAAATTTAAATTGATTCATTAAATTTTGTGAATTAATATTTGTTTTGTTTATTATTTTAAGATTGAACATATTATAATTATTTTATGGTCAGCTAAGATGTCACTTATTTATTTATTAATCACAGTAATTCTTTATTAGGCAACTTAACTTAAACTTTAATTTTACACAAGAGTGTTAGTTTTAAATTCCCTGAGGTTATTTACTCTTGTTGTTTTAGTAAATAATTCTGTAAGATAATATTTTAAAACAAAGCATCATAGGTCTTATTCAGAGAGTATAATTTATTGGTAGGACTAATATGGTAAGCATTAATTAGTGATTTTAGATAATCTTTTGTATGGTTTATTAAAATATTAATATGCTGTAGTAGTTATAGTTCATCAGTATTGGATTTGTCCTTTATTTGATTATACATCTCTGGATCATCATCTCTTTTCTTTAAATTTGTTGTAACCCCACTGAGCCGAGTCGTTTAGAGTCTCTCATTTATATTTTATTTCATCTCATTTCAATTTTATTTCATTTTCTTTCATGTCATTTTTTTCTATCATCTCATTTCATTTCTCTCTCCTTTATTCTATCTTCTTCTTATATCTCTCTTTCTCATATCTTTCTACCATCTTAGCCATTTAAAACATTTGTTAAGGGTTTCTTCTATCATCTCATTTCATTTATCTTCCTCCTTTTTCCATCTTCTTTTTATATTTCTCTTTCATATCTTTCCCATCATCTCATTTCTTCTCTCTCTCCATTATATATATCATTTCTATTACTTTTCCTCATGTCTTTTCCCTCTCATTTTTTTTCTTTTCCATCATTTATCTTTCTCATTATCATTACCTCTATGTCATTATTAGCATTATCTCTTTCTCTTCCTTTTCCCCTCTCTCATATCATTAGGATACAATTTATCTCTCTCTATACCTTCATTATCATCTTCTCACTCTTCCTTTCCATTTACCTTTCATCATCATCATTTTTACCTCCATTTCATAATTTTCTCCCTCTATCCTCTTCCTCTCTCTTTCATTTATTTTTCTTCTTTTTCATCTCTCTTTCATTATTAGTATTATATTTATCTTTCTCTTCTTTTTTCTCACACCCCTCTTTCATTTCATTATTAGATTTTTTCTTTCTCTCTCTCTTTTCTCTTCCTTTCCCCCTCTCTCATATCATTATGATACAATTTATCTCTCTCTCTACCTCCCTTATCATCTTCTCCCTCTTCCTTTCCACTTACCTTTCATCATCATCATTTTCCCCTCCATTTCATAATTTTCTCCCTTTATTCTCTTCCTCTTTTATTTCTTTTCCTTCTTATCTCTCTCTCTTCCTCTTTCTCATACCCCCCTCTAATTCTAATAGGTTACAATATATATATATATATATATATATATATATATATATATATATATATATATATTCTAACTAACGAAAAATTTTAAAGAAAAATGAAGAAGGGTCAAGGTCATTTCTAACTAAATAAAAATTTAGAGAAATAAAGATTTCTTAAATATATAAATTAACGACAGATGCATTTCTTAAGTATCAATTAAATATGCAATGCATCAATTATATATTCTGGTATACTAAGTATAGATTAAACAATTTCTAAGTATAGATTTAATCTAATCATTTCTCCAATATAATGCACAGACTAATATATTTCATACGTAAAAATTAAATATAACCTCCTTCGTGCGACCGCGTTACAGGCCAATTGTAACTATATAAAAACAATTCAAACAAATAAAAAGTTATTCTTTATTTTGTTAACTTTATATAAACTTATTAAAGTAACATGAAACGCATTTTGCAATCTCTCAATCGGTCATCCCCAATGAATTTCAAACATAACTAAACGATTGGGAGAGCTCCCAATATATCATATATATTATTGGATAGTTTAAGCTAATTATAACTTTATTATAACCAATGAGAATTTTATTCAAATGATCGCACATCCACGTTATGGATTAATTATATTATATTCAAACTATATGGCATTTACACATTTGCAGATAAATTGCATGCCAATTACAACATTTTAAGAATGGATCGATGGATACTTCATCATTCCCAGCTGACACTATTTCTGAGGCCTACTGAGATGATGATGATGATGATACAGAACATTTATAAGCTTATTTGCCAGGGCGCCAAATTGCAGCTCCAATAAAATATAGAGGTGAAATCTCAATACAATACTCTTAGTAATAATATTTCATGAATGGGTTAATACATAATTAATTTAGAGAACACTGAGAACGCATTAAAATTGACAATATTAATATCTTTAAGAATTCCAGGCTATTCTCAGCATAATCCCATTCACTATGATTAAAGCTACAATTAAATTTTATTCTAATTATAAAGTTCTATATTCATCTCCACCTTCCTGATCCATCCCTTCATCAATTTCACGTCCATATGTCTATTACACTATTATTTATTTTATCATTAAATTCTACATCTTTGCTAGCTCATCTCCTCTCATTCTAATCTCTTCTCAGGGTTTTTCGAACAATTAGGTGTGGAAATCGAATAAGCTGCGATAGGTTATTGGTGATAAACATTCCTCTCTTGATCGCCTCCAAGGTGATCTCGGTTGTCTTTAATGCAATCTAATATCAATTTACATTAAAGCTGGAATATTTAAGCTTATTAAATCTTTATAAACACATCATAAAACATAGTCGCAATTATAATAACACCATATAAAATAAAATGCATCTAGAGAGGTTTGAATACAACGGATGGGGAAAGGATTTTATGCCCACCCTCTGCACTCGCTATCACTCAATACTATCTCTATTCTCGATTTATATTTAAACAATATTAAATTATTTGGTAATTTTATGCATTTAAAATTAACCTTTTAAATAATTTTACTAAATATTAATTACGTACATGATAATTCAAATATTACTAATATGATATTGATGTATGATTGGATTGGAAATATCTAGATAATAATAACCCACAAAAACATGGAGACACACGCAAATTTTTATTTAAAACAAATAACAAATTTTATTTGACAAACTATAATTCAATCAATACAAAAAAAAAAACATATACATTACATTATATCTACACTTTCTTTTTACCTTAAATATAGTAAATACCAATTTCTTCCCGTTTTCAATGCTTTCCCTTTTTACTACAGATATATTTTAGAAAATACGTAATCGATTTTTTTTCTTTTCTAATTAAATTTGATAATTTTGTTTAATAAATCTAAAGGTAATATTCCCTTGCAAATTTCTTGATCTTATCCGATCATCCTGATTAAATATTCTTTGGCCCTAATCTTTACAACAGAGATATCTTAATAATAGTAAGACTAAGTTATTGCAAATAAATTGGCATTAAGATCAAACATCATCCTAGTGCACTCTCTATGTTCATGTTCTTATAACATAATAATATTTTAACAATACTACCTTTCCAGCGAAGTTCTCAGCTGGCCATGTAAATATTTATTAAATACATTTATATACGCATTGCTTATGCCCAATCATTCGTACGTTTTATTTAACCCTTAACAGTTATTAACCTAATTATTTCTGGCTCGTATGCTAAATCCAATCTATAAAAACAATATTCAAATACACCAATTGCACATACATTATCTGCATTCATTCAGACATTAAGTTGAGTTTGCGACCTGGTATCCAATACTTATAATAATGCTCATCATGGCTATCCTCTCATACACACGTAAGGAATATCAAATATTAATATGAGGCAGGCAGTGACCCGAATAAGAGAGAACCTTTTCACTAAGGTTAAGATATGCTAGGATTTTTTTTATCGCTAGTCATATAAAAAACATAGGTATGCCAAATACCTCTGGCCATCAAAACAAGAAACCTTCTTACGGTGTAGAGCATACTTAAGTGGGAAAACTCTTCCACTGGGTTCAAATACTTTCTGAATATAGCATATATCTCAGTGAGTTAAACTTCACTGAATTTGTGGAGATCTTTGTCTATCCACACACACACACAGGTCGAAACATCAAATTATACAAGTAAAACTTTCACAACTTTAATATTCTTGCAAATTAGTGTACTGGAACATGAGCCCATAAATTTTCCAAGCATAAATCAGCTTGTTTCTGGCCTTAAATCTATGATAACAATAATAATAATAAGCAATAAGAAATGCGCACAAAATTCTCAAAACTATTTCCAGGCACTTTTATAAAAACAATAAAAATGATGATGATACTCAATAAACAAGCAATTCATTTATAAATCTAATCATTCGATAATAACTTCTGATGCTAATAACCCTATCTCTTAATTGTTTCCCTTTTTTTTTTAAATTGAGGAAAAAAAAAAAAACATTGTTTGTAAAGCATTTTAAATAAGGCATATCAGTTCTACCCCAAATAACCACAATAGCGAAAGCATTTAAATAAACATATATAAAATCATATGAAAACAATTTCTACCCCCAAAATAATGCAATAGTGATTACATGAATTAATAATTTTTTTTTTCTTTTTAAAAAAAAAAAATGCTATACGTGATATACACTATAAAGAAAGAAATTCGTTTTTTTTTTTTTCTATATATATTAAATGTCCTACACACATAAAAAGCGATCATAATAATAATAATAAAAATTATACTTATACAAGTCTTTTAGCAGGTGTTCTTCCAGGTTCCTGATTTCTCCTTTTTTTCCTTTTTTTTCTTGACCGGTTTATGAGAGCATATAAAGTCCTTGTTGTAAAAAGTTCTTTTGATAGAGTTCGATTCCTTTTCTCTCATATATACAGTTTCTATTTTGCTGAATGAGTTCCTCATTTCCATATCTAAGTAGATTACCTTTAAACTTTGTAATTTTCTGCAAGTTTCAGTTAAACAGCCTTCATTTAACTTTTTCACAATATCAGTCTGTTTTTGATTGTCCTTTTCCAATTTTACTTTCATTCTGTAGATTTAAATTGACTTATATATGCATTAAAACTTTTGAGTCTTAAATTTTACTATTTGCATATATATAAACGATATCAAACTCAAGTTTTAACTTCTGCGGTTTAAATTTTTATTACATCTGTTGAATAGCCAACTTCTGGAAGGTTCCAAGTGTGTGCCCCCTTAAAATTTACTCACTATACATTGTTATATTTAGTCAAATTATTCTGAAGAGACAAAGTATAATAAATATGATTTTCAATTTTATAACACAGTTTTCTTTTAGTCAATCAAGGAAAACTGCTACAGATAAGTTTTAAAAATACAAGCAAGTTCCCCTTTTTTTTCTTTTAACACAGCTTTTATAGAGACGTCCTTTATCTCTATAATTAATTGACATTTCCACCCCCTCTCAATTAAATCTAACCTGTTGCCCCTTCAGAAAAACCAGGCATAAATTTCAAGTCAAATAGACAGATTAATTTTACAATCTAACATTTAATTGCCAATTAATTTTTTACACTTTGACAGACCAGAATTGACCATTCACCGTTAATGGCCTAAATTAATGGTCCCTTTAAATTCCTTAGTAGGATCTGTGTATTTTAAGGAATGATAATTAACTGAGTAAGATAATACACACTAAAATAATCTTACTTTTCCCTTTAATAGTGAAACACAATATATTGCAGCTGTTTCAAACTCAGACTTGACATTAAATTTGACTGCTAATATTAAACTTATTTAAAAGATTTTAATTTCTTATTTAAAATTGCTTTACATCATGTAAGAAATGATTATTAATTTTACATTGTACCATCAAGATCTACAATTAAATTATATATACACACACATCGCAGGTATATACTTTTCTTTAAATTTAGATTTTTAATGCCTTAATCTTTATTTATTACAACTATTCTACCTATATTATTATTTATTTACTTCCATAAATTATTTATTTCTAACCTAGCTTAAAATAATGACTATTCATCATCACTATCCTAATGTAGTTTTCAATAGTCACACATCTTCCTCTTCTCAGTTAACCTATCAACAAATATATAAATCCTGCTTTTCTAATATTTTTTTAATATCAATTTAACCCATAAATTAAAATAAAATAATCCTCTGGTTATAAACACATTAACAATAAATTTTTAGATTGCTCACTAGTCAAACATATGCAATCCCTTATAAATATGGGTTCAAACTCTGTCTTGGCTTAAATTTTCTTATTACACAGAAAAAAAAATACATATATTATGAGGAAAATTTGGATAGAACCTTCTCTTTCATAGCTAACTTAAAAAAATGGAGCCTTGGACAAATCCAAGGGCTACAATATATATATATATATGGTTGGATTGTCTTTGAACAGCAAAAGATAATTCTCTATATATGTAAAGTGTACTCACTTTATGATAACTACATTTTTATTAATGGTTGATACACTCATTACATTCATTTTACCCAATGGTCCAGAGCATTGATTGTTGATAAATGATCCCAGAATTTTCATGTGCAACATTGTTATGATTATTTTAGCATGTTGATAAAATATTGTAAATTTCTTTTGTATTATACCCTAAATTTGGCATTGAATAAATGGTAATTAGCCTATTATATAATATATTAGTTATAAGTCCAGTTACAGAGACTGATTATTGATTTGACTAATGCTGATGATGTTATATTTCTAATTTATATAAATGTTCATTATTTATTTCCAGTGCTGAGATTTGCTTATACTCATTGAAAATGTAATTGTAATGTTAGGAATGTTGATGATTTTTCATGACTTATGTATATCCCATGTTCATATCATTACAATGTGTGTATATATATATATATATATATATATAGAGAGAGAGAGAGAGAGAGAAAGAGAAAGAGAGGAAGGAAGGAGAGAGAAAGAGGAAAAAGATAGGACAATTATTACACAATGTAAATTAAATTGTAATGGCTTTTCAATCTATTACATATTACTTATTGTTAATTTAATTTTTTTCCAGGAAATAATTACGTTGTTAATTAAGTCTGACTGTTTTCTTCCTAAAAATATGATACTTGGGGAAGTCCACCTCAGTCTTTATAATTACCTATTGGATAATTTTCTGATATGTCACTCCCAATATTTTAATTGTACATCCAACGAATGTAATTAAAAAACAATTATCATTTCTTTATAAGACATCTTGATTCTATCTATTATATCGCTTATTAATTTTATTGACATTAATAATTGATAATATACAAAAAATGTAAAAAAAATTTCCTATTATATATAAATTAATAATTCATGTGTCTTTAAATATTGATTTCTGTTACCAAAATGCATATTCTTATTTTTTGTGTTAAGGAGGGGGAATGTATTTTTTTAAATTATTAAACTTTTGCTCAAACATAAGTTTATTTTAATACTCTAAAGATGGAACCCATATTCATTCCTAAAATTCAAATTATTACAGAGTTATTATAAGCAAAGATAATAATGTTTTTATGTGCATTATTAAAAACTGCAACAATTATTAAGATGCTGGAGAAGATAATTATCTATGTATTCACGGTAAGTAAAAAAGATGCATCTACTAATCAATGAAATTTTTTTATATATTTATGAATACTGTACCTTATTTATTTACTTTTTTATTTATTCATCTATCCATTTATTTACTCATATATCCATGATCCAAACACTCACCTATCTATCTATCTATCTATCTATCTATCTATCTATCTATCTATCTATCTATCTATCTATCTATCTATCTATCTATCTATCTATCTATCTATCTATCTATCTATCTATCTATCTATCTATCTATCTATCTATCTATCTATCTATCTATCTATCTATCTGCCTGTCTATCTATCTATCTATCTATCTATCTATCTATCTATCTATCTATCTATCTATCTATCTATCTATCTATCTATCTATCTATCTATCTATCTATCTATCTATCTATCTATCTATCTATCTATCCATCCATCCATCCATCCTATCTATCTATCTATCTATCTATCTATCTATCCATCCATCCATCCTATCTATCTATCTATCTATCTATCTATCTATCTATCTATCTATCTATCTATCTATCTATCTATCTATCTATCTATCTATCTATCTATCTATCTATCTGTCTGTCAATCTACTTATCTATCTAACTAACTAACTAACTAATCTACCTCTTTTTATCTTTTTTAATGCACTTAATTATTTTCAAAAGAAGCAGTTTGTCAAAAAAAAAGTTTCAATTTAATTCATAGTAATTTAAATAAATATTTTATTTATCTATCATTTTTATATTACATTTCTCTTTAAGATAATTAATTGATTTTTAACTTTTAAAAATGTCATTTATTTTTTCTAATTCTTCTTTCTTGTTACATGCATAATTCATGTCTCTTTTAGTTTTAAAATATTTTTGATTTCACTAAAACATTTGACTTCAGTCTTTTATATATATATGTCAAAGAGTTGACCGGGAAGCGAACCCAGGCCAGCTGCTTGGAAGGCAGCTATGCTTACCGCTAGGCCACCAACACTTGACAACAGTCTTTCCTTATGATTTATTATTCCCAGACAATTTTCTTTTTTTATCATCTGTTCTTCATTTTTAAATTGTTAATGCTATTTCACAAATAGCTACACATTTACACGAGAACGTGTTGAAAGCCTATTTCCTGTATAGTTAAATTATTGCAAAATAAATTATAATATTGAAGAATATTATTGACCATCGACGTTTATTAATATTATATATAGATTTATTATTGCGAAATGTTTTATAATTATTATTATTAATACTGTCAAATTCACAAGTATTAGCTGTGGAGTTTATAAAATGAATAATAAATTTATTATTATAAACAATAAATTTCTTTACATCTTTAGTTTCTATATTAATTCTTATTTGTTTTAATTTTAGCTAATGGACATTCAATTTGTGCTATCTATTGTCCTTGTGGTTACAGAACATCAAGCTATTGCTCATGCCATTCTTGTCCTATCTGGTATAAGTAAATATCTTTATATCTCTTTATACTTAATTTGTTTCTTACTTTTCTCTCCTTTTCTATATATGTACATAATTGGTTTCAGAAAAAAGTTTGTTATTCTTTATTTTTCTTTGATGTTTAAAAAAAAATGGAGCAGAGCAAATTCATAGTGTTTATTCATATGTTATTATTATTGCAGCTGCTATTACAATGGGATTATTATAAAATAAGAAACATAGATGGCTGATCACCTTCAAATTGTTTGCCAGAATCGTAAGTTTTCTGGCCATTTACCTCTAAATTTAAAATCAAGAAACACCATGATAAGTTTTCTCAGTTGCTTAAGAGTTTTTAGCTGAAACATCAGTTGAGATATTCATGAAGGCAGGATGAATGTGTGTGTATGTTAATAATTTTTTTATTAATAGATTATTTACAATCATGATAGACCAAATTAAATCGTAGTTTTTATTTCCAGAAGACTGTAAAATCTTCAGTCAAGCCAACAGCTGGTGGCTGAAAGTGCTAGATATTAAGAATTCCTTGATTGTATATCTAGGCTAACATTCAATAAGGACAAATTACCCACAACTGCAGATTGCTTTCATGAAAAAGAATATTATTTAAATTGGAAGATTTGTCCAATATTAAATAGAACATTGTTCAATTTATGAAATTAAGAAAAAAGGCAAAAAGACAATTTGAACAGAAACTTTATTTCAAAGCCACAATATTTCAAGTACAAATTATGTGGATTTTATTATAAATAGAAAATGGAAAAACAACATAATGGAAATTAATCATAAATCAGGCAGAGTGGCATGATTAATTATTCAAAATTTTGGAAGATAACCAAATAATTCAGGTTTATACCTAAACAAATATTGAATTTTTTTTTTATTTTTATGAATTTATAAATATCTTGATCAAATCAAAAACATTTTAAATTGTCGTCAAAGTATTTAATGATATAATTAGGCGACAATTGAAGGATGAAAATGTTGTGGGTAAATTTGGTTATGATAGTAGAATTGAGAAAAAACAAAGATTTGTGGAATTGAAAGAAAAATAAAAGCTAAATTATGAATTCTTATTTTAAGAAAAATGTTAAACGTAAATGAATATGAAAACATCTAAATAAATGTATAGAAATTGCATTATATTTTCACTAATAGAAAATATCTATTTCAAGAATACAATGTACTTAATAGATTCAGCATAGGAAGTGACCCTCAATTAATGAGATATAAGATACATGCAAATTAAAAAATTTAGAAAGCCAATATTAAAACTTGATATTTCTAACCTTCAGTTCACTATGGTAAATTTAAAATAAAATCTGCATATAGGATTAAAATATGAACAGACTTTGAATAAGATTTAGACATAAGTGACATCAACAAGAAGGTAAGCGATAATGTATTAAAAACTGCAATAAAAATAGCTTGTTCAAAAAAGCATAAATTTACCAGTAAATTTTCTAATGAAACAAGAAAAGGTTAAGGAAGAGAAAAATATCAAATTTTAAGAAATGATCCATTAAAAAAATTTGAATATTTAGACCTTTTTTAAAATGGAAGAAAAAGTTATTAATGATATAAAAAATATAATTATAAATTAGCAAGAAAAGCTAAAGAAGAGAATAAAGGTCTTAAAGGTATAAAACAGCATCTTGGTAATAGAAAGTTATTTGAGTAATAAGAAGAAAGTATGAAATTATTACTAAAAAGAGAATTGATATTATAAAATGTGGTAATGAGTTTTATAAAAAAAATTGTAATAGAGAGCCAAAAATGTATTTTCTATATATGCTATATCTAAACTATCAAGTATTTTATAGGAAGAGCTAAAATATAAAATTAAATATATGATGAAGGGAAAAGCTTCAGAAATGGAAATCATGTACTGAAATTTATAAAAAAACAGGGAAAGAAATAAAAAAACATTGGCAAAATTGTATATTAAATGTCAAATGATTAGAAGATGCAAATTAATTAGAAGAATATAATAACAATTGTGATATTTAAAAACGACAATAAAAAGTATTAGAAAATAAAGACATCAATCTTTTATCAGTTGCCTATAAAATTGTTAGTAAAATAACTAAAATTTCACTAAACAACCTTTGAATTATCAACCAAAACTCACATTAAAGTATTTAGTGAAATTATAAAAATGACAGACAAGTATGAATTGCCAATATGCTTTGGATTTGCAGATTATAAAATGGCATATAATTATATAAGCATTTCTCCTGAGATTAAAAGCATTGGATCATTAAGATAAGCTATGATCATATTTTGATGAATATTTATCAAAATGCAATAGCTATGAATAGATCAGAAGGCGATACTAGGATGATTAATATTGAGAAGGATATTTTGACAGAGTAATTTTACATCATCAAAATTTTTGCACCATTTTTGTCAGAAATGTTTTGTGAATTAAAATGAAGAATTAAGGACATAAAAAGAAGTGGAGATTATTTAAGTCATTTATATTTTGCAGATAATATGGCTCTTGGAGTTTAACTAAATGTTGCAATTGTTATCAGATAAAAGTAAAAAAATTGAATTGAAGAAAAACTTTGAAATAATTAATGTTCAATGAATATTCTCAGGAAAGGAAAATAAAAATTGATAATTATGAAATAGAAGTTCAGAAAAAACATAATGGATAAAATTAATCATAGAATTAAAACTTTGTTGAAGGTTTTAGTAGAAGTAACATTATTGAAATAAAATATGTCTATGTGGTTGAAACGGAAGGTCTCTCACATATGTATTTTACAAATTCTTATTTATGGTTCTGCAACTTGGACATTTAATAAAAAAATGTGGATACAGAAATTTTAGATCACTCAGTGAAGTATGGAGAAAAATATTATAGGAGAATCTAGATGAGAATGACTATGAAATATATGGGCTAGAAAACAAACAGCTATAAATAAAACATTTTAAGAATTAAGAGGGAGAAATGGAACTGGTCTGGATAATTGAACGTTTAAATTGGACACGAAAAATGTTGATTGATTTAGAAAGAGATTACATGATAGTTTGATGTGAAAAAAAACATACTATGGACCAGAAAATCCGCTTTAAATATGGAGTGACTTTCTCCCTGCAATGGAATAGTAGTGATTTAAAACATTGATAATGATGATAGGATAATTAAGCAGTAACATTTTAATATATAATGATTTTAAAATTTGATGCTAATCTTCTAACATCATCTAGATTAAAATTATTATTACAGATTAAATCTTTATCCCATTATATCTGTATTCTTTTAAGGTGCAAATTTGGTTAATGCCACAAATGAGCTTCAACATTATATTATGGAGAACTATTATGGTATGCCAATTTGATTAATAAGAACTCAAATACCATTTAAAAACAGTAGTATTGTTTTTGTTAAAATCAGTTGGATGATGATATAGTACAAGTTAGTTAATTAAGTTTAAAGAAGTAACTCAGGGATATTATCATCAGCTTATAAAGTTATTACTTAATAAAATGCAATTCTTTAATTATAATAAGGAAACAAAGTCATATATTACGTGATTTAATTAGTTTGTATTTACAAATGTAATATAACGAATGGGATAATGGCTCTAAAGCTTGTTTAGACACGCTCATTATATATTTTAATTATATTATTACACATTTACTATGAATTAAAGATGCATAATGTTATTAAAATAATTAGAGATTCTACCTTGTGAAGATTTCTTAAAGCCATATTGACTTGGACTATGATAATATTTCCAAAATAAATATTGAAGCTTACAAAATAACATTACTCATGCATAAATTAAAAGCGATACTATCTTTATCTGCTAATGATGATTCAATAATAATATAATGTGAGAAATTTAAGTAAATTTAGTAAAAATAGTATAGTAGATTATCATAGATTTTTAAAATTAAATACAAATTTCTACAGGTTAATAATCCTTTTTTCCTTTACCAACCAATCATTTAGTGCGATAAATATCTAAGTCATTACTTTTACAAAAAAAAAAAAAAAAAACTTTTTTTTTTAAAATCAAACTTTACAATAATAATAATTAATTCACTAATTAAGAAAAAATTCAAATGTGTAATATATATAATGCTATAACTTATAATAAAAAAAGGGGAAGAAAATTGAGTTATTGATTTAACAAAAAATATAAGACAAACATAAATGTAGATAATAAGTTCAAAGTAAACATAAATATAGAATAATAAGAGAAATGTGTTCTAATAAAATGATATTACAACAGAAAATTTATGATATAAAATCACAACAATGCAATAATTATTCTAAGGCTTTAATAAATAAATATTTTAAATGTAGAATAATAAATAAATTGAACAATAAATACATTCTTAAATAAAAGTAAAGAAAAAAATGAAATTTGATTTGAAAAAATTTTTTTGAGAGATTTTACAAAAAAAATATATATATATAGTTAAAATATTAATTTACTTTATGAAATGCTTTCCAATAATAAAATTCAAATCGCATTATATGATAATCGTAGTGGATTCAAGGGTTTAGTTCTCTCATCTACTTCACTTATAATCATCAGTGACATTTCCAAAACAAAATGCAGAAAACTTATCTAAGCTAACAATATTGCTTTGACTTCTCTAAAAGATGTTCTCCTGTAGTAAAAAGTCTCTTACTATAAATATGAAATCATTAAAAATATTTTTCAAAGACGGAGCTTATTTCTAATTTAGTGAAAACAATAAGCTCAGATTTATATCTGAATAACAAAAGAACACTCCCAATCTTATAATATGAATATATCCTTTTGCAATAATAACTGACTGAAACATATAGAATGTTTTTTTAAGAAATAATTTTGAATCATAGTTTACTTTTTTTCATTACCTAAAGTTATATCAAAATTAATTTCTTGAAATAATCTTTTTGAATAACCGATGATATCAATTAGAGTCAGCTTTCTTAGCTGTAATATATTATGCTGGTGATTATTGTGTCTCTATTTGGGAAAAAATGTTCCCATATAAAATTCTAAATACTCAATTAAATATTACCATGAGAAATATTATTGGTATACTCAAGTCTACTTCTTTATAGCGGCTTCCTGTTTTTTCAAATGTTTCTTCAACTGATATCGGAAGAGATGTTATTTTACAGAAAACCTATAATAAACTATTAAGCACATTAAGCTTACGAATAACTCAAGATATAGTTTTATCAACTAAAGCTGGTTTCAAATCAAAATTCCATATTTTTCGATGTTTATCCAAAATCTAATATCAAAGAATTAAAGCATAAAAAATGAAATTCTTAAGAGGTTCCATAAACATTTATATTTTCATATCCACATCAAACTTTTATGGACTTGATCTTTTTAGATTGAATGTAATAAGAATTACATCTATATAAATGTGGAAAAACACAAACAATGAATCACACAGTTAATAACTTCCAAAACTATGGCTATAGTGAACAACTGAAGAACTTAATAAAGCCACTTGTGAATATATTTTCTGGTTGGAATTTTTGCACGTTTCTTTACAACATATTATTAATAGTTAAGCTGACAAAAAATGTATACCTAAATAAATACTCTGGAATGATCATAATAAAAATGTTACATAGATGGTTTGGTATAGATTTAGATTAAAACAATAGATCTAGAAATTTCAGATTAATCAATATATGTCATCTAAGATAAGAGTTAACCTTTGAGACCTGAAAAAGATCTAACATAAATCATGGTCATTTTTAAAAGTCATACAATTGTTTACTATCGTGGTTGCATTTTTCAAATAAATAGAGATAGTAGAAATAGTCTATTTTTATGCATCCGTTCTATTGAGTCACTGAGAAAAAATATTTGTCATATTATTTTCCCAGCATGATTGTTTCCAGTAATGCAAAAACCTTATATCTAGCTAACTTAAAGTCTTTTACAAAAAAATAAATATTTTGGGATATTACATTGCTTCCAGTAAATATAAGTTTCTGTAGTTATGAAAGTAAGTGAAAGTATTTTTGGAATTTTATAACATATTACTGATATTTTCAGTTCTTATATATATGGGTGTGTGTTTTAAATAAATGGATTTATGTTAGATAATGGGTGAACAAACAGCTGAGAGGCGATTGTACAAATAAATAGATTAATAAATAAATATATACAAAAAATAATAAAACCAAAACAAAATTACTTGGATAATAAAACTACTTTCATATTTCAATCAGAGAACGGTTTACTATATTTTTTTCTTCCTGATGAAAAACCAGCCCTCAAGTTGAAATATAAAAGTAGTTTTACATATAATAATTTTGTTTGTGTTTTATTATTTTTTTGTATATATTTTCTTTGGTCAGTGTTTATATATATTATATAAATAAATATATAGTTAGATAAAAAATAAAAAACTGACATTTATTATTATTTTATTTGTAGGTCATGAAAAACTTTTTGATACTAATTTTCGGCAATAATTTGAGGCATATAGAATTGTTCCGAAGTAATTTCTCTTGAACTAATACCTACAAGTGTATATATGTATTGCTTTATTGTCCATTTTGAAATTATATATATATGGTTATTTTGTATTAAATTTGTATTTCTTTAGAATTATAAAAGATAGGGAAAAAATGTAATTTGTTTTTAAATTAATACCTACACAAACAAATTTTTAATAGTGTTAAGTGGTACTATATATAGGTACTCATCTTATAGCTAATAGACGCCGTTCTATGGCGCAGTTTTCGCACCGAAACACATAAAAATGCTGTTTCCGTGACCGACACATTCGAACATGCATTTATCTATAATACAACTTTTTTGTTGTGCTACAGAATGCAGGCTGCTATGTCACGTCACAGTACAGCATGTATGTCACATCGCAGCAATTACATTTTCCAAATTCGCACAGTTTATAAAATAGTTACGGCTTGATGAGAGAATTTGTATTTGAATTGGATGGAAATGTTGTTTTCATTGGATTTTTTTATTATTTTAAAGTATTGAAATGTTCAGATTTTTTAAAGTAATAATTCTAAGACTTTTTACAACATACTGTATTGAAGTTTTAATTGGGAAAATGTTAAATATCTATGTTTTTAGTCAGTTGCAATTAGGTAATGCGTCAAGTAATGTACTGTTCGTAACATTCCACAAGACAAAGAAGAGCGGTACCAAAAAAATATACAGTAAGAAAAGTACAAATATACACGATTTTTTGTAAATTTCATAAAAAGCAAATATTATAAACATGTTTAATAAGTAAAGAAGACATTATATGTGTTTGTTGTTGTTTAAAAAAGTTTGAGTTTCTTTATTTTGTCCGAGGACGGTTACGATTTTGAATTTTTTTATTTTAGCATTACAAACAACAGAACATTAACCCTAAAACTAACCCTAAAACTAACCCTAAACCTAAAACTAACCCTAAAACTAACCCTAAACCTAACCGTAATAACTTTCACTTTTTATTGTCATTCTATTTGAAGTAAAAAATATCCGTAATATCTCTTTTTACTTAAACAACAACAAAAAAAATAGTCGTAACACAAGTAAAAAAATATCCGATAGAAAATTGATAAAAAAAAGCCGTAACACAAGTAAAAAAATATCCGATAGAAAATTTATAAAAAAAAGCCGTAACACAATTAAAAAAATATATGATAGAAAAACACGAATCAAATTGTAATTTGTTGATTTTATTTTACATTTATTATTATCATTTAAATTGTATACGTTAATAAAAAATAATATTTATAAAAGACGATTTTGTTTTGTTTTTATTTTCACATTACAAAAAAGCACAGAAAAATTATTATAATCAACGGCCCGGGAATGGTCATATTTTATAGTTTTAGCGTGAAAACGGCACCATCCAATGGTATCTTTATCTATAAGACAAGCACCTATATATATAATACCTTGATATTTTTCCATTATTAGCAATATACAAATCACTACAATAGAGAACAAAATAAATTAAATAGACCGAGTATACTTTCGACTCATAAGTGTCATAAACATTGTTGTCAATAGGTTTGAATTTATCATTATACAATATTTAATATATATTAAATACTGCCTAAGACTATACTAGTAATGATAAATAAAATAGAAAATCATATAACATTACAAGCCAAAAAACAAAATTCTACTAAAATTCTTTCATGACCATGGTTTACCATAGTCTTAAGAAAATTTAAGTAAAATTTTGTGTTTTGGTTAGTTTTGTTATACGATTTTCTATTATATATATATTCATTTTCTTACAAAATAATTTTCTTTCATATTAAAAATCTGAATGGTAAATAACAGAAACAAATAATACAGCTGTTGTTTTAAATAGCACGATTTCCATTGAAGGCATGGTCTAAAGAAATAAAAAATGGGATATTTTTAACAACTGCTGCCTTTGATAATATAATTAGCATAAAACAATCCCTCCACTATGATTTAGAGCATTAGGAGGGCAACATATCCAAAAATTAAATGTTCCAGGATCCAAGCTCAGCTACTATTTCGGTTGCTGGAAGATTTATGACCTTTGAGTGACAAAATATTAGCATATTTTATAAAATAATGATTTCAATAAAATGATTATGGAAGTGTAGAATTATTAATATGGCTGACATCATTAAAATTAGATTCTGAAATGAAATTCAATATATATTACAAATGTTAAATAAAAATAATTTGTATTAATGGCAGTGAATAAATGGACAGTGTCCTGCTAAAAATATTTATGAAAAAATCCTAGTTATATTCCAAAGTTTTAAATTTAATCCAAAAGTATAATACAACAAAACTATCAACACAGTTTTGATCCAATTCATTAAAAGAAGAACAGTATCGCCAAAATATAAAAAGCACATCTGCAAATGGAAGTAACCAATAACAATGCTCCCCGATGATATTAAATCATCGTTGTAGTGATGGTAGTTTATCATTGTCTTTCATTAAAAATCGCTGTTATTTATGACAAATTTTTGAAAAATAATGCCAAATTTTTGGAAATTTAAGTGAATAAATATTTGTATTGGAAGAACACTTTTTGTAGCTTTTTAACATATTATTTATATTTTTTATATGCCATCAAATAGGATAAAATAAATAAATCTGTCATGGATGATACCAACACAATATCATTTGATTTTTTTGACTTATCATAGTTTTATAAACAAGTACAGTTATACTTTCTCTTCTGTAGAACCGTCTATTGTAAAATTGCTTAATCAAATCAGTGATTTAAAGATGACAAACAATTTAATTTTCATTTCCAGATTAGTTTCTGACTTTGTTTTTATTAATGATTACTTGAGATTCAAAACAGCATTCTCAGTATCTTTAACTTCCTTTTTATTAGCTACTAATCAAAAAAGTCCTATACCGAATTTAAGCTAACTTGCTTCTAGAGTTATATTTGATGCTAGTAAAATATATGGCTATTGATGTAGTGTCAAGATAATATACTTATATAAGCATTTAAGATTGTGTTCATAATCTTAGGCTTTGTTAATTTCAGGCTGTAAACTTGATAATAAAATTAAGTTGAAGTCAACTGCAGATAAATATTTGTGTTGACTCCCTAATTAAAGCCCAAGTCTTCATTGATAAAAACGAAAACCAGAAACTGATTTGGGAGTCGATATTCAGTTGGTTGCTCAATATTATAATACTTTATGTAGAAAAAAAGAAAATGTTCTGTTTAAGCTGTTAATAATTAAGAGTTTTATTTATTTATTTATTATATAAAAATATCTGTAAGCCCTGTTGCAGATTTTCAAGTTATATGAACAATCTAAAGTGTCAAAGTTTGATTTTGTGTAGAATATTTAAAGCTGTCATTATTTTTAATTTTAGCTTGGTTGTAGTGTCATATGGTTCTAATTGCTGCATCTTGATCTCAAATAGAAAATTTAATTATACAGTCAAGCTGTGAAACATGCTGTAGCTAACTACAAAACTACAATCATGCACTGTACAAAGAAAAATGTCAACAAACACACAAAAATGTAAATAAATAAAAAACTCATTAATAGTGACAAATGTTATAATATTCTAATATAAATTTGAATACTTTGGTATACACTTAATGTAATTGAAAGTCAAATTCAGAAACAAACCTGTAAATAAACACCAAATTGAACATATTTACAATGTTCCAAAATAGAAAAGAAATAATTTGTTACCTGAATATTATATAATATTTCAATATGGATAAAGTTTTTACAGAAAGTCTTGCTTTCTTTGCTAATTTTAAACTATGCTGTGAAGTCATCCAAAAATCCTGGCATGACTGACCAATGTCAGATATACACATCATTACCTTTATTGAGTGCTGACCTATAATTTTTTTCTATTGTCAATCTATGTATTTTTGTATACAACAAATTAAAAATTAAAATTTGGAAGCTAACCATTACTGTATAGGATGCAGTTTATTTTTTTCAAAAACATGAAATCCTGCTGTCAAAAAATGTGTGTGACAGTGGCAACAATATGAGATTTCACATCCATAATTCAATTAAACAATGGTGTTAATATGTTGTAGATTATAAGAAGAAAGTGGGCAAGTATAAGGAATGTGATTTCAGGATCCCAAAATCACCTTTGTCAGTAAGCTAAGATTTATCTATAGATAGTTGTGCAAATTGAAATTTCTCAAATATTGTGAAAGTCAGCTAAAAATGGTAGCCAAGACTATTATCAATTGGAACATTTATTTCTGCAAAACTTTGCATCTAGTACATTACCTGGAAAAAAATGCAAGACTGGAGACTCTGATAAAGTGCTTGAAATTGATGAAAGTGTCTTTAGTAAGTGCAAGAACCAGACTGATGAATAATTCCAGAGCAGAGGATGTTCAGGTGATTCTGAAAGGAGATGAACCAATGCTTTATCATCAGAATTTCCAAAGGAGAGTGCCAGCTTTGATGTAAGACATCACAGATAAATTTCAAAGAGCACTCTACAATTACTCAGATTATTGGAAATCTTACAAATTGATTGAACTGTGAGCTGTCACCTCTGAACAGTTTTGAATAAATCATGGTTATATCTTCTTAGTCCCAGAAACCAGTATCTATATGCAGAATGTAGAGAGACTTTGGGGTTCAGCCAAATAGTGGAATTAGAAACAATGAAAAATCACATGTCAGCATCATGATTTATATTTGGAAGAATTTATGTGATGATTACACAAGCAAAAGGATGTTTTTATTTCCATTTTGGAGGACATTAAAAACTTCATTTCAACACAGTGATTGTCATTGTTTTCATTATAATAAATGTGCTCATCATCATAAGGTAAATACATGTTGGTTTGTTTTTTAAATAATATTTTAGGTTGCCATTTTGGGGTAAAAAAATCAATCAATGTCCAAAGATCCATGTAGGCATTATTTTATAAAATAGAAAGGTTAGAATAATTATTATCACGTGAATACATCACAGCAAGTCTAATACTAAAATATCCCATTTTTGATCAGTGTACATGATTACATGCGAAGAAAAGAAAGTAAAATTTGTAAATATATTTTACAATATGTAGTAGTCATACATGTGTATATTTATTAATAAAATTTCTTCAGTTTGTGTCAAAAGTTCTTACATTTTATTCTTTCCTTATTATCCTTTATGAATCTAATGTGCAGTATTTTATGCAATAAAATATTTTCTGGGCATAATGCCAAACATTTTACAATATTTTAGAACATACTAAAAATTGATACTGATTTTAAAACTGTTAAAACAATTAGAATGATCTCAATTTCTTGATAAGAAGACAACTATTATGTTTCTATAAGGAAAAAAAAGCTATTAAAAATATCCTCCTGAACATATGTAATATAATTAGCAGCAAATTTCAACATTTAATTTTCAATAGACTCTAGTGAGAATTTTGTACATATCCCTCCATATTTGAAGATTTTATTTTTTTATAATTAAACCCCTTTCTATATAATATATTGATGATCTTAACATTATTTATTGCAATTGTAAGCTTTCAAGCAATAGAGTTTCTAAAAGTTAAAATTTGACATATGCAAATTGTAAAAGATAAATTTCTAAATAAAGTTCTTATCTATAATAATAGTGCTTGGCATCACTGAATAAATTTACCTATTTATAAAATTAGTAGAATAGAATTAGATATTTGAATTCTATGTTATTAAAACAGAGATGAATTTAGGATTAATTATCATCAAAGAAAAAGAACATTAAAAGTAAATATTTAATTTATTGCTATTAATATTTTTAAAAATAATTTATTTATTATTTGACAAAGGTGATTCTACTTTGATAAGCAGAAACTGCTTTTGCTATGTGGAACAAACTTTTTAAGACTTGTCTTTTTAAAAACAAATGTTTTCAAAAAATTCTTTTCTTTTTGGTGACATAAGTGTTCAGTTGAAAATAAGACTTTTATAAAAATATTGCATTAGTAACCTTTAATTTGTAAACAAATTACTAAAAATTACAATTTTTCTGGTATTTGAACTTGAGCTAAAACACTCAGCCTATCAGAAATTTTTATTTTGACTGACATCTAAGTTTACATCCCATATAGCAGTATCTGCAAATAGCCTATTGCCAATTATGCAAATGGCTAGTATTATTGCCTAAATATAATGCTAGCATCTTCAGATTTTTCAACTATTAATTTTAAAATTGTAATGCAGACAAATATTATCACATATAAATGAATTCATAGTTTTATTTCCAGGAGCTTCTGCGTAATAAAAATATAATAGCTAAACAGCTGACATAAGAATCTTTCTCAAATTTGAGAATGAAGCTTTGACAAAAGTATATATTATTGTACTGGAATGTCAGCTATTTAGCTATATTTTTATTACATGGAAGCACCTGAAAATAATATTATGAATATATACACACACACTTAAACGCTGTAGAGGAGATATAGCAATTGCAGCACCATTGTAAAACTCAAAACTGCAAAGACTGCAAACGATTAATAGCAGTGAAAAACAAACATTTTGCTATTTAGTTAGTTTATTTTATTATTCTTATTGTTCTAGAGGATTCATGAGTTAACACAGCAAAATATTTGTAAATGAGTTCCATCAATTTATGATTAATAAATATACATGCAATTTATCCACTCTACTTTGAACACTTTTGCAAAATGCTTTTTATTATACATATATGTATACACAATCTTATGTTTTGACTGTTCTGCAGTCAATAAAATACATAACCATATAAATAATACCATAAAAATGCAAACAATTAAATTAATAAAATAAAAATAATAAAAAACAACATGAAATACAACAAAGCAGAATAAAACAAATAAATATAATCAAATTCAAATAAAATTATCCAGGTAATATAAAATAAAATATACAATATAAATATAAATTATACGTGTATTTCTGACTATATATATATTTATGAACAATTATTAATTTAAATAATCTCCGAATTAGTTCTATTCTTTATAAACGTAACCTTTAATTTTATTATCCCCACATTAATAAAATACTTATTTTATTTTCATGAAATTCTCAGTTCAACCTTAATTCAATTATTAAGAATATTCTTTTTCGTTTTTCAAATCATATAATATCTATTATTTTCTTATTCATTCTTCTGTTATTAATAATATTTTATATTTATTATTATTTTTTTAATATCTAAAAACCATAAATATTATAATCTCTTAACATAACCAATTTTACTTTCATTTTTAAAAGTAAAAAAAAAGTTTTTTAAAAAAATAATTATCTTATACCCTCTCTCCCTCTATTATATATTACTTAAACTAACTATATCTACAAGCATTACAAATCTTTCTTTTTATTTATAAATATTTTTATTTATACACTTTAACATTTATTACTGTATTATATAATTCTGTCCTATAAATTTATATTTTATATATTTCTTTAAACTGTAATATCTATAAATATATTCATGTTTATACTTCTATGCAGATATTTTTTTACAAACCCATAATTTTTTGTAAGTAATTTTCTCTTTATATATTTTCTTCTATATATCTTTTAAGAGCTATATTTATACTAACGTCATTCTAATCCCAGAATCTGTATTAAATTTTGCTTTGTCTTTTTTTATTAGTATTGCTTTTTTTATTTTTTTCTTTAATATTGTCTGTATGTAACATAATTTTTATTGAACATTCTGTAAATTTGTGTCCTATGCTCTTCATATGTAAAAAAAAATGTTTCTTTACTTAGTGGGTATATTAAAAGATTACAGTATTTATGGTTTTTAGAAATTAAAAAAAAAGATAAATATAAAATATTATTAATAATAGAAGAATGAATAAGAAAATAATAGATATTATATAATTTGAAAATTAAAAAAATATTCTTAATAAATGAATTAAGGTTGAACTGAGAATTATATGAAAATAAAATAAGTATTTTATTAATGTGGGAACAATAAAATTAAAGTTTAAGTTTATAAGGAATAGAAGTAATTAGGAGATTATTAAAAATAATAAAAATGAATAATATATTTAAATTAATAGTTGTTTATGAATATGTATGTATACAGTCAGGAATACACATGTATAATTTATATTTCTTTTATATTTATAATGTTTATTTTTTTTATATTATTGGGATTATTTTGTTTGGTTTTGATTATATTTATATTTATTTCAGTTTTATTATGTTTTGCTATATTTTAGGTTGATTTTTAAATTATTTTTAATGTTTTATTATTTTTTTTGTTTCATTTTTTATGGTATTATTTATATAGTTATACATCTAATATTGCTCATTATGTCATAGCTCTGAAGAAGATTGCAGGATAGTTGAAACATAAGATTGTGTGTGTATACATATATGTACAATAAAAAGTTATTTACTAAAAGAATGAATAAATTGCATTTATATAAGATATTACAACAAAATAAAGGCAGTGGTGATTTTGTAATTAATAAGTATATTATTAATAATTTTTAATTTGTTTTAATACTATAATTTTTCACTTATATATACATACTATACAAATAAAAAATTTAAATATTGATATACCGACATTTCGAAGTCATCCACTGGGTGATATATATATATGCATGTTGAAAAGTTTTGTACATAGGCAATTTAATAAATAATACATTCTAATCAAATAAAAGTTTATTAATAAAACATAAGCTATTAAACTTTGTATACATTTTATACCCAAGAGGAGCTTGGATAAAAATATAGCACAGTTTGTGAATCCATTTTGTTTCTTTTAACTAATGTAATGCTCCATTAAAGTTATCATCATAACTTAATCCATGAATAATTATTACCAACAATAAGAACAAAATGAATTAGCAATATTTGTCATTTTTATTTACTTTGTTTTACATTATTGCTGCAGTCACTTAATGTAAGTTAGTAAAACATTCTGCCATTATGAATTCGAAATCTTTAATTACAAATACGATAATTATTACACTCAATCTTTTCTTTCTAAATTTAATTTGGATAGACTTAAATTCAGCAGTGAATTGGTGCTTGATGATGATAATAATTCTTACATTATTATTAATAAAGTAACATTTATTTAAAATGATTAAAATTTTATTAATTGATTAGAAATTTACAATTCATAAAATAAATATACTTCAGGAGTAAAGAGAAGCATTTAAAATTTCAACTGCTTGATATATAAAGACCAGTTGGAAATAATTTTCAAATTAACACTCGATCTGATGCAAAAAAAAAGTGTTTATCATAAATAAAAGTATTTTTTTTATGATAACATTTCTGGTAGTTTCAAGCCATATTCTGAAAGAAAGAAAGAAAGAAACAAAAATTATGTTTTAGAGGCAAATATAATCTACAAATTATAAACGACAGTAAATAAGTAATTATATATATATATATAGTATAATGATTAAAAAGAAGAACAACACTAAATATAAATATAAATTCATTTTGAGATATAAATATGAATAATAAATAGTTAATATAAATTCAAATATGAAATGTATATATTTATTATAGAGTTCAAATAAAATATTAAACTCCAATATATTCAATAATACTGACCACTCATTTGTGATGATGATGATGATACTAAAGTTTAAGTTAAGTTTAATCATTCCAAAAGTATTTTAATTTGTTTTCTAGATTCAATTTAAAATTGAATCTTAAGAAGCCAAACTTTTTAAATAGAAAGTTTACTTTTGGATAACTTCTGATCATCATTATTGATAAATTATGACCATTCTGCATGTCCCCAGTAGATTGCATGATTTCTCAAAGTTTTTAGATATTAATGGCATATGTTTGGAATGATTTTTAAACTAAATTTGTTAATAAAAAAATAAGTTAACAATTTATTTACAACTGATATATGAATTTTTGCTTATATGTTTGCAACTGCTTCTAAATAAATATTAGAAATATAATACAGTATTGAAAATAAGAAAAAATAGTAATTATAAATATTAAAACATAAGGCCTTATAAATAATTACAGTGATAATATTTTATCAATTGTCTTAGATATGTAAAGTTTTATACCATGGTTTTTTTTGCAGATATATGTTTACTATAAACTTAAGGATTTATGGATTTATATATATATATATATATATATACATAAATCCTTAGTAATCTATCCATGATTAATTTTGTCTTCTTTGGATATTAGTGATGATGGATAGTCTCTAAAATAGATTGGTATATCTTAGGGCAGTATCTATTCTTTCTTTTATGGCATGATTTTTTCATTAATGCAGGCAATACAATGTTCTGTGCAATTTCAATGTTCATCACTGGGTACAATTGCATAATTCTAGATATTTTGTTTGGTGTGGGATTTGCTTTTCTAGCCATACCTAGTAAGTAGTCCTCTGCTAGCAAATATCATGTACTTGACGTGGTTAATGGGATATTAAAAATAATTTAAAATTTTCAACAACAAACAGCTATACAAACTATTCTGTGGAAAAGTGTAATAACATTTCACTTGTCCTATATTCACTGAATCACTTTGCACCACATCTTGAGTCAAGGCTTAGACTATACTGTCATGTTTTTTTCTTTCTGATGTATTTATACCTCACATGTTTTTGTTTTTCACACATATGATATCCCCAAGATTGTTTTCCAAAAAACATATTTATCAGTTTTATCCAAAAAATCTCACTAATAACAAGAATAATTATTTATTTCACAACATGTTGTGAGATAGATACGTTTACATATATGATTATTTTATAAATGACTAAAAAAATAATATATTAAGTAAGGTAGGCTAGGAATTTTTAAAAATCAATCTATAATTTTCTTAATTTTAGTACTCCATAATTTTTATTAATATATTTTAATTTTCATAAATATTACCAAAATCACACTTTTCTTTATGTTTGCCGTAATATCCTATAAATATAATTTATCCAAACCGCTTCAAACACTTTTTAGCAAAACTCTTTATTTGTACATACACATACGCCTTCCTTATGTTTCGACTGACCTGCAGTCTTCTTCAGAGCTATGATATAATGAGCAAAATAAAATAAAAAAACATAACTATATAATAATACCATAAAAAATTTAAACAATAAAAGACTAAAAACAACATAAAATATATATATTAAAAAAACTGAAATAAATAATGAAACCCAAATAAAACAATATAAAATAAAATGTACAACATAAATAGAAAATAAATATAAATTATACATGTGTATTCCTAACTTTATATATATATATACATGTGTATTCCTAACTTTATATATATATATATATATATATATATATATATATACACATTCAAGGACAACTATTAAATACACATGTATAATTTATATTTATTTTCTATTTATGTTGTACATTTTATTTTATATTAATTGTTTTATTTGGGTTTGATCATTAATTTCAGTTTTTTTAATATATATATTTTATGTTGTTTTTAGTCTTTTATTGTTTAAATTTTTTATGGTGTTATTATATAGTTATGTTTTTTTATTTTATTTTGCTCATTATATCATAGCTCTGAAGAAGACTGCAGGTCAGTCGAAAAGTAAGGTGTATGTACAAATAAAGAGTTTTGCTAAAAAATGTTTGAAGCAGTTTGGATAAATTGTATATATTTCAATTTGTAATTTAATTTACTGTAGGAAAAGGCAAGTTCTTTCTTTAAAAGCCCATCCAGTAGGCAAATATGAAAGTATCTCAAAACACATTTTCATAAACAAATTTGAAATTCAAATATTTGTGCAGCACTACAATTAATTTTTCTTTATCCTTTACATAATATAAGCTATAATTTTATTGTTGGTATTTGTACTTAATCTTTTTTCTATATATTTAATAGTATAATTAAAATGTATAGACTAATTTTTTTAATTTTTTTAAAGTAGTGTACTTACTCTTATCTTTAAATATACACCCATGACAATTTATACATTTATTACTGAATTTATAAGAGGTTTTTATTAATTGTTTTATCATGCAGTTTGATAATGTAACTAACTTGAGCTGTAATAACATTTGTTTGGTTATAATATATCTATGTGTGAATATATATATATATATATATATATAGATATATATATATATATATATATATATATATATATATATATATATATATATATATATATTGTCTATATTAGACTTAATATAATTATAAGGGACTTGAGCTCAGATTTTCAAGCTCTCTACATCTATCTAATCCATCTTATACAACAGATACACATGACCACATATATATAAAAAAGATAAATGATCTCCAATATAGATATTTCATATAATATGGATTGGATAGATGTAGGAAGTTTGAAAATCCGAGTTCATGCTCTTATATATATATGGTAATGAGTAGGGGTAATCAAATGAAAATGAAGTGATCATACAGAATAATCATCATCAAACTCATGAATACAAAATATTTCAATTAAATTATTGATTAATGATGTTATTAAATAAATGTTAAAATAATGTTTAACATCCAAAAATATATAAGTAATGTGATATATCAAAAAGAGCATGAGATTATGTAGATCTCTCAGTGATCAGCCAGCTCCTCAGAGTAACTATAATTAACTATACACATATCAACCAGCATTATAATAAGTCAAAGTAAGTATGAGTAATACTCCAAGTAATGAACATTCATCATCATGAATGATTTATCATCAAAATCCATCAGAATAAAATCAACAGTCCATCTTGTGGCTGGATTAGAAAGAATAAAAAATACAAATCAACAGTCAATATAGTGACTGGATTGGAAATGGGTCTTCTGTAGACAAGGCTAACTATTGAGCCATTTCTAGCTTGGAGCAATTATTTAACCATTAATTTGGAGACACAAACTAAGTGCTCATCCAACAGAATACATAACAATAAACATCAGAAAACAATGATGCTGGGACCTCAAAACATGCTGATCATCATCAATGCTTTGCCACTTGTACTGGACAACTATAAACTTAACTTCTAATAAGACTAAACTAAAATAAAATGTAGTGCATGGGTTTTAAAGAGTATTCTCTTTTGTCCCAGCCAGGATGATGATTGATCATTTTGGATGCCTAAAAACACTAATATACATCCCCATTCTTATATCAGATTGTTATACATGAATACAGCTCAGGAGAGCACAAGCTTTGTTGCTGTATGTGACCAAGAGATGATGGAAACAGATGTTTTAAAATATTTAAAACCACTAGAATACCTTCCATAATTGAACATATGTTTATTAACAATAAAAATGATATTAAGATATAAGCTTTATGATTTTGATTAACATACAATAATAACAAATTATCACATTGGGATTTACATATATGTGATCAATACAAAATTTAAGTTATTATATGGTGGTTTACATATATGTGTGAACAGACACATGATTTATAATATACAATTAATATATGTCAATTGATAGTCAATAATGACAAAAATGATTAAATTTTACATATAGGTCCTATTTGATATATGTATATGCACACATAAATATGCAATACAATTGACTTATATTACAATCATCATATAAAATAATAAGTACATGATTAAACTTTTCAGTTATAAAAATACTATTAATGATTAAAATTTTACATATATGTGTGGAATGTATTCACAGACTGACATTGACATATTTTAATTTGTTACAATAATAAGATTATATTTTCATAATTGATTCAATATTGAAAGTATATAAAGTTCATTTGTTATTTTAATAACAAGTTTTACTCTTTGATGACTCCAGTTTTGTTGTTTTCTTTAAAAAAATAAAAATAAAGTAACTGTTTTGATTGATTAATTTTAAAATGTCTCTTTTTATTTTATAGAATAAAAGATTTTCTGGAAATCTTCTTTCTTTCCCTTTTAAAATATAAATTTTAAAATAATTCTCTCTCTATTTATCACATGATCATAGGTTGACTTTTAATTATAATATTTTTTTTTTAATTTTAAAAATATAGATTCAAACCTTTTTTTTAAAATTAATAAACAATTTTAAACTAATATCATTATATATATATATTAGTTATAAAAATGTCATTTTACTATGGAAATTATTTAAAATTTCATTATTATATATAACACTACTCACCACCAGCTGTAGATACATTAAATGTGCTTCTCTGCTTTTAGATTCATCAGCACATGTATAATTGCTTCTTTAGCAATTGATGGTTTTTTATGCAGACCAGTACAGGTAATTGTCAGCATCAGGAAAGTATAATAAGGTATTCTGGCAATCCATGAGTTTCCTACTGTCTAGAATTTGATGAGCTTCAGGCCAGAAAACTGTTTTCCAGAACATTAAGGCTATGAATTTCAACACAAAGAAGTGGGTCATTTTCCTCCATGTGATTTCAAACTCCATTATTGAACTGTAAAGCAGCTGCTTCCTTCTGTCTTGACTCCAGCTACATATTTATGGTAACTCTGTCTAATTCTGCCAACCATCTCTGCAACAAGATTTACTGTGGTCACTATCTGATACAGTTACCAACAAACTGCAGCTATTTATTTTGGTCAGTTAATTGCTACCATTTGCTCAAAAATTTTACTAGCCAAACTCTGCAGTTAGATATTAGCTATCTGCTTCATAAAAATATTAAGACAAAAACTCATCAAAAAAATTAATATCCAAACTTTTCAGCTGACCTATTTGGTCACTGCTTCTCAAAATATTAAAGCCATCCTTTTCTGGCCAGCTTTTACTAAAACTAAAAGTCAAACTGAACTGATATTTTTTATCAGTCCTTTTATGGAATCCTTTAAGATGACAACACTAACTTAAAAACTGTGTTCTTTTCTTATCTCACTTGGTTGAAAACAATTTTAATTCCTCCAAAAGCACTTTTAATTAAAAATCTACATTTACAAATCTTATCAAAGATTTTAAAAAATAGATAACAGAAATGTATACAAGCATTAATTAAAAAATAGATATTTTATACAAGTTTTAATTAAAAGATTTAAAAAATAAACTCTGCTTCTTTTTTAAATTTCAAAATCAGAATATTATTTGTCTGAAGATTTGTAATGATGGTATATTATAAGATGTGATATGTTGGACTATTTCCATCATTTATAAGTGAATGTTGAATGTATAAAAAATTTTAAACTTTATTTAAATTTTTCAAATACAAACAACTTGTTAGTAATAACACAGAGATAGACAATACAGGTTAGTAATTACACAATGTTTCAAGTAGTATTATTCTCTACTCTTCTTCAGGTATTGCTGGCCTATATGCAAAATGATAATATTCACTTAGAAGTTGAACTTGCACCTTTAGATTCTTGAATATTGAATTTAAGGCAAACACTCTACCAACTGAGCTACTATGTCAAAGGCAACATATAGTAGAAATTTGATATAGAAATAAAACAAACTAACTCCTTTTTTTAAAACTTGATTTATTATGACTATAATCATGAAAAAGGAATCTGACGTTTCGACTATTTTTTAGTCTTTTTCAAGGCACACTAAAATAAAATATATATACACAATAAATATCACATATTTCAAAAAAAAAAATTAAATTAATTAAAAATTACAAAATATAAAATATATCCATAACCAAAATTTTCTTTTTTTTACCTTATCTCACTCCCCTTACCTATTACAATCACAACTTAAACACAACTAATTCCTTTTTAAAAATTCTATATATATATCAAATAAAAACTTTTTAATTAAAAACCTATTATTTTCTTTTATCTTTTTCTATTAACATCCTATTTAATTCTGGTTTTATTTCATTTATGTATACACCCTCTTTTATAAATGAAATAAAACCAGAATTAAATAGGATGTTAATAGAAAAAGATAAAAGAAAATAATAGGTTTTTAATTAAAAAGTTTTTATTTGATATATATAGAATTTTTAAAAAGGAATTAGTTGTGTTTAAGTTGTGATTGTAATAGGTAAGGGGAGTGAGATAAGGTAAAAAAAAGAAAATTTTGGTTATGGATATATTTTATATTTTGTAATTTTTAATTAATTTTTTTTTTTTTTTTTGGAATATGTGATATTTATTGTGTATATATATTTTATTTTAGTGTGCCTTGAAAAAGACTATAAAAAATAGTCGAAACGTCAGATTCCTTTTTCATGATTATAGTCATAATAAATCAAGTTTTAAAAAGAAGGAGTTAGTTTGTTTTATTTCTATATTAGATATATATGAACTATTTTGAAAAGAAGAACTGTGTGTTGGATATATTGAATTAGTAGAAATTTGATATATTTATATATGAGGGTTGGTTCAAATCCTTCTGAGTTCTTCAATTTTTTTTCCAGGCTATTTTTTTTTTTTTATTTATTTTTTTTTTTTTTTTATTATTATTATTATTATTATTATTATTATTATTATTATTATTATTATTATTATTATTATTATTATTATTATTATTATTATTATTATTATTATTATTATTATTATTATTATTATTATTATTATTATTATTATTATTATTATTATTATTATTATTATTATTATTATTATTATTATTATTATTATTATTATTATTATTATTATTATTATTATTATTATTATTATTATTATTATTATTATCATCATCATCTTTCAAAAGGACTTTATTGAATATAACAAGAAAAGGTTACATTTGGTTTACAAATTTGAGTTTACATTATTTTCTTTAAAATATATACATCCAATTAGTTTTGTGCATTTGTAAAGCTCTTAGTTCTGTTTTTTATTAGTCATTTTTCTTTTTTTTTTTCTCTATAATTTTGAGGACTGTTGTAATATTGATCAAATGGCTGTGTACATCTTTTGGGATACAATTTTTTCATCCCTTAAGCGAAGCTGTTCCATTTTGTTCCAGAATGTGTTTGTATGTCTCCTTGGATTATTGTTGTACATGAAGGAGCATCTTGTACACCATAGTGAAAACAATATAAAAGTACTTGCTCGAATATGTGGGTAGCTACCCTTAATAAATGATTGTAAAAGGGTTTGAATGTCACAATTTCTTTGTTTGTACAATGATGGTATGGATGAACGAATATTATCAAATACAGGGCAGGTAAAAAGAAAATGTTCTTGTGTCTCAGTTTCTCTATGACACAACCAGCATATGTCTTCTGTATTTATGTAATGTCTTCTATATCTACAAAAGTGTAATGTTGGCAATGCTTCAAGATTTAATTTGAGTAGAAAATCATAATATTTGGGTTCTAATGACCAGAATTTAAATTTTCGGGTTAGTTGTCTATTATTAATGTTTAAAATTGGTCTTTTATCATTTAGGGGAGAGCAAATTATCTGGTATACATCCCAATATTTAAATTTATCTTGAGGTGATGAAAAAATAATGTTTGGAATGTTAAGAATTAGTGTAAGCAAGATTTTCCAATATCCATTGGTTGGTGGTGGTTTATCTGTTGGGGTAATCTTGAAGAATACTTTCATGTATGGAAATAAATAAGCACATGCAGAAATGAGATTTAATGTCTTTTGAATGTTAAAAATATGTATTGAATGTAGTCCTAAACCATTTTGTATTAGAGGAGCTTGAATACATTTTAGTGAAACTGAAACAATCTTTTTTCCCCACAGCTGTCTACATAACGAGTTTATTTTACTAGTAAAAGATTTAGTGTATAGTATTATTGGAGAATAGTATATGATTTGAGTCATAATTAATAGATTAAACAAGGATACTTTTGAATACAGTGAAAGGTAAGATTTTGAAAGTGAATCAATTATATTTTCTATTTTATTTTTAATTTTGTATCTTGTATTTGTCAATGCATTTCTAGATTGCTCAAATAGAAGGGGAATCCCACAAAAGAGCTAGGTTTCCCTTTAAAATGTTGTATGTGAAATTGTCCTGTATATATTGACCACGCAGAAGATTTATCCATGTTAAACTCCAGCTTGTATTTATTAGTGTATGAATTAAGAATTTTCAATAGAGTTGGGATCTGTTTTTTAGAAGTTAAAAATATCAAGACATCATCCATGTAGGCAATACATGAGATGTTTGCTTTTAGACCAGGTATGTATATGCCTGATAATTCTTTTTCTATCATATTCAGTAAGGGATTGATATAGAAAGTAAAAAAAAGAGCACTTAGTGGTGAACCTTGTGGAATTGAACAGTAAGGTACAAAAGAGGGGGAATTCTTACCATTAAGTGTAATATGTATTTCTCAACTTAATAGAAGATTGGTGATTAAATATATTAAGGATCTTGGTATTGTTGTGTCTGCTAATGCTTCAACAAGGAGTTAAATTGGAATCATATCAAATGCTGATTTTATATCCAGTTGGATTACAACTGGACTATATTTTTTATTATTTCTGACAGAATCAATAACTGTTTTGAATAGAAAGGCTGCTTGCATTGTAGATGAGCCTTTCTTAGCAAACTGCATTTTAGATAGTATAGGTATAATATAGGGTTCTATTTTGTCTTTAATGATTGACTTCAGCAGTTTGATACCCAGAGGGCTCATTGATATTGGCCTTAGATTGTTTAGTGTGGTTATTTTTCCAAATGTTTTGATAAATGGTACTAGTAAAAAAGGGTATAATCCTGTATATGATGGATATTTTTTGTTAGAAAGTTTGCTTGATTACACAGATACTGAGCAGTAAAATTTTCTAAATGCTTGAATACAAAGCAAGGTATACCATGCATTCCTGGGTGACTGGAGTTTGGGGTTGATGCTAATTTTTGAATAAAGTCTTTGGGAGTAAATACTATATTTTCTTCTGGCTCACCGAGAAAAAATGGCAAAGGGCTGAATTTTTTCTTCTCTTGAAGTTTGGATTTGAAATGTGTTTAGAGAGGTAGCAACATGTTGTAAACAGAAATTATATCTTCTTGTATTTTAATTGCTGTCGGTATGCAAGTTGATAGTTTTTGTCCCAGTGCCCAGTGAATATAGTGTCTGGACCATGTGTGTGTCTGTGTCAAAATTGCCAGGTATTCTTTAAGTTCTTCAGAGACTGATTTATAAAGTTTCTTCAGGGAAATCACATTTGAACAGCCTTGTTTATTTGTAGTACTGTTTGTGATTCTTTTGTGTGTTTCATCTACAAGAGCTAGAAGCCTTGAAGGGGCTGGGGTAGCCCTTGTTATGACATCAATTGTATATGAAATAATGTTAACAAAGGCAATCCATGTTTGCACTGGATCCATTTCAATGTCTCGAAGTTTGAAGATATATATATATATTTCTGAGAATAAATATTCTGGGGTTCGACATGGAAGAAGCACTCTAATTATGTTTCCAATAGATGTTATTGATCTGTATATAAAATCATTTTTTAGTGAAACAATAATTGCAGAATGATCTGATAATGATGAGTTTTTTATAGTTAGGCTGATCATGTGATGTAACACTGGTGAGTAGAAGATCAGGTCAATTAATAATGAAAACCTGCCATTATTAAATGTTACTGAATTCTGTGGGAGATAGCCTTCTCCACTCATGAGTGGTATGGCTAGTAAGTGCAACCATTTTGTGACAAACTCATTGTATGACATGTTGAAATCACCAAGTAAAATTAATGGATGTGATGAGGATGCTATTTTGGAATTTATAATTTGAATGACTTTATTAATTACTGTGTGATTTGGAGGTAAATAAACAATTTGCTACATTCAATGTAACTGTTTTATCATATAATGTTATAATTAATATGTGTGCATATATATATATTATTTTGAATGAATAGAAGGGGCAGGTTTTCATTATTACTACTCCTGTTCCTGCTGAGGGTGAAAATGATGCTTGGGAGAATGCTGAGTATCCTTGATTATTAAGATAGTTAGACGGATTAATCTGAGATTTATTATAAATTTTTGTTTCAAGTAGTCCTAGCAAATGAGGTTGTATAATTTCAAGCCATTTTATTAATTGATAGTTTTTTTCCGGTGAGTTTAATCCACGGATGTTTGATGATGCTATTTTTATATTCATTATAGTTTCACTCAATAAAAACAGAACACACCTGATGTAGTAATTAGATTATAATTTTATATAGTTTAGATAATTTGCACAAATTATGACAAAGAATTTTTATGTCTGGAGGTTCTACTTCCTCCCTCCTGTGATAATTTTTGCACATTTGCTTTTTTATTGGTGCTAAGGTCGTCATCTGAAGTGTATTCAAACTCAGTATCCATTGAACTCATATTTGCTTTTCTTATTTTTTTTATGATCTAATGTCTGGGGCATATCATCTTCACTAAGATCAATAAGCACTGCTGCATTTTTTCTGCTTTGTTTGCTTCGCGTTCTGCCTGGTTTCGGTTGGCAGTGTCATTTATTTTTGGGTCTGTAGGTGGCAGGCAAGGCACTAGATAGTCTATAATATCTTGTGAAGTTTTGTTAAGGGGTGTTTTTGGTTGTTTGTGATTTTGTCAATCACTTTTTAATATTTCTTGTTGAGATGGGTTATTTTCTTGTAACACTGGTTTATCCTCGTCATTCCATGATTGATTTTCGGGTAAAGTTGACTCACTTTTGTCATTTACTGATTGCTCTCTGGTGATGTTTAGATTGTCTGTTACACCATCATTAATTGGATTATTTTGATAGAAAATTGTAGTTGATTCACTTATCAGTTGAGGAGTGAAATCTGTGTTATTTACTGGCGCATTTCCACATTGATAACTTGAGGTTGCTCTCATATCACAGTGTTTACATTTAAGTTTTGGGCATGCATTTATAATATGTCCTCATTGTTTGCAGTGAAAACATTGCAGTTTAAGTCCATGAATTATTAAGAGTAGCGTCGCTTCGTGATCGGTTATAAAAGTGGGAATATCATTTGGATTTATGTTTTGATTTAATTTAACTTTAAAATGATAACTGTTTCCATAGATTGGTATCAGAGTTCCTTTTAAATATATAGGTTGAAAGGCAACAACTCTGAACAGTTGCATTAATTTATTGAGGTCATTTATTGTATAGTTAAAGTACGTATTTTTGATTGTGCCGGTAATAAAATTTTTTCTATATTGGTTAACTTTTACTAAAGCATATTTCCCTAACGTTTTAATTGTTTTATCAAATTTGTTTTTTTGTTCTGCGCTATAGAATTCAATAGCAAGATGGCGAGGATTTGGATGATCTGCAATGTGCAATATAGAATCCCATAAATTATTTGTGCTTAATTCTTCATATAGCAAATCCTTATGAAATCTATACAGCGAACAATTTATATCTGTAATTGCAAGGATAACAGACCGGTCAGTAAAGAAACGTTTAAATGACATAAATAGGTCACGTGGGATGGTCATATTAAAGCGTTCAGAAATTTTTATTAGACTTTCATTAGTCCAGATCTCTTCTTCTATTACGTTAACTGGTAATGGATCAGATTCTGAAATCACATCTAGTTTCATTAGATCATTCATTGTTGAACGACAAAATCTTGAAACTGGAGTTTGATTTTTTTCCACGTTCTGAGGAAAATCTATTTTTTTAGTGGATGCTTTGATTGCATCAGCATAAGAAATTCTTGCTGCGTTCAAAGAGATCGCCATATTGGAGTAAAAAAAAACCGCTTGCACTCAAATTCCTCGTCGGAGTTTTCTTAAGTTTAAAAAACTATATATACCGAATATTGGGTTTCTTAGAGTCAATACGGTTTATTTTAAATAAAAAAATTTTTAGTTTTATTATTATTAGAAATATATAATATAGCCTACCGATATCTACGATCACCAAACCAGCTGGCACATGCGCACTCTCTATTATTATTATTATTATTATTATTATTATTATTATTATTATTATTATTATTATACATATTTGTAAGTGCAAGCTATATATAAGTCACGTGACATCTGACTTGTTATTATTACTACTACTATTATTATTATTATTATTATTATTATTATTATTATTATTATTATTATTATTATTATTATTATTATTATTATTATTATTATTATTATTATTATTATTATTATTATTATTATTATTATTATTATTATTATTATTATTATTATTATTATTTCCCATGAGCAAGATTAATTAGAAGCTTCCATACATTGTGTATTGCTACACTGTGTTGAGTTATAGGATTATTTACCATTGTCATATGAGCAGCTTCCTTAAATTTTCTTCTATGCATTTTTTCCTCTTTATAAATGCATAGAAGAAAATTCAAGGAAGCTGCTTATATGGCAATGGTAAATAATCCTACATGTCAACCCTGTGTGGCAAATACCCAATGTATGGAAGCCTCTAATTAATCTTGCTCTTGGGAATAATAACAATAATAATAAAAATTTGCCTGAAAAAAAAAATTGAAGGACTCAGGAGGATTTGAAGCAAGCCTCATATATAAATATATCAAATTTCTACTATATGTTGCCTTTGACAGAATATCTCAGTTGGTAGAGTGTTTGCCCTAAATTTGATATTCAAGAATCTAACGGTGTGAGTTCAACTTCTAAGTAAATATTGTCACTGTGCATATAGGCCAGCAACACCTGAAGAAGAGTGGAGAATAATACTACTCGAAATGTTGTGTAATTACTAATCTGTATTGTCTATTTGTGTTATTACTAACAAGTTGTTTGTATTTGGAAAGTTTAAATAAAGTTTAAAATTTTCTATACATTCATCATTCACTCATAAATGATGGAAATAGTCCAACATATCACATTTCAGAATATTATTTATTTAGACCTTTTTTAAAAAAATATTCATTTTATAATAAAGTTCTCTTTAATTCAGAGTTATTTAACTCTTTATTTATTATTTTTATTCCAAGTGAAATCTAAAAAATATCTACAAAAATTTATATTTGTGTTTATTTCTACTTTTCCTTTATATATATATATATATATATATATATATATATATATATATATATATATATATATATATATACACATATATATGTTGCTGTGTGCCAATGTAACTCAAATGGTTACAATATATATATATATATATATATATATATATATATATATCATTAAAGATTGTTATAATTATATTCCTATAAATATCAATTCTCTACAAGTAGACAGTCATACATATAAAGTTTAAAAAAATATTTATAAATTATTACTATCCTCTTCAATCATTATTGATCCACTACAAAATAAAGGTTTACATAAGTCTAATCCACTTTCTCTAAAATCTAACTTCTTTTCTTTGCAACAAGACAGAAAATTTCTATGTTTTATGCTTTTCTGTATCTATTACAATCTTTTGAAATCCAGTTTAAAACTTCAACTATCAATCAATTCTCATATCTTTTAATATATCCAGTCCAGTTTCTTAATTTGCTTAAATGATATCAGTGATACCTATTTGTTCTCTCAACCATGCATATCATTTGTTTTACTTTTAACATATATCTCTGTATATCATATTTAGTTATCCAAAATGTCTGAAATGCTTTTCTGATAAATATCCATATCTCAGATTTATAGATAAGAAATAGCAAAGTGAATCTGTTATCAAATATTCTTTTTAAATATGTGATCACATTAAGTTATTTTTACAAAAAACATTCCATCCAAATTTAATTCTATGATAATTTCTAATTCATCATTATTGATCTTTATTTTATTCTTTTAAAAAATGCATTGGATATTATTTTAGTATTTTTAGCATTTATTTCTAATTATACTTTTCTTCTCTCTGAAGCAGTATTTGCAAAAAATACAACAACAAAAAGACAAAATGAAACAAATCATCTGCAAAATCTAGATGACTTAAATATTCTCCATTTGCATTTACTTTCATAGTTTTGTTTTTTAATCCACAAAACAATTCTTGTAAAACTGGTGTAAACATTTTGGTAATACAGAATGTCTACACCCTTCTGAATGTTTATCTTCTTAGTATCTAATTACTGCTGCTGCATTTTGGTAAATGTTTCAAAATAAAACAATATTCTATATTTATATCTTGATGATCCAATGCTTTAATCACTGCAAAAATGCATGTATAGTCAAATGCCTTTTTATAATCCATTCGAAAGCTTAATGACAACTCATATTTATTAATTATTTCTATAAGTTCTCTCAATACTGAATGTGATTCATTATGCTAAACCTTATTCTTTTGATTGGTTAAAACCGAAAGTCTCTAAATGGAGTTGTAATTACCTTGGTAAAGAAACTGATAGAAGACACGTATAGGTCTGTATTTTTAACAACTTTAACTTTTTTTTAAAGTTCAATACTACTATTACATTTTATCAATAAAGTACATTCTTATTATTTAGGCATTTAGAATATAACTGTACCAACATTTTTTCTATTTATTCATGCACTTTTTTAAAAATAGCAATTATAATTTCGTCACTGCTTGGAGAGTTTCATTTCTTCATAGATTTTTCTTCAATTAAAATGCTAAGTAATTCAATAGATATAATAACATTAATAGATACTTTGTTTTTTGTTCCTCACTGTATATAATTCTTTACAAAATTCTTCCACACATTTCAGGATGCCATTTCTCTTTTTAGTAATCGTTTAATTTTTTTTTTATTGCAAAAATATGCAAAAAATAGTATTGTTTATATTTTTAAGAAGTTTTATTTATGTTTGTAGTTTTCTATATGTTATTGACACTTTTTTGCACCAATTTACAAAACTATAGATATTCAATTCTTTTTAGACAATAATTTTTAAGAGTTTCCATATTCTTTCTTTACTTCACACATTCTCGTCTTAATAGAAACGTTTCTGTTAAACTATGACTTTTGTGTATGGATATCCTTTTTGAAGTTCTCAATGGTGTACCAGTTATATTGCTTTCATTTAAGATTAAAACATCTTCAAAATTAATTAATATTTTAAAATTATTTTCCAAGTTCTCTCTCTTGTTTTACAATAACTCATATTCACTGTATCGTACATCTCAACAATCGATTGACACTTTCTGTGTTGAATCTTTTAACAACATTACAATCCGAAAATACATATTTTCTGCTGGTCAAAATATAATCCTATTTCCCTGTAAACATTACATGAATGCTTCCTTCGAAATAAATATATGTAATTTATTTGTCTTTTTCTGAGAACTTTATGAATGTGTGTCCTCCTTCGTTTATATCAGCTTAACCAAATTCACCCACAACATTTTCATTTCTCAATCATTCGCCAAAATTTGCTTGGTCTTACCAAAAGCGTTTTATACTTCCATACAAAAATCTTATTATTTATCGTCTTGGGATATCAACTTAAATTATATGCATTTGCCTTTATCCATTAAATTGAATTCCACTCTATTTGATATACCTTCCACCTCCTCAGTATTGTTTGTCAACTTTTTATTTATAATGAATTCAACTCTACCTGTATATCCAATATTCATGCCTTTGTAGTAAAATATATGTTCACGTTTTAAATCAATTGTCTCTTCACCTTTTCTTCTACTTTCATAAAGTCCCAAACATATCATTTAATATTAAACAATTCTTTCATTTTATGTAAGCTTCCTTCAATCAAAACTCATCTGCGATTGTAGATAAGTGGTCATCATCAAATGACAGTCTGGGTATGTGTTCTTAGCATCTTTCATCTTTGGCTACAAAGTACTCTCTTGCTGATGATTTTACAGCTTTATATGAAAAAAAGTCATACTTCTATTTTGTTTCATAAAAAGAATATTCCATTGGAGAAGGTTGGGTAGCATTTAACTTAGATTTAAGTATTAACAATAAGCGAATATGAGAATATTTTACAGTATTCTTAATTAAAGTAATATAACCGTTTTTTATAGATAGACTTATAAATTATATTCTTTTATAAAAGAATAGATTATTAACCCTGCTTATATATTTTATTCTAATAAAGTATTACTTTAATTTGACTTTATTATCCCAGGTGTTGATGCATTATATAATATGCTTATCAAGCTTATACTATAATTAAAATGATAAGGTATTGTTAGGAATTTGCCTCAACTAAACAATAATATTTACATGGATATCAATGCCACAAGAATGATCAAATACTATCTAATCATTATAGACTCATACGAGTATCTCTTTAAGGCAAAAAAAAGAAAAGTAATTTTAACAAATATTTGAAAGTATACATCTAGATACTTTTATTTTATAAAATACCGGTTACATCAAGAGATCAATAAAACATAAAATATTAAATACTATCTTGATCATATATGATTTTTAATTAACTTAAAGTTTAGTCACACTAATCTCAAGGTACAAACAAATTACTAACATATATTATACTAAATTATACTCATGATGAGAAGATGTTACCTGTATCTTTTTTTATCAGACCTTCAATTTTTTGAGAACTTTTTCTAACATTAAACAAATTCAATAACTATATTATAGCCTTAAAATTATAATTCTTAGTCTTTAAAAAGCATCCAAGAAATAATAATCCAACAATCATTTAAGTATTCACAATTTTAAATCATTGGTGTTTTAAGGTTAACAGAATCATAATGGATGAGTTTACCACTTAATCCGTACAGAAAATGCTTAATAATAAAGGCTGCATTTTTAAGCACAATGTTTTCAAACAACATTTGATATGCTTATGATTGTTTGTTTTTATATTCTTTATATACTAAATGCAGCAATTAATTCTTTAAGGCATAGTTTTCATTGATTATAAAATCTCTAAGCATATTTCTGAAGATAAAATATTGAAGAAGATAAATCTGCTTATTAACAGTCATTTTCATAATTATTATCAATAACTTTAGATTATTGTGGTCACTAGTATTAAGCAGTATTTAATCCACTGGATGTATTAGTTTTAAACTAATATCCAAAGCTTTAGGTAGTTTTCATAAATACAATATAAAGAAAATTGCTAATCCATTAATCCACATTAGTTTTATAATATTTATCTGAAGCTTTATATTGATATAGCAAATATAAATTCCAAGAAGTGATTTTTTGTATGGAAAAAATGAATAAATAATATGGTTCAAATAAGACGTAGCATTCCATGAAGCAAATTTAAAATTTTGTAGTAAATTCAAATATTTGATTTTCCTTCCTTTTAAATTCCATATTAAATTATAGTAATTGTTAGGCATTTAGTTTCTCCAGTCAGCAATATCAAAATTAATATCTAAAGCTTTAAGTAGTTTTTCATAAGTGTTAATCTATTAATCCACATTACTTTTATAATATTCATTTGTAACATTATGTTGATATAGCAAATATAAATTTCAAGCAAGTGATTTTTGGTTAGAAGAAGAGGAATAAATAATGCAGTTCAAATAAAATGTAGTAATCCTTGAAGCACTTTTAAATGATTAATCATTTACTTTCTCCATTCAGGACAATAATAGAGAAACATTTGCCATTAAAGAGACAAATCTTAGTTGATTGTCTATTCAGACATCATTTTAGTGCAAGATACCAAAATGATTGATTTTGCATTTAAATCCTATTTAACCTTTCTGCATACAATTAGTAAAAAACTAAACAATTTTTAGCATATACATTTATTTATAGGTTCTGTCATATGATTAATGAAATTATAATTTTAGCCAAAATCCTTCACTTTTTTGGATTTTTATGGGAATATTTTATCACAAATGCTTAGAAACAGTGGGAAGTAGATGATATTTGGAAATTTTCTAGGTCTATAGTGCCAACATTTGTGATGATTTCATTTTTGAAAACTTTTAGACAGAGATTATTTCAAAATATTAAATACCAAATTACATTAATTAATGATTAAAATAAAATAAATATAGATTGCTGTTGTATAATTAAGTTATTTATACTATTAAAATATTAATTAAATCATTTTTTCTTTTTTTTTTTTTCAATTTATTTTGTTTTCTTTAATGTTCCCATTACTATAATAATAAATTTATTAAAACATGATGTACTTATACCCTTTAATTTTAAATACCTTCAACCACATAAAACATTTGTGCTCACTCACACATGTTTGAATATTATGCTAACACCATATTTTATTATTAAGTGTAGTTTTAAATCATTTAGCTGAAATAATAAAGTTACTACTATACCAAAAATATTTTAAAATATTTTATCCTTTTTGTAGTTAATGTTATATTTTTTTTATTCTGTCTTTTATTTTTTCAAACTTAACATTTATGAGTGGGTGTGTCATTTTCAATGAAATTTTAATCCTGATAAAACAAAATTTAATACATATAATTTTTAAGACCCTGTGGATTTGTAAAACCCACATGGGAAGATATATTGGATAAGCAATAATTTGCTTCTCTATGTAGAAAAATCAATATTAATATTACTTCCAATCATTTTATTTGCAACTGTAACAATAGTAATAATCAATAATTTTGGTTTATTGATAAGCCAATAATAAAAAGATTTTAAAGTTTAAAATCATGTTTTTCTGCAAATATATGTTTATTATATATGCACATATCTTTAATGATAGGTTTAACTGTCCAATCCTATTTGTATTTTTTCTCTTCATATATCAAGGAGAAAGTGGACTATGTAGAGGAGTCCCATCAGAGATAGATATGATAGGTTTTACAACAAAATCTACCTTTTTCTTTAGAGCATGGTTATTTCTAAAATAATTTTATTAAAACAAATAATATATGTTTACAAATGGTACTATAGGCATAATTAATAATTACCTGATAACATCATGGTAAAAAAGGACAAAACTTAATAAATTAATACATGATATTTTGGTCATCAAGGACTTTATCTAGAAAGCTGAAAAAGTTTCCAAGTTTCCTCATATAAAAATTTTGTAGATAAGATTCTGTTTCTGTCTTTAAGTTTTTTAAGAGTTTGTAGAAAATAAGAATCAATATCTGGAAGAGGATGAGCAAATTGTTTCTTACATCTGGCCAACCATACAGAGAATGTCAAGAAAATCGACAGTCTGATGGTTGGGATGTCTCCAGAATGCAGGCAGTCCTTAATTGAGATAATCTTGTAGAAGCCCAATTTAGAGTTCTGATAGATAAACATTTTAATATTCCCAAGTGCGGTGCAGGAGTAGATGATGTGGTCAAATGTTTCATCTTGTCTGCAGCAGTTAGAGCATAATGGATCAATCTCACTGATTTGTCTCCTACAGCTCAGGAACCAGTTTGTAGACATAGCATAAAGATTGACTTTATGTAAGTAGTCCAAAAACTTTGGCACCAATGCCTAAAATTTAAAAAGGACTACAAGTTTGTGATTGGATAAGCCAAGTTTCAGTCTAATAATGGTAACCTGAGAGTTGATTAGTTGATATGCTTGCCAAAGTGTAACTTTAGCATGAAAGGTATTTTCTGAGATATTGTTATATTTGTGAATGTCATAAAGCAAGATGTCAAGCCATGGTTCTCTTATTTAAAATAGGTAAGATTGCATTCTATGCAACTTCAACATTAATATCTGCATACCTCTGCAAGATCTAGATTTTTTGACTATGTGCTAGAGTTCTTCTAGCCAATCATGGTAAATAAGCTTTGGCTAGCTAATGTGATCAATATTGCTGAGATGGCTGGAGTATTGAAAATAGTATTTAAAACAATCATCAAGGCAAAATTAACTGAAGCTATTCTGAGGGGAAATGTCTAAAGTAGCATTTTTAATAGCTATTTCTCTATTGGCATTTGTTTCTCTCTTCATGAAATCAGTCTGCACTGTTTTCTTCTTGAATCAAGATTAGTCTACTGTTGTTTTTATTTCCAGAATATTTATGTCTTATGTTCTCAAACATCTTTATAACACATATGTTATTAAGTCTGTGTAAATTTATATCAAGATATTTTTTGGAACTCTTTTGATAGTCAGGCATGGCTGCTAGATGGCATTGTTTTTGTGAAAAAACAATCCAGGACTACTTTTTTTTAAATAAAATTTTGTTCTACTTTTTTTTGGTTTTACAAAACAAAAAAAATAAGAACAATCACATCTTTTTTTTTCCAAGACTTTTATTTTTTCTACTACATCTTTTAATTTTTTATATTATTTAAAAAAAAAAAAAACTTTTTAATTTCAAGTACAGCGTATTAACCTTTTTTAAAAAATAAAATCTTGTTTTAATTGTCAAGCGTTGATGGCCTAGGGTTAGCATAGCTACCTTCCAAGTAGCAACGCATTTCACATGTGAAAAAAAAGTATTGTTCTAATTTTTTTTGGTTTTTCAAAACAAAAATTAAAATCAATCACACCTTTTTTTTCAAGACTTTTAATTTTTTATGTTATTTTTTTAAACAAAATTCTTACTTTTTAGTATTTGTATTAAATTACTTTTTTTAAATAAAATCTTGTTCTCCTTTTTCTTGGTTTTTGTTTATCCTTCTTCTAAACAAAAAATAACTTGTCTTGTCTTTTTATTTATTAATTTCAGGAAAACAATTCTTTTTTTTTTTTTTTAGCATAATAACAAAAATAATACACAGCAATAATATACGAAACGGACTGCTTTCAAAACAATATTCTGGTGCCTTGGTTTATTTCTCTCGTACATTTACTCGCGAAAACGTGACTTTCCGCGTTATCTCTGGAAAATCATGTTCGGCCCTATCCTTTACCGATGTTCACCACATTCCAGATTATGTAGGGAAAGGTGGAGATGGTGTGACAATTCTTAGTAACTCAGACTGCTGATTTAATAGAAATTAAATTACGTTTTCGAGATTTAAAAAATTATGCCCACTTGAAATACAAACACCATAACACGATTTGGTAACCAGCTGTGAATTGTGCGATGTCGTAAAACAATATTATTGTGTAATTATCCAAATTCTATTACTAGATTCAATATATATTTATTTCACAACATATTTTTTAAATAAATACTTTCTTTGCTCATTTAATTATTTTATAAGTGATTATAAAGTAACTTTTATTAACAAAGAGCTTTGCTAATTGCTCAACAAGCTTTGGGATAAATAAATGCTTAGCAAGAGAAAACATTTTTTTAAACTTTTATTAAGTCTAGAAAAAAGAGAAAAAAAAAAAATCATGACCACACTCTCTCTAAAGTTTTCAAATTTACTACTTCAGAAACTTTAATAACACATTGATCTTTGTCATTTAATTTGCTGCAAGAAAAGGCAAATTAATTTTTTAAGCCTCTATTCAACAAACAAATTTGAAAAAATTACAAAATGCAATACATTTCCTTAAACTACTTTTGCGTGCTGTATAAACTAATTTCTCTTTATTCTCTTATATCAAGGGTGGCCAATTTTTGTGTTCATAATATCTACGTTTTATTTTAAAAATGTGTTGCGATTCTTGTTGTCATAGGCGTAATCTAAGTGGAGGGAGGAGTGAAATACATACTATTTTTATATATCTACCTAGTAAAAAATAACAATTATTTAATGGGCCAAAAAACTCATGTCCAGGGGAATTAAAACAACATGAGCAATTATTAACAATATTTATTAATTCAAATTATCTACATTAAGTCAAGATTTAAAATATTATTTTCAGTAATAATACGCCTTAGTGGACTTCACCTATCTAGAATTGAAAAAAAAATTAGAATAAAAACTAAAATAACAAAAAAATTAAAAATCTTGACTTAATTTGTTTCACTCGTTATCAGACAACTCTTGCCAAATTGGCCTCGCGATCGACCAAAAGTGGCTTTGCGATCGACCGGTGGATCACGATCGACTTGTTGGACACTCCTGCCTTATATTATACAAGTTATTATTTTGTTAATGATAATTTTACAAAGTATATTTTTAAATTAAATATTTAATAGTATGATTATCCCTACAGATATATTTTCTTTTAATTCCTTACAATAGTATAACACAATATAAAAAAAAATATTAATTAATTCATCAGAGTATTTTATTAAGCTTTCTTAAGTCTGCAGTTTTGTAATACAACTAAACTGAGCCAGAATCAAATTTGTTCTGTGTATACACAAGCATCAAAATAAAAGAATTAGAAATTGAAAAAATATAGAAATTTAATTTAAGAAAAGATATATGACTTCATAGTATTATTTCCGGGAGTTTTCGTGAAGCAAAAATATAATAGCTTAAAGACATTTTAGTACAATAACAAGTACTTTCATCAGAGCTTCTTTTTTCTCAAATCATAAGAACGTGTATGGTGAGATATTAAATCGTTATTTATTTCCTTTGTCATTTAGGTCCTTATCCTCAAATTCTATTAGTTGAGAAGTTTTAAAAATATTTTATCTTCAAATAGCTTTTTCTACATATTGTTAATTTTTTTCAATTCAGACTTCTTAATTATGCTGTTGGCCTTTGGAGAATCTTTATAGCTTTCCTTAGTAGTCTCTGGTCATATTGTTCAATTTTTTTCAAAATGTGTGTTTTATTAAAATTGATGAATTCACCATTTATCCATCAGAATATTAGACTCTATATATTACAACTATGTTTATAAGATCTAAAGTGCATGCTGTCATCAAACTACTAATGAGCTCCACAAATGATGGAGATATGAAGACTAATTGTGAGTAAATAAACAGTGCCTGACCAAAAATATTTTCTGCTGCATTGTAGAATAAATTGTTGATTCACCAAAAGCTAGGTACTGTTTCTGCTAAAAAGTTGTCTTCATATGTCACTTAAGTTATTATGCATTAGAAATTTTTTTACATTAATTGTGACAATGTGATTGTCTTTGTGCAGAAACATTTTTATCCCATTGACTACCTTCACAATATTTCTAACTCTAAGTTTTTTCTGTTCAATCCCTAGAGAACTGAAAAAGCCATAATGATAGTAGGTTCAGTAGGATGACAGTTATTAGTTGTGATCTTTGCTCTAGAAAGTAAATCACTAATTATTTTGGAACTGAATTTAAGTGAGACAGAAATTTCAGCTGATAAAGATTGCATGTTTAGGTATCCCTACTAAAAGGTTCTTCTTGCCTATCATAACAGTAAAAGGAACTAGAAAATGTGGTGTAAAATGGCCTATCTTAGACAATCTGTTTAAATTGCTGCAAATGACACATTACTTATCACAATAATAGAAATAATATCAATAATGATTGTAATATCAGTAGTAGTGTTAAGGTAGTAGCAAAGAAAAATATGAATGTAAATTTATTTTAAATATAGATACATAGAATAAGCGAATTTGTTAATAGTTCAAAACAACAACAACAACAGAAGTCTGCACTGGTAGCTCAAGTGATGTTGAAATTTAAGAACAATATAATTGCTCATAATAAAAGTTGTCTTTTAGAAGAAGGATGTTTAATGGAACAGTTGGATCATTATATATTTTTTTCTTAGAGAGATAGAATAATAAACCACATGAGAATGCATGATGTTAGCTCTGCTATAAAGTATCTTCTATTGTTAAAATTCTTTTTTGTATTAATAAAAGACCATAAAACTCAGCTTAAAGAATGGTGCTAGCGCTCATTTTATAAATGCTTATTTTCCAACCTTAGATTGAGAGAATTAAGAAAATGACAAAAAAATTATTCTTATTGGATTGTATTATTACAAAAAATTTTTTTTTTCTTGAAAAATTTAAAATATATATTGTTACAAATATTAGAATTTAGCCAAAAATTATTGGAAACAATTGTACTGGTATTGAAAACTCAAACAGTTTGTAATTATCAAATGTTTTCACAACACATCACATCAATAGTATATAATAGATTACATTGTTAATGGGATTCAGAATGCAAGAGAACTTCACACTGCATGAGAATTTACAAGCTTGAACTGTTAAATAGATTATAGATTAGTGTGTACTAGGATTAAAAGGATTGTTGTATGAAAATAAATACTTAATCATACTTAAAAGAAAATTCACAGTGCTTCAGAAAATATACTATATGGTAATAAATTTCAATAACTATTAAAACATTAAAATTGCTAATTAAGATAATCAGGGTTGACATATTACTGAAGCATGGAATTCTCTTAAAGCGTGAGTTATGGATGCAAGTAAATCTATTTCTTGTTTCACTAAAAACAAGAATAGAGACTGTTTTTTTATTATAATTTTGTTATTAGTAATTGATTAAAAGAAAACGTGGAATTTTCTACTTGATAAAAAAAAGATTTTAAAATAGGAATTCATAATAAACATAGAGATTGGAAAGATAGAAGTTCATATTTGACAAGAAGGCTTAAAATTATTTATGGATTAAAACTGCAAAGAAGATACAGACATTCACTGATCACAGTTTTCTAGATGTTTTTCTGCTGCATTGAAAGCAATGCATGAACCTGAGAAACAGTAACACAATCCTATTAAATCCAACAATGGCACCCCAAACAGATGAAAGAAGTACCTTGATCATCTTCTGAATGATGATAATAAAATAGAGATTACAACTTTTAATAATATATCCATTTTATCTACTCATTTAGATTTGGATAAAGATATTCAGTGTCTTAAAAATGAAAAGGCCGCAGATCATAATAAAACATTCAAGGAGTTTTAAAATATAGTTGTATTTCAAAAATACTAGATTATTTTAGGACATTTTGCACTAGAGGCTTGACTGCTGTAACTATGGTTTTTTAGCCACACATAGCAAGTGCTCTTTTGTTAGCAAATATTGTCATAAATTGTTGAGTTAAATGTAGTATTAAAAATATTTTATAAACAGTGAGACATTAATCAATAATGTAAATATATTCTACAACAGTAATCTGTAGGAATAGTATTTTAACTAGTGGTCTTTATTGTCTATTAGAGGTAAAGTTACAACAGGTCTGATTCTTAGGCTGATTATAGTCCCTTTTTGTTTTCTTGCTGATAGTAATGACAGTACTCTTTTTCTCTCCTGGCATTATTTCCCTCTCTTTATGGAATCATTCTACACTAGTGCCTTCTTCAATTGAAGACTAAAATTCTACTGGGTTCTCAGATGTATTAATATTTTTGACCTATAGAAAGGACTTCATTCATTAGCATTTTGTAGATCTTCAACCTTTTGTTGAATGGTTTCAATTCTCACTTCTATTTGCATTTGCTCAATAATATTCTGTATTATCTTTTTATGTTCATCTTTGAATTCATTTATCCTTTATTCTTTATCCTTAATCTGCTCTGGTGATTATTGATAATTTGTTAACAATTCTTTTATTTCCTTCTGTCTTCTTTTAATACCCCCCCCCCCCCAAACTAACATTGAATCTTTTGGACTGCTTAATTTCTGGTTTGGTTTCATTGACTACTTCAATGAATTCTGTCCCAGTAGTGCCAAAATCTGCATTATTTTGGTTTGTATCTGTTGTGATTTCATCAACTCCCTTTCAATAACTATTTCTTCTTCACTTATGTTTTAAATTTTAGACTCTAACTCTGCCCTAAAACTATCTATACATTGGTTAGTGTGTACTTCAATTTTTTTGGAATTTCCCATTTATAAAACCAAAGTGCTCCATCTGCTCACTGTTAGGCTCTATCATTTCTCTAATCTGTTTTTGAGATTCTGTTTTATAACTGGTTAACTGGTTTTGAATTTTTTCAAATGTTTCATTTGCATCTTTCTTTGCCATTTTGCAGTTAGATTCTATTAAACTGAAATTTAGATGAAACTTCAACAGTTTCTTCTTGAAACTTTTCTATTTTCATCTCCACCTTCTTAAATTTATCCTTTTATAAAATTCTCAACTTACTTACTTAATTTTGTTCCAACCCTGTCTTGAATCTCAACTAATTTATTCTCTAATTTTTTCCACTGATTATTTATTCTTTCATTTAATTCTATTCATATCTCTTTCATTGCCATTGACTGACTGTCAATTTTTTCTTTCTATTTCCATTAATTTTTCAGATTGACTATCAATTTTTATACTCTGATTATCAAAAATTGAATCCCTTTCTGTAATTTTATGCTCTAATTATCAATTTTTTTATTTATTTCATTAGATTGTTTTTCAAATTGTTTTTTTTCACAAATGATAAAAGATCATGCATGAATAGTAAGAAAAGCCATACTTTGGGCTTCAATTAAATCTTTGTCTTCATCATTTTCTTCCATTTTCCATATTGAGAAAAATACTAACAAACTTTAACAGAAAAAGCTAATTTTAAACCAATTTATACTAATTGTCACATATAGAAATTATCCAAGTATTACTATATCTTTCAGATCCTATTGCAACCACCCATCAAACAATATTTCACTTCTGTAGTGCCACATTTTATTATCCTTTAGATCTCAAACAATTTACATAACTATTCTATACACTTATAAGGATTTTTTAGATTCCCAGGTAACAATTTACTAAACAATTAACAATACAGTAATAAAACAAAGCATTATTAATTTTACTGCATCATTAAACAACACTTTGTCATTATTATCAGAAAATCCATAAATATTCTTATGTTTAAAATTGACTAGAGCATGAAATAATGCTTAGCTAATAACGTATTGTTAGTATTTATTATAAAGTATAGGTCACATGAATATAATAAAATATAATGCTTAATTAAAACAACTATAATATTAATACATGAAATAATCATATTTAAAATATAAGCAATACATTTTTCTTTTTAACTTGAATACTTACAAAAAAAGATAGTTTTAATAAGAAGTTAATTTGACTACAATACTTTAGTCAAAATGAATAATTCATAATTATACTGACAAACTAGCTAATTTTCTTTTAACTAACAATTTAAAATAAAAAAACAACAACAACTCAGCTATAACTACAATATCATCACACACGTATCATTGGATGACCAAATTCCAAATATGTAGCATAACTAAAGGTCATTACCTTATAACTGATCGATAGTTAGGGTAAGCCAAAAATACCAAATACTGTTACCTGCCATTGGTCCAAGATAGAAAAAGAACACACCGGACGCAAGAAAACGCCGCCAATCAATCTCTATCCTACGCACTTTAAAACTATCAAATGTTTCAGGTTCTTTTATAGTATAAATCTCAAATAACGAATGGAATTAATAACAACAACAATAATAAATATCTTCATAGAATATTCTTATTAAATTACAATTATGGGGTTTGAAACTTCTTCTCTTAGGATTGATGTTATAAGCTTAGATATCTTAAAACTTTAAATACTAGCTTATATCTCAATATTTTAGCTGTACCTCAAGTTCACATTATACTTAACATAAAATAATATTTATACTAGGTATTCCAAAATTCTCATATGCAATCTTTATTTAAGTTGTAAACAAAACATTTTATATCATTTTTATAATTTTGTTCTTGATACCTTATACTTCAATCAAATATGAAAAGCAAATACACAAAACTGAGTATATTAATACTTCAATGATTAATAATTGTCATACAAAACATTTTTAAAACCTTTATATTTTCTTCATCTATAAATATTTTATTTATCTGGCACTTAAGTATATAATCTTATAGTAGTTGCATACAGATAAAGTAATGCAACAGGCAGAAAGGACACATTTTATGCTATCCGAAGCATTACAAAATCATTCTTAAAATAAATAGGAATTAAGGAAGCATATATCTTATTACAATGCAGGAAAAATGGATAAATAAATCAAGCAAATAATAATAATAGGTGACCATTAAAATGTACTCTTTTTAAAATAATGAATAAGAAAACTTTATTATTATTAGATTTTCTAGTTAATGAATGCAATAGTAATAGCAACGAAAACTGAAACATTTCAATAATAACAAAAATATTTATTTACAATATAAATTAAATATGAAATTTAGTAGAATAGATACTTAAAATAAATAATAATTTTAATTTAACAAATTCAGATAATGTATTTGAACAATTTTACCATAACTACCCCCCAAGTATTGCTACTCATTATAAAATTAATTTTTGCATTAATTATTAGGTTTTCTCAATTATCATTCAATATAGTTCTCCAACTATCATGCACTGAGGATGAAACAACACATATTTATGCATATATTAGGTCACTCACTAGCATGATATTAACTTATTACGATATCAAATAGGATTCAAAACCAGTGTGATACAGCATTTGTTCTTACATTATAAAATAGCACATTGTAGAAATTATAACTACACCATTAGTACCTGTGGGAGGCAAGGAAATAGTTATAAGATACACATTATAATTCAAAGCTGCTTAAAATATTAAATTTCAGTAACTAACAAATAACCTTACAATAAATATGCCTTGAAAACACTCTTAAATATTCAATAATGCATTTAAACATTGCAATATAGGCAAGGTGAATAAAAAATAATATACGAATAAGCACACATTATCTATGTACAAACAGTGCCGAAATATTAGCTGAATATATGCATTAACATGAGAAAATACAACATAAATTACCGAATTAACAGCTGACTTCAAGCAGGTATCAATAAATAAATAAGCAAGGCTTAAATATAATAATAGCAATAATATTATATAAATGATCACTCGCACACACTCTCATATGTATAATAAAACAATTATCTAATTAATTAATCTGGTGAACTCACAAAACATGTTTCTATAACAAAACTACATATTATAATTCGTAAAACATGTTTCTATAACAAAACTACATATTATAATTCGTACATTATTGAAATTTTATGCACTGACTTTCAGACACCCTACATGTTAACATATTCTACGTATAAATACTGTTTTACCCATTACAACAATTTCATATATTGTCATATCTGACCCTGCCTTCAGAAGTGGACTATTCCAGATTCCTTGCCTGATTGGCTAGCACCCAGTTGCTATCCAAAGGGATTAAAACCTTCACTGGGCTTCGATGACATATATCATATCAAATACTAACCTAAAAAAGTCTTAATAATTATACAAAAAAATATTTACTTGGATTAAAAAAAAGAAGAAAACCTTTTACATATATTTTCTTTTACCCAATCCTTGTACAGCAAATACTAACATAAATATCCCCATAATACCATATAAAATATTAATCATATAATATAAAAATTATAATAACTTAATACCAAGAACAAATTTTAAATTTATAAAACACATTGATATATATGCTAGAGACTTTTATCCATTAAATTAACCGTAAGGATTAAAGTTCTTCTCATAATGAGAATTAATATCTTTCTAACAGAAAGACAATTTCGTTGCCTTCTTATCTGAATTACTAAATATTCCTTTATTATGTTGGCCAAAAAATAAAAAAAAAACTAAATACACATATCATAATTCACATTAGGAATTCTTCCATTATTGTCCATGGATACAATACACTCATTAATAATATGTTGGTTAAGACCGGAGCAGATAAATGAATAGTGAAGTAATTCCATTATAAGTTTTTCATTACTTAATTAGTCTTTAAGCATAAAATGAATTTGAACTACTTTTTCTTTGTTGCAAGATTATTTATGAATACCCAATTAATAATAGTGACGATATCTTTTATTCATATTGGCTGAAAGCTAAAAAATGTAAATAAGGTGTTTTTTTTTAAAAAAAAAAATGATTTTTTTATTTTAAAAGAGTTAATTTTAATAAATTTTTCTCCATGTGATTTATAAAAAATCATTTTAAAAATTTTCTTCTATTTAAAGATGGCTAAAACTTTAAAACTTGAAAATAAGTCAAGAAAAAATCAAAGTCATATATCACATGACTCAATTTTTAAGCTTGTAAATAAAAAATAAAGAGCTCTGATAATTTGCTCTAATAAGCTTTATTAATAAATTTTAGCTAAACAAAGCATTTAAAAATCTCTATTTTGAAAACCAATCCCTAACCTCAGACCAATGGTTTCATGCTTTGGCACTTCTCAGTGAGGTGATAGGATGGTTTCAGACACTAAATCCAAAAATACCAAGCCCAAAGTCAGCATTTATCTAAAGGTTAACTATTAAGTAGAAAATCTGAAATTTTTAGACACCTAAATATCTTCAAATCCAGCTATTTAATTTAAATAGCTATATGGGGCTGAAAGACCATCAGCCAAATCATACATTAATAGCCTTCTCAATATAACATTTCTTAAGAATTTAAATATTTTGTTTAGCTGTTTATTTATCAATTTATTGCTTGTTAGAGCAAATTAGCAGAGCTCTTTATTTTTTATTTACAAGCTTAAAAATTAAGTCATGTGATATATGTCTTTGATTTTTTTCTTGACTATTTATAGTCTTTGCTTTAATGTCTTAAGCAATGTTATATTGCTAAGGCTATTAATATATGATTTGGCTGAAGATCTCTCAGCTCCATATAGCTATTTAAGTTAGATAGCTAGGTTTGAAGACATTTAGGTGTCTAAAAATTTCAGATTTTCTATTTAATAACTAACTTTTAGATAAATGCTGGCTTTGGCTTGGTATTTTTGGATTTAGTGTCAGAAACTACCCTAGCACCTCAATGAGAAATGCCATAGCATGAAACCATTGGTATGAGGTTAGGGAGTGGTTTTCAAGATACAGAGTTTTAAATGCTTTGTTTGGCTGACATTTATAAATAAAGCTTGTTAGAGCAAATTAGCAGAGTTCTTTATTTTTATTTAGAAGTTTAAAAATTGAGTCACGTAATATATGACTTTGATTTTTTCTTGACTATTTGTAGCCTTTGCTTTAAAGTCTTAAGCAATGTTATATTGCTAAGGCTATTAATATATGGTTTGGCTGAAGATCTCTTAGTCCCATATAGCTATTTAAGTTAGATAGCTGGGTTTGAAGACATTTAGGTGTTTAAAAATTTCAGATTTTCTACTTAATAGTTAACTTTTAGATAAATCCTGGCTTTGGCTTGGTATTTTTGGATCTAGTGTCCGAAACTACCCTAGCACCTCAATGATGAGTGCCAAAACATGAAACCATTGGTCTGAGGTTAGGGAATGGTTTTCAAGATAGAGATTTTTAAATGCTTTGTTTAGCTGGCATTTATTAATAAAGCTTGTTAGAGCAAATTAGCAGAGCTCTTTAATTTTTTTTTGGAAATAAATCATCTTTATTTTCTTTCAGCTTAAAACAAAAGAAATATACATCTTTAAACTTGCAAGTCTTTTACTAAAAATATTCAATTTAACTTATCCGTTTTAAAGATACAATTATTGAAGTCATAAAAAATAAATTAATTGCTTGTTAGGTTTATGTTAGTTTCAAAGTATATATACAATATATTTTAGAATTAATGAGTAATAAACAAAAGTTCACATCAACTAATAATTTTAATAAAATTTTTATGAGAAAAAAAAAAACCTAATAATTTTATAAGTAAAATGTATCTTCATTTCCTGATGTTTTATCAGCTTCAAGTAATTTTTTTTTTTTTATCACTTCTTTAAATAATGTAAATTTAATATTATTTCATGACTGAAATAAATGTATGGATTAACATATAGTGTAGAAAAAATAAAACAAGAATAAGTATTAGCTTCTCACTCATTAATTCAGATAATTTAACTTGAAAAATAAAAAGATGACAAATAAAAATGAAAATTAATTTTCTGTTTTTTCTACCACCTTCTCTTTTTCTTAAAATTTCAATACCAATTCATTTTCCAAACTTCTCCTTTTATGCACCTGTGTATGGGAGTATTTTTACTGCATTATTTCTACATGATATCCTATTGTCCAATTAAATTTAAAACACTTGAGGTGAGACATTCAGCACTAGCATAAAACTGACCATTTTAATCACTTTAACCTTGACCCTTCTAATTAAAAATACTTTTAAATCATGTATTTGTCTAGACTTATTACATAATTATCTTTAAGAAAGTTATTTAACTTAATAAAATAATACATTTATTTTGAAACACACTCTTTATTAAATTAAATATATTTTTATTTAAAATATTTATTACCATCACTTTATTAAAAATTCTTTCTTACTATAATTTTTATTATTTGATACTGTTATAATGTATTATTTTTATTTTTAAAATAATTAATACTTTTCTTAATTTCCAACTTACTTTACATACATGTCCTTAAATCTCTCACACACATGTATTTTAGAAAATAATAACAAACTTTTTATAATAATAATAATAATTCAAGATTTGAAATAAAGGCATTCTCATACTTAGAACTTAACTGTAAATATAGGGGATTTGAACTCAGACTTTCAAGCAACCTTAAACTATCTACACTATCTCATCCTACTAATACACATGACCACACACATGTAGAAAAGATAAATAATCACTAATATACATATTTCATGCTGAATGGGAGATGATAATCTTGACCAGCTGATGAGGGCTGGTTCAGCACGAAATTTATATATTGGTGATTATTTAACTTTTCTACATGTGTGTGGTCACGTGTATTAGTAGTATGAGGTAGTGTGGATAGTTGAAGGTTGCTTGAAAGTTTGAGTTCAAATTCTCTATATTTACAATTAAGTTCCAGGTATGAGAATGCCTGTATTTTAAATCTTACACATTAAGCCTGCATTCTGCCCATCCCTTTTCTATGTATTTAAATGGATACTGTCCTATGCATGAGGGGGTCAGAGTGACTTTAGTTCAGTGTGGGCATAACAATATTGGAATCAACATGGGATTTGGGCATTCTATCATTAGCGTTTCAATGGTATGGAAGGCTAAAGAATTGGAGGTTGGAATAGATTGAAGCCTGTCCATTAAAGTATGAAGATTTGCTATCTTAATATAAACTGAGCACTGATTATATATATATATATATATATATATATATATATATATGTGTGTGTGTGTGTGACATGATAATTTGGACCAACTGATGAGTGCTGGTTTAGCACAAAATACATACATTGATGATTATTTATCTTTTCTACATATGTGTGGGGGTGTGTATTGGTAGTATGAGATAGTGTGGATAGTTGAAGGTTGCTTAAAAGTCTGAGTTCAAATCGTTTATATTTATAATAATAATGCAATAAAATAAAATTAAACTAGTTAACAAATTTATCAAATCCAAAACTTTATTTTCATTCAAGGATTATCTAAATAACAACACTTTATTAAATATTATTTTAAAGACATTTTACTTATAAACAAACCAAAATAAACCTGTCATATTTAATAACTATAATTGGTAAACATCTATATAAATTTTAGTATGACTACTTTAAAACAATACACTCTCAGATAATTAATATTTATAACAATAGACTCTAAGCTAATATTTACTTCAATTTAGACTGTTAAATTAAAATTCTATGCATCTACCAACAAACAAAATAATATTTTTTAAATGGTTTTTAACAAACATATTTAATAACTTTTTATTGACATAGGAACATTTAACTAATACTTATATATATTAATTATAAGAAAGTTAATTGAGAACAAGCTTAGTTTTGTTTAAGAAAAAAATTATCTTGAATTATTATTATTAGTTACATTTAACCCTTAGGGTATTAAATGTATGGTTGCAGTTTACCCCTTCCGTTAATTAAAAAAGTTTTTTTAACTTATTACTCAATAAATATATATTCTACAAAAAATCATTGGCTGATCAGATAATAATTCAGATTTTCTCACTAGTTATTTTAGTTTTATCTTTACCAATTAATTCTGACCATCATTCAATATAACTACAAGCATTGATATAAGAACCAAAATTCTCATATGGAATCTATGAATGAGTCTGGTCTTAGGCTACATGCATTGAATGTACTTTGAGTTCCTTCAGGGGTGAAGATGAGGCCATAAAAGCATTCTCTCCCACCTGCCTAACAATTTTAAAAGGTCCATCATACAAGTTTAAGCACTTTTTGAATTTGCTTTTCTGTGGATTACTAATTTGAGATGTGTGGACAAGGACAAAATTCCCAACTTTTAAAAGAATGGGGCTTAGATATAGACTGTTTAGATCTCTTGGTATCTTTTTTAGATTGATTTTAGCCTGTTCCAGATCATGACTAATATTTCTTTTTTCAGAGCTGATGGGAAGTTTTTATAAGTACACGTTCATGTTTTTTATTAAAACTTGACAGGGCATAATTTGATGGATTTATTCGTAATTACATTGATATAATTGACAATTTCAGATAATTTGTTAACTAACTGCCTATGGTTGCCTTCTATAAAAATCCTAAAGTGTCTACTTAAATTTCTCATCACTCTTTTACATGGTTTGGACTGAGGATTTCTTATAGAGCTCATGATATATTTGATATTGTTTCTCAGAATCCATTTATTCCATGTGTTAGAAATAAAATCAGTAGCATGCTCAATAAGAATAGAGAAAGGCTTACTAATTAGAGGGAATTGAAACTAGGTAAAATGCTTTATTATATTTTTAGCATCTATTTTGGGAACAGGGTAAGCTGATATAAATGTTGTAAATACATCATATATAACCAAAACAAACTTATGCCTTTTAAAAGGGGGTAAGTGGCCCATAGAAAACTAATGTTAACAATTTGTTAGGTTTATTTTGTAGAATGGGTTGAAGTAACACTACATAAGACTTATAAAACTGTTTAGATTTTAAAGAGATTTCACACGACTTAAGTCTATTTACAATAGTTGTCTACATACTTGGACAATAAAAGTATTTTTAACACATATTTTACCTTTTGAGAGCCATATCAAAAATGAATATAGTAAATTAATTTACCGATCATACTTAATGGGATAATTATTCTCCAGAAATTATCATTGGGAAAGATTGATTTTATACATTAAGATGTTTTGAAGTAATTTTTACCTTTCTGTTATTTTCTTAGTAGTTGTGTTTTTATTAAAAGTGATGGAATTATCTGATAATATTTGCATAATATTAATCCTAGCTTAACATCTTGGGATTGTCTTACTTTTAATTTTTATAATCTTCTGCTATTGATTTATCAGTAATTAAATTAATATTAGTAATGACAATATTCTGGATATCAGGATGCTGATGCACCACATCAATGGGATTTCTTTTAAGAAAATAAGCTATTTCATTATTTTACACCTAATAATATAATTTTATAAATAAATTGCTGGAGATAAAGGCTCCATCTTATTAATTTCTCATTGTTCAAGTAATTTTGAGGAATTCAATACTCTTATAGTCTGACAAGACTATAACCTCTGATCCTAGTAGAAAGTTATAAAGCTTTTGGAACACCCAGACTACAGTTAAGGGTTCCTTTGCAGTGATGGAAAAGTTCAGTTCAGCTCCATTTAAATGACAGCTTAAAAATATAAAATTGGGCACTTCTGAGGATCATTTAATTGATCAATACCATTCCAAAACCATAGCTACTACTGTCAGTTTTCAAGTAAAATACATTACTGAAATCAGGATAAGCCAAAATGATCTTCTCTAAAAATTCAACTTTGATTTTATTGAATTCCCATCTATGCTTATCATTCCAATTCCATTTTTATCAATGATACCATTTTCATCTTTTTTATACACTTAACAATACTTTTTTTACACCAAAACGTTACTCTTACAGTTTTACTCTCCTGCAGTCATCATCAGAGCTACAATATGCAAATATATAATTATACAATTAATACATTATATATAATCAGTAACATACATCTTAGTCTGATCATTATAAATAATCATTTTCCATTTTATTATTCTACTCTTAACTAACTTTATTTTCTTATTTATAGTATTTTATTATTAAATTATTCTAAAACAATTTTATTATAATTTTAAAACTAATCTTTAAACTCTACTATTTAATCTATCATTTTATTATTATCTTTTTAATTATATTTTCTTAATTACTTCTAAACTTTATTTATTTTTATTATATATTTAACTACTAACTTTTTTACATTATAAATTACCTTTTTATTACATTACTAAAAAAAATAAATAATAAAAAGGTAATTTATAATGTAAAAAAATTAATAGTTAAATATATAATGTAATAAAATGATAGATTAAATAGTAGAGTTTAAAGATTAAAGTTTTAAAATTATAATAAAATTATTTTAGAATAATTTAATAATAAAATACTATAAATAAGAAAATAAAATTAGTTAAGGGTAGAATAATAAAATGGAAAATGAATATTTATAATGGTCAGGCTAAGATGTATGTTATTGATTATGTATATAAATATAATGTATTAAATGCATGATTATATTTTTGGATATTGTAACTCTGATAATGACGGCAGAACAGTTGAAACTGTAAGAGTAAAGTTTTGGTATAAAAAATAGTATTGTTAAGTGTATAAGAAAGATGGAAATGGTATCATATATAAATATAGAAATCAATGCATAAAGAAAGGAGGAGGAAGAAGAAAATTGTATTTAACATTAACAATGATAGTGTGTTATAGACAAAACTCTGATAAAATTTATGATAATAGTTACATAGACCAAGAAATGATTTTAATTGTTTTTTTTTTGTTTTAGATATAAGGAAGTTCTGTATGGCTACAACTTTTCTGGATGGATGTTTAATCCTGTGGTCATTTATTAAATGGCAAAGAAAAGTTATTCCTGTTGCAGAAAATATACATTTTTCAATATTTATCTTGATATTATTTAGAGAGCACTCTTCAACACTCTCAAAGACTATTACAATATCATTGACATACATTATGATTTTTTTCTTTAATTGACTAGAAAAAATCATAATCAAATATCTGATTAAATCCACTCCATTGTTAACCAAGCCAAATGGTATCCTTTCAAAAACATAAGTCTGGCCTTCATATAAAAAAGTAGTATACTTTTGTTCATTAATATGCAATGAAATTTGCCAATAAGTGGCTGTTAGATCAAATGGAATAAAGTTGAACTTGTATTTGAACTTGATAAACAGTTTATAAACAGGATGTGGAATATCATGCTATGAAAGTTTGTTTATTTAATGCATGAGCATCTAAGCAAACCCTGACTGACCGGTTTTTTTCCTGACTATGACAAATGGATTGAAATAGGTTGATAAGCTTTTTTAACAATATGTCATTCCATCATTTGATTTACTTGCTGTTGTATCTTGACAATGTATTGATAAGGAATAGGGTACATTGGCTGTTGGAAAGGTATCTCACTTCTTAATTTTATCCAATGGACATACCCTTTCATTATTCCTGGGATTTTTAAGAAAAATGTCTTGGTGCTAAAACATCAATTGGTGCAATTGATCTTTCTGACTAAAATTGAGAATATGGCAATTTTCCAATTTGAATTTTATATTAACATCATTTGAAGTTTCAAATAGGCATAAGAACTGACTTAAGTTACAATTTATACTATTACTAAAACTACACATTTTATTTTTGCAAGTCTTATTTTTATAATGTACACTACATAAGTTTAGATTCACAAAGTCTGAATTGATTACTACTTCATGAATTAGGTGAGGCATTATTAAAAAGACATACCCAAATTCAGATTTATTGATTTTTATCTTAAGCCAGATCTGCTTGTTGAAAAGTTTGGTCCTCTTCCCATTTGCTAATGCAACCTGAATAGGTTTAAGAAGCAACAAAGATACTAATTCATTAACACTGATTATTTTCTTAAAAATAATTGAAAACAATATTGATGCTTCACTTCCTGAGACTTGTAATGCATCAATATCTATGCCCTCAATAGATACTCTTATGATGAAACAATTATATAAAATTGGTGGCTATGCTGTATTACAAGGTTTAAAATAGTCTATGATGAGTTTAATAATATCTAAAAAGTTCAATCTCTTCTCCCTCCTCAAGTTAGTATGGGACACCCACATAAGGAACTTTTCAACAAGGCCTATTTTAGTTTAATGCACTATTTTTGACAATTATTTTTCCACTGTTCTTAGAAGTAATTTGAACTTTCCTAATTGAAGCTTTTTGCATAACACTATCTGATGGTGTATAAAGAGTCTTAGAGCAATCCCTAATGTGCCTACAATAAAAACTGGTCTCTGACACTATGGCATCTGCTCCTACAAATTGCCCTAACATTCGAGTTTCCTAATAGTATAAAATTAACATTAGCTATTGGATATTGGTTTACATTTTAAATTTTTTTATGTCTAGCATCTATGTTATTGTCAGTTATCTCTACAGCATGCAGAATTTTAGCCAGCTCCTTAATGGTGTACATGTCAGCAGCAATTAAGATTTATTTAACATGGAAAGACAATTTATGCTTAACAATCCTAACAATTTGATGCTCCAACAAAGAGAAGGCTGTCAGCATTTTTAGGTAGACTGCCTGTCATCAGAAAAACTAGGCAAAACTTCTCTTATTTATAATGTATTTTTCTTGGGAGATTTGATACCAAATAGTATCTTGTCTATCCTCTCCACAAAGGCTAAACATGATACAACATCTGAAGTCTCCATACATTTGAGGATGTCTGAACAGAGCTGCTACCAATCTTTAACCATTGCATAAAAATCATTTCTTGATATAGCTCATTTTTCTCTTTCACTAAATGAAATAGGTCAAATAGCTCATCAAGACTTTGCAAAAATTCATATGTACTTTCTAAATATCCTCTTGTGAATGATATGACTCTCATAAACTTGAAAAGCACTGAGTTCCATATCATACCTTCATTATTCTTCATATAGTCTAACCCAGAATGATCATCTATCAATGGTTTTACTACAGTTTTGTATGATGGGCAAGGTTTAAAGAATCTATATCAGGAGTCTCAACTTTACTAATAACTCCCTGCTGGTTATGGGTTCTCACAACTAGACAATTTGTTAATTAGCATTGTGTAGCTATTCAACATTCTGTTGAACAGTTTCAATTCTTGCTTCTATTTGCATTTGCTCAATAATATTATGTACTATTCTTTTATGTTCATCTTTGAATTAATTTATCTCTTCTAAAAGACCTAATCTTTTGTCCCTTAATCTGCTCTGGTAATTATTGATATTTTGTTAACAATTCTTTTATTTCCTACTGCATTCTTTTAATATCTATCTATACCTCAATCTAACATTAAATCTTTTGGACTTCTTAATTTCTGATTTGGTTTCATTGACTACTTGAATGAATTCTGTCCAGTAGTGTCAAAATCTGCATTATTTTGATTTTGTACCTGTTGTGATTTCACCAAATCCCTTTCAATAACTATTTTCACTTATGTTTTTAATTTTAGAATCTAACGTTGTCCTAAAACTTTCTACACATTAGTTAATTTGTATTTCAATTTTTTGCATTTCCCATTTATAACGTCAATCTGCTCCATAAGCTTACAGATAAGCCCTATCATTTCACTTTATAATTTCTCTAATCTGTTTTCAGATTCTGTTTTATAACTGGGTAATTGATTTTGAATTTCTTGTTTGTATTCTCCTTTGCCATTTTGCAGTTAGATTCTAATAAATCGAATTTTACATTTCTTCTTGAGACTTTTCTATTTTTATCTCCATCTTCTTAAATTTATCCTCTTGCAAATTTTCCAACTCAATTAATCTCAATCAATTTATTCTCTAAATTTTTTTACTGATTATTTATTCTTTCCTTTAATTCTATTTTCATCTCTTTCATTTCCAACGACTGATTATAAGATTTTTCTGTCATTTCATTAATTTTTCAGATTGACTATCAATTTTTATGCTCTGATTATCAAGATTTTAATTCTTTTCTGCAATTTTATACTCTGATTATCAAATTTTTCTTTTATTTCCATTAACTTATAGATTGTCTATTAATTTTTATACTCTGACTATCAATTTTTTTATTTATTTCATTAGATTGCTTTTCAAATTGTTCTTTCATGAACGAAAAAAAAGTTATGAATAGTAAGAGAAGCCATATTTTGGGCTTCAACTAAATCTTTGGCTTCTTTACTTTTTTTCCATTTTTTATATTGAGTAAAATACTATCAAACATTAACAGAAAAAGCTAATTTTAAACCAAATTATACTAATTGTGACATATAAATTATTCAAATAGTACTATATCTTCTAGATCCTATTGCAACCACCCATCAAACAATATTTCACTTCTGCAATGCCACACTCTATTATCCCTTAGATCTCAAACAATTTACATAACTATTCTATACACTTATAAGGATTTTTTTAGATTCCCAGGTAAAACAATAGCATCAACATGTTTCAAACTTTTGAAATTATAATTTATTAAACAATTAACAATACAGCAATAAAACAAAGCACTATTAATATTACAGTATCATTAAACAACACTTTGCTATTATTATCAGAAAACCCATAAATAATTATATTTAAAATTGACTAGAGCATGAAGTAATGAATAGCTAATAACCTATTGTTAATATTTATTATAGAGTACATGAATATAATGAAATGTATTGTTTAATTAAAACAGCTATAATATTAATACCTGCAATAAGCAATAAATTTTCTTTTTTAACTTGAATGCTTATAAATAAAGATGCGCTTATGAAGGGGTTAAATTGACTACAATATTTTAGTCAAAATGAATAATTCATAATTATAGGGACAAGCTTTCTTTTAAGTAACATTTACAAACAAAAAACTCAACTATAACTACAATATTGATCCCTTTTCATTGGGTGACCAAATTCCAAATATGTAATCTGGCTATTGTTGTTACCTTAGTAACTTATCAATAGTGAAAATGTTGGGCAAGTCATCAGTCCAAGATAGAGAAACATACAGAAAGCAAGAAACCAGCTGCGAATAAATCTCTACCCAACACACTTTAAAACTCTCAAATCTCTCAGATTCTTTTATAGTGTAAATCTCAAATAACGAATGGAATTAATAACAAAAACAATAATAAATATCTTAATAGAATATTCTTATTCAGTTATAGTTATGGGGTTTGAAACTTCTTCTACCAGGACTGATGTTATAAGCTTAGATATCTTACAACTATAAATATTAGTTCATGATTCAATATTTTAGCGGTATCTCAGGTTCACATTATATTTAACATAAAGTAGTACTTATACTAGGTATTCCAAATTTCTCATATGCAATCTTCATTTAAGTTGTAAACAAAACATTTTATATCATCTTTATTATTTTGTTCTTGTTACCTTATACCTCAATGAAATACGAAAACATTACAGGAAAACTGAGTTTAGCAATATTTCATTGATTAATAATTGTCATATAATTTTAAAAACATTTACATTTTATTCTTGTAAAAATATTTTATTTATCTGCCATCTAAGTATATCTAAGTCTATAATCTTATAATAAAGTAACATATTACATTCAAATATCAGCCTTTCAAGCTAATTGTGCATGCATTTTGCGAGTGTTAATGATAAATGAATACTTTCATTTCCAATACAAGATATAGTATTTATGCAGGAATAAAATTAATTCATCTATTCCTACAACTCAAATGCTTATATATGAGCAAATCTGAAGTACTGGCAAGGAATGTGTGAGGAAAGACCACTCACTTTAAATCACTATTTATGATGTCTGAATGAATGACATCGGTGAAATTGTCTAGAATTTACTAAACGTCACTCTAACTGAAACTTAATCACATGTAAATAAGCATTTATTTTTATATAGCACTGTGTTTACAATTGCATTACATTCAAATATCATCCTTTCAAAAAAAATATCAGCCTTTCAAGCTAATTGTGCACGTGCTATGCGAGTGTTAATGATAAATGAAATAATTGCATGTGGATGAAGTAATGCAACAGGTAGAAAGGACAAATTTTATGCTATCAAAAGAATTGCAACATCACAATTAAAATAAATAGGAATTAAAGAAACATATATCTTATTACAATGCAGGCATAATAGATAAATAAATCAAGTAAATAATAATAATAGGTGACCATTGAAATATACTCTTTTTAAAATAATGAATACTAAAACTTTATTATGAGATTTTCTAGTTAATGAATGCAATAGTAATGACAACGAAAACAGAAACATTTCAATAGTAACAAACATATTTATTTACAATATAAATTAAATATGATATTTAATACAATAGTTACTTAAAACAAATAATGATTTTTATTTAACAAATTCAGATAATGTATTTGTATAATTTTATCATAACTATTCCCCCCCCCCCTTCTCTACACATTATGAAATTAATTTTTGCGTTATTTATTAGGTTTTCACAATTATCATCCAATACAATTCTCCAACTGTCTTAAATTAAGGACAAAACAACAAATATCTATGCCTATATTAAATCACTAGTGTGATATTAACTTCCTCATGATATCAACTGCATCTCAAAACGTGTAATAAATCATTTGTTCTTACATTATAAAATCACATATTGTAGAAATTATAAGTACACCATTACAATACTATTAATACCGCACATTATAATTCAAAACTGCTTAAAATATTAAGTTGCAGTAATTAGCAAATAACCTTACAATAAATGTGCCTTGAAAATGCTCTTAAATACTCAATAATGCATTTAAACATTGCAATATAGGCAAGATGGATAATAAATAGTATATGAATAATCACCCGTTATCTATGTGCAGACAATGCCGAAATATTAACAAACCACAATCTCTCTTTCATGGAGGGGCTGAATATACATGCTTTAACAAGAGAAAAGATATCAATACCCATTGCCTAATTAATAGATGATTTCAAGCAGTGTGATAATAAATAAATAAGGCATGAATATAATAACAAAAACAACAACAACAACAGCAACAATAGCAACAACAACAACAACAACAATAATAATAATAATAATAATAATAATAATAATAATAATAATAATAATAATAATAATAATAATAATAATAATAATAATAATAATAATAATAATAATAATAATAATAATAATAATAATAATAATAATAATAATAATAATAATAATAATAATAATAATAATAATAATAATAATAATAATAATAATAATAATGTATAAATGGCCACTGAACTTACTCTCATATGTGTAATAAAACATTTATTTAATTAACTAATTTACTTGAACTCATTAAACATGATGGTATAACAAAACTACATATTATAATTCATACACTATTTAAATGTTATACATTGACTTTCAGATACTCTACATGTTCACTTATACAAACATTAAGGCTGTTTTACCCAGTATAACAAGTCCAAATATCATATCAAATATTAACCGAAATAACTCTTAATAATTATTAAAATAAACTGTTTACTTGGATATAATTTGTTTAAAAGAAAAAAAAACCCTTTTACATATATTTTCTCATAAGCAACAAGTACTAATATAAATAACCTTGTAATACCATATAAAATATTAATCATATAATATAAAAATTATAATTACCTAATACCAAGAACACATTTTAAATTTATAAAACACATTGATATATATATATATATATATATATATATATATATATATATATATATATATATATATATATATATGTTAGTATCTTTTAATCATTAAATTAACTGAAAGGATTTAAAGTTCTTCCCATAATGAAAAATAATCCCTTTTTTAAAAAAAATCTATTTCATTGTCTTTTTATTGGAGATACCATAACAATCTTTTATTATTGTGGCGAAAAAGAAACACTTACACACATCACACTTCACATTAGAAATTCTCCATTATTGTCCCAGCTACAATAGACTCATTAACAATGTGTTGGTGAAGTCAGGAGCAGATTAATGATTATCGATAATTCAATTATAAGTTTTTCATTACTCAATTAATTTTTAAGCTTAAATGATTTTGAAATACTTTTGTCATTGCTGAGTGGCAAAAGTAAACCAACATTCAATATATAGATTATTTTTGGATACCAGATCAATAATAATAATGATCATATATTTTATTGATTTTGGCTGAAAGATAAAATATATCAAAGTTTATTTTTTGAAGGTTTCTTTTAAGAATCAATTTTAATAATGTTTCTCCATGAGATTTATAAAAAAGCATTTTGAAAATATTATATTTTTGCTTGTTTTTAAAGTAGGTTAAAACTTGAAAATAATTCATCTTTATTTTTCTTCAGTTTAAAACAAAAGAAATATACAGCTTTAAAATTTTATTCATAATGAGAAAAACTGCAAGTCTTTTACTAAGGATATTCAGTATAATTTATTTTAATTGCTTTTTAGATTTGATGTTAGTTTCAAAGTATATATATGATAAATTTTAGAATTAATAAGTAATAACCAAAAGTTCATATCAACTAATAATTTTACAATAAGGTAAAATACATATTCATCTCCTGATGTTCTATTAGCTTCCAGTAATTTTTATGTTCCATCTTTATTATTTCTTTGAATAATGTGAAATTAGCATTATCTCATGATTATCATTAATTGTATGGTTTAACATTTACTGTAGAAGAGTAATACAAAGACAACTATTAGATTCTCACTCCTTTATTTAGATAATTTAACTTGAAATATAAACAAAATGACAAATAAAAGTGGAAAGTAATTAATTTTCTTACTTTTTTTTCAGTATAATCTTTTTTTAAAAAAAATTTCAACACCAACTTTATTTTTAAAACTTCTCCTTTTATACACCTGAGCATGGGAGTATTCTTGAGTGTATTGTTTCTACATGATATTTTATTGTCTGATTAAATTTAAAATACTAGATGCAGGACATTTAGGCACTAGCATAAAGCTGACTTTTTAAATTACTTTAACCTTAACCTTTCTAATTAAAGAAATTTTTAAATCACAGGTTTGTCTAGACTTGTTACATAATTATCTTTATGTAAATAAGCATTTATTTTTATATAGCACTGTGTTTACAATTGTATTACATTCAAATATCAGCTTATTTACATATGATTAAGTTTCAGTTAGAGTGACATTTAGTAAATTCTAGACAATTTTGCTGACGTCATTCATTCAGACATTGTAAATAGTAATTTAAAGTGAGTGGTCTATCCTCACACTTTCCTTGCCAGTACTTCAGATTTGCTCATATATAAGCATTTGAGTTGTAGGAATAAGTGGATTCATTTTATTCCTGCATAAATACTATATCTTGTATTGGAAAGAAAAGTATTCATTTATTATTAACACTCGCAAAGCGCGTGCACAATTAGCTTGAAAGGCTCATATTTGAATGTAATAATTATCTTTAAGAAAGTTATTTAACTTAATAAAATAATATATTTATTTTAAAATATACTATTTATAAATTAAATATCTTTTTATTTAAAATATTTATTATTATTATTATTTATTAAAAGTTCTTTCTTACTATAATTATTATTTGATACTCGTATAAAGTATTGTCATTTTAAAAATAATTAATACTTTTTTTAATTCCCAACTTGTTTTATATATACACTGTTGCATCTCTCACACACATGTATTTCAGTAAATAATAACATACTTTTAAATAATAATTCAATAAAATAAAATTAAACTAGCTAACAAATTTATCAAATGCAAAACTCTATTTTCACTCAAAGACTATATCTAAATTATCAGCACTTTGTTAAATATTATTTTAAATATTATTTTAAAAGCATTTTACTTCTAAAAAAACCAAAATGAAACTTTAACAAATTTAATAAGCTATAATTGGCAAACATCTATATAAATTTGTTTAGTATGAGCCTAAGCTAATATGTACATCAGTATAGACTATTAAATTGAAATTCAATGCACCTACCAACAAATTAAATAATATTTTTAAATGATTGTTATAATAACTTGCTTGATTGACAAAAGAAATGGTTAACTAATACCTATATAACTTAATTATAACAAAGTTAATTTAAAACAAGCTTATTTTATTTAAGAAAAAAAATTGTTTTGAATTATTATTATTATTAGTTATGTTTAATTCTTATGGGGTTAAATATATGGTCACAATATATATACTGAACAAATTATGAAGATATATGTAAGAGATTATGACCTGGACAAACTGATGAGTGCTGGTTCAGAAAAAAATGTGCATCTTGGAGATTATTTATCCTAACCTTTGATCATTTGTTTCAGTAATATGTGATGGAATTGTACTTAATAAAAAATATAAAAATATAAATTAAATTTGGGGTTTCTCAGGAAATTATTGGTACATGAAGTTAAATGTATCATGTCCTATATAGATTGATTGATGAAGTGTATTTCTAATATATATATATATATATATATTAGAACATGATATGGCATATCATACACATATACTGAGAAAAGAATGCCCAAAACGTTGGATGGCAATTGTAATAGAACGTATAATGATACATATGAAAGGATACAATTGCCTTAAACATAATAAAAATGTAATAGAAAACACAATTGCCCTAGTTAGTAGTAGCAACTGTAATAGTATATATATATATGATCTAAATGAAGAAAGATGAATTTGCCCCAATTATTAAGAAAGCCGTTTGAAATAGTAACGTATATGCAATGCATGAAGTAATGACATAGCTTCCATCATTAAAATTAATATAAATGTGATACATATAATAAATATAATAGTATGTATAATAGCATGCCATATACATGTCAAAAGAAAAGAAATTGCCTTAAAAATGAATATAATAAAATATACTATTTTCAGCCATTAAATATGAGTTACAATAAATCAGGTTATAATGTCTAACATGATTTGAACAAATTACTAATTTATAAATTTACAAATAATAAATGACCTATACTATAAAAATATATTACTCATGGCTGAATGTACTCTAATCATTACTTATACTGTTAATTGTGGCTAGCTGTACAAAATAAACTTAAATACTACAGAACATTGATTAAGGCATGCTACTGATTACTTCTCAGGGTTAACTTAACTAACAATTCACAAGTAAGATTTCATGTAATTTATTATTTCCCTTACTGATGGCTTGTGAAAAAAAAATTGATGTACTAAAAAGAGAAAAGAAAAATATTAATAAATTTCAAATAAAAACTCAAAGTCATTATTTTATTCAAAACAAATGATATAAGCTTTATTCCAAGATTGTGATTTTATATTTTATAATAGCACAAATATATATATATATATTGTAACGTTTATTTATATACGTTGCAAATATATTGGCATTTGGTAAAAGCTAAAAAATAAAAGTAAATTTACCTTTTTTTTTGACTAATTTTTTTTTTAAAAAAAAACATACAATGAAAGTTAAATTATTCTTTCGTTTTTTTTTTTTTATGTAATTAGAAATAAAAGTTAGAATTGGAGTTCAACAAAAGAAACAAATTACCAATCTAGATAAGAGAAAGTAAAAATATTTCAACTAATTAAAGATGGCAGAATTATGCTGAAAAAAACAGAGACTTTGTAACATAAATTTTGTAAAGAATATATAAGATTATCAACGGATATTTTGACAAACAAAAGATATGCACAGAAGTTGGAAAACTGGGCCTCTAGAGTATAAAAGGCAGAGATCAGTTTGAAGAACATCTTGTTCGTTGGTTTCTCTAGTTGGTCTTGGATAACAATAATATATCCAAGATCGCTCTACTAATTCAGCATGTCGGAGTGAACCGGAGCTTCTGAAGACATCGTGCCTGAAGATGTATACCAGAAAAGCTTTTGTGACCGACTAGGAGAATGGACCACAAGATCAAATAATAACCAAAAGGTCGAGCTCATTCTACCCAAAAAACTATGCATAGTTATCTACTACTGAATTCCCAAAACTTACCGGTAAGTTATACTTCGTTACTCCTGATTGTGACCAAATTAAACGTTTTCAAACAATTTCTAAAAGTATGTTTAAACAATCCCGATAGAGACATTAATTTTCTTGTACAAGAGACATTCATTTTTTTAAGGAAATTTCTAGAAGAAATTTAGATATGAACAGTAATTGTAAAATTGTTTTTTATTAATTGATTCATGTCTGAGTTGTGTTCTCTCTAATTTACTTGATAAGTAATTTATTTCAAATATTTTTTTAGTCTATTAGAATAAAAATATTTCTAATACCAATTTTCATTTGTGCATTATTAATAATAGTTATTATTTTTTATTATTAAATCTATTAGTAGTTTAATAAGATTTAAAAATGTAATTTACCTTTGCCAATATGTTTGAATAAGCCCAGGAATAATAATCTTAAAAAAATAATTCTCATTACGGTATGATGTAATACCGATTAGTTTAAAAGTATTTTTTTTTATTTGTGAGATGTTATATGACGATTTCAGCAAATTCTTAGGAATTCTGGCACCCAGATTAAGTAAATTAAAAGCTGATTTCGTCAATAGCACAATTCTCAACAATTAATAGGCCGAGTTGATCAGGAAATATAGCTATGTTTTTAGAATAGAAATATAACTCTTCTTTTTTGACATAGCTTGATCAACTCATGCACAGTTTATATTAGTGTGTAGAGGCCTAGCAAAATGGAAAACGTTATAATGGTGACCCAACTCGGGCTTCGATTTAACAACTACAACCTGAGATAAGTTGTAATGATAAAGAACATTACAACGATGACCCAAAGAAACTCACAGCCAGAAAATAAATAGTAATTTTTAAAAAATATATATATATATATAAACTAACGAACTAATTAAACCCTGATTATTAAAATATATAAAAAATATTTTTTTAATATAACTTCCAGAAAGAAAAAAATGTATGTATATTTTTTTTGATATGTCTAAAATAAAACACGATCGTGGCTGATGTAGACATTAGTCACAAGTATTTGACCGGGTAGGCAGTTACTGAAGAGGGGAAAAAAATAGCTCCGAGTCCTAGTATGCAGTATATTAACATAAGACCACCTTCATATGCCCATCAGATTATTTATAGCAGGGATCCCAATAAAGGGGAAGGTGAACCAAGTTGCCGTGAGCCTGTAAGACTCAAAACGATGAGCAATGCTCATTAGTGCTTATAACTTGGGCTTCTTATCGTTACTATTACACTTAAGCGGAAAGGACACAGATGAATGTTGAAATATTTTCCATTCCTGCTGTGTTAGACCTAAAAGTGGGCATTAAAGCTGAATGTCACTTGTTGAATTAGTCTACGGAATATATCAGCATGCTACTGCTACAAAAAAAAACAACAACAACACGAATATGAATTTAAAAAACTTAAGAATAAAATTAGTGTAAACCCCTATTTTATTCTCATCTCCTAGTACTGGTGGTATTGTAACGTTTATTTATATACGTTGCAAATATATTGGCATTTGGTAAAAGCTAAAAAATAAAAGTAAATTTAGATTTTTTTTTGACTAATTTTTTTTTAAAAAAAAAAAAACGTACAGTGAAAGTTAAATTATTCTTTCGTTTTTTTTATGTAATTAGAAATAAAAGTTAGAATTGGAGAGAACAAAAGACACAAATTACCAATCTAGATAAGAGAAAGTAAAAATATTTCAACTAATTAAAGATGGCAGAATTATGCTGAAAAAATGGAGACTTTGTAACATAAATTTTGTAAAGAATATATAAGATTATCAACGGATATTTTGACAAACAAAAGATATGCACAGAAGTCGGAAAACTGGGCCTCTAGAGTATAAAAGGCAGAGATCAGTTTGAAGAACATCTTGTTTGTTGGTTTCTCTAGTTGGTCTTGGATAACAATAATATATCCAAGATCGCTCTACACTGAAGTAATTCGGCATGTCGGAGTGAACCGGAGCTTCTGAAGACATCGTGCCTGAAGATGTATACCAGAAAAGCTTTTGTGACCAACTAGGAGAGTGGACCACAAGATCAAATAATAACCAAAAGGTCGAGCTCATTCTACTCAAAAAACTATGCATAGTTATCTACTACTGAATTCCCAAAACTTACCGGTAAGTTATACTTCGTTACTCCTGATTGTGACCAAATTAAACGTTTTCAAACAATTTCTAAAAGTATGTTTAAACAATCCCGATAGAGACATTAATTTTCTTGTACAAAAGACATTCATTTTTTTAAGGAAATTTCTAGAAGAAATTTAGATATGAACAGTAATTGTAAAATTGTTTTTTATTAATTGATTCACATCTGAGTTGTATTCTCTCTAATTTACTTGATAAGTAATTTATTTCAAATATTTTTTTAGTCTATTAGAATAAAAATATTTCTAATACCAATTTTCATTTGTGCGTTATTAATAATAGTTATTATTTTTTATTATTAAATCTATTAGTAGTTTAATAAGATTTAAAAATGTAATTTACCTTTGCCAATATGTTTGAATAAGCCCAGAAGTAATAATCTTAAAAAAATAATTCTCGTTACGGTATGATGTAATACCGATTAGTTTAAAAGTATTTTTTTTTATTTGTGAGATGTTATATGATGATTTCAGTGAATTCTTAGGAATTCTGGTGCCCAGATTAAATAAATTAAAAGCTGATTTCGTCAATAGCACAATTCTCAACAATTAATAGGCCGAGTTGATCAGGAAATATAGCTATGTTTTTAGAATAGAAATATAACTCTTCTTTTTTGACATAGCTTGATCAACTCATGCGCAGTTTATATTAGCATGTAGTGGCCTAGCAAACCGGAAAATGTTATAATATATATATATAAAGCAATTAAATCATCCCACATGATTAAGAAATCCAGTACTGCCCTCTGTGAACTAATATATAAATACATTAGAATTCGTATTTCAAAATAGCCAGGTCAAAATGGTCTAATGTATTTATATAGAGTTCATAGAGGGCAGTACTGGATTTCTTAATCATGTGGGATGATTTAATTGCTTAATATTTATATATTTATTTCAGTATAGCATTTTGCACTGGGGTTATTTTATATATATATGGAAAACTTAAAACTGTTTTGTTTTTCAAATTTTCTATTTTTTAAAATATAAATCAAATACAATATTTACTGACAATACAGATAACTTGCAGTTTACATTTTACATAAGAATTGTATAAGCTGTTACAAAATTAAATCAATAGACAAATAAATAAATAAATAAATTGTAGATATCTTGTTACATTAATAATTTAGATTATAGATGTATCTCTTTAAGGTTGGATCAACAAAAAAAATGATACAGAAGATGATATCAAAAGCTTCCCACTATGCTATAAGGATTTATTCACTTTATTCTAAACCACATCTTTTATAAGGAACTTCAACTACTTGGGATTCTTTTTATTAAGACACATCAACTACCTGAGTGTTTTAATAAATTAAGGCATCAACTGCTTGAGTTTTCTTATTAATATAAGGTTTATCCTAACCTGGAAAGTTCAACATTTATTCCACAACTTTATGAACTTAGGGTTTATTAAACCTAGCACAATATATAAAAAATATATTATCTCACCTGAGCCCTTATGTATAAGGAAAACACACCCACACACACCCATATATATATATATATGTTGTGCTATTACAATTTAGTCAGTAGCTAAATTTGTAGTAATGTACATGAAAGAAAATGTGGAACAAAAATCATCACATTTTTATATAGAAAAAGGAAGCTGTAGGGCACCCAAGTTTAAACCCTACAGGGTCAAGTTCTATAAAGCCTAGGACAGAAAGAGAGTGGGACAACAGTTATGCTCTTTAGTTGTTTGTGTGTTGATAAAACTGAAAAGAGTAGTACACATCTTCTTTTTAATCAATAGTTAATTTTTTAAAGGGTTATAACACATATATAGGCAGAATGTGTGTAAGCTATTTAGTTGTCATTTTATATTTCAAATATTAACTTTCTTCAAAACTAATACATTTACTAGATTCTAATAATTTATTCTGTGTGTCTGTTTTTGTTTTTCTATGATTATAATTTGGGATTTAAAAGTTGTAAGAATTTAATTTTAAATATTAAAAGTATAGTTTCCAAAAAGCATTCAGATTATTTTAATGGGCCGGTTTTATAAATGATTTGCATGAATGTGTGTGTACATTGCATAAAGAAATCTATATTTATTACATATTGAAAAAGAAAAAGAAGAAAATCTGTTAAATTATATATATATATATATATATATATATATATATATTTTACCCAACAATTTTGTGTTATAAAGATTTTTTGTCATGTTGAGGCTCAGACATTTATGATTGCTGTGTAAAGAAAAAGGATTAAGACAATTTTTCCTTCAAAATGGTTTGTCTGAAAATCATGGGAGTGCAAAGTTTCACATGTTTCTGGAAAAAGTCACACTGTGAATCTAAAAATGAGTTTGCTGAAAATAGAAAAAAATGAAGTATAGAAACCAGTCTGAAAGGTCAGTTATTAGGAGAAGAGATTTTAAATATTGAAACTAGGAAAGACAAGCATTTTAATTCTGCCAGATATTCTCTTAAAACCATTTTTTTAATATAATTTTTTTTGAAGATTGAAAATATAAAGATGGCAGGCTAGAAATTTATGTGTATCTCATCTGGGACATCCCATAACCCACCATGCAGCTGCATATCATATAGAAAAAAATGTCTTGTCTGAAATTAAAATATTCTACACCGTATGACTGATTGAGAGAAATAAGATGTTTTAAATAGAAGAAAGCATTCACCTGTAATTTAAAGCTAAAGGAAAATGATGAATCTACTGATAAGTATTAAATCATCTAGTTCAATTATTCCAGTGACTGAATTTAAATCCAAGAAAAATTGTGAATGGGAGAACCACTGATATACTCCATTTATTAGAAGAATTATAATTAACAGGAAGGGAAAAAACAGTTCCAATGCCAAATGATTCCCAATAAAGCAAATAACATCATGACCATTAAATAATTATAAGCCTCAGGAAAAGAAACTGCTCCAGTGAACTGCAGAAATTGTTTGCTGCAAAAGTATAGACATTGAACAACCTAAGTTTGAACTCTTGGGACTGGTAATATGAATTTTCATTATCTACTTTCTTTTTATATCAAAGCCTATTCGTAAAATTTTAGAAATGAAGTTTTATATTTTATCTCACAACTTTAACAAAACCAAAATTGATTGAAACCAAAATTTTCTTCAATAATAATAGCTATAAACTTGAGTAATAATTTTATGTATGCTAAAACTATTATACCCTGCTTATTAATGAAGTTTATTTTCTAAAGGGTATTATTGTATACTAATCTAAAATTATGAAAAGTTTGTTAAAATGTAAAAGATTTTTTGTATTACTATTTTGTTTTTAAATAATCTTTAGTTATCATGGGGATAAACACACACACACAGGGATATATTTACTTGTTACATGTATATAACTGTATGAATGTGAGAATAAAAGACAGCATTAGAAATATTGGATTATTTTTGTTTTGATTTAAGGAATAGTGATCTTAGGAATAGTTTAGAGGGAAGGGGGAAAAGTAATTTAAAAAACTTGTTTTTGGAAATCTTCTTTTGATTCCACTAACATTTTTCTCATTAATCATTCTATTTTATATGTTAACTTTACATGTTGGATTATAAAAGTATGTATGCACAAAGAGTGTTTATTTTTTTTATAAAATATTTTTCTTGTGGAGAGAAAATTTTAGCAAATCTGTTATCCAATTTGATATACATTATACATTTAATGGGAAGGGGGGAAGAACTTAAAATTAATATTATGATTGCAAAATAGTCAATTATTATTATTAGTACTCTTATAAATTTTCATGTTTGTCTATAAAGTTTTATGTATATGTTAGAAATGCAGTAATAAATGTTAATTTATTTTATTAAAGAAGGTGTATATATTTCATTGAGAGTATTCTTTATTAGTTGTGATCATTTATCATCAATACTGAATATTAATTATTTAAGATCTAATTAGATATACTAAGATTAACCAATAGTTATAAATTTCTTTAGAACTAAATTTTAGATTAGGCTTGGTTCTAAAGCTGTGGTGGGAACTATTATCATTATTGTCATCATCATCATCACATTTTAATTAATGATCTAGATAAATGTTGAAAGGCCATACATAAATAAGTGATTTCATGGTATTTAGTTGACAGTAGTGAATCATTATAATAACCATCATCCCATCATCTACATCCTGCAAGGATGAATGAATTGTCATCCTAAATTAATAATATAACATGAGCTAGTAAATCTCATAAAGATATTGAAATGCATTTATTATGTTAAGATCTAGGAGATGATTTCTGTCTGATAAATTTTATATACTCCACTTTAGTTTAAGGATGTTTTATGTTTGCCTAAATGTTAGTGCATGCAGTGATATGGGTCTAAAAGCAAAATCTTCCATTTTTGTTAAAAATAAAGTACCAAAAAAGGTTAAAACCCAGTACATGTGAAACAGTTATAAGATATAACTTTATCTAGGTTCAGATAGCCCTGCTATACCATAGTCACTTGTTATTCACTTAAATATGCACTTGATATCAAACCAAGAGATAAAAGTGGGTAAAATCTACTGTTGGATTTATTGAGAAGATATTTTATTTAGTTACCAGTGTACTCACCCACTTGATGTTATTTCCTGAGTTAAAATAGTTTGTTCTTAATAATTGTTTATAGTTTCTACTTGTTTATTGATGATACAATGGCTGCCTAACTAGGGCTTGAAATAGGCCAGATACCAGATAGCTGAAATGACTAGTCCCCAAGCATTATTGTTTCTGATTATTGATGTTATGATATTTTTTAATCTTAAGTAGAAGTTGATGAACAAAAGCCACCAAGCTTAAAAATAATTATTAATATTTTGATCATTAATAAATTTCAATGACGATTATAGTTACAACTTATTAGTCTCCTTAATATGTTTAAGATAAGCATTTTGATTTTATATTTTGGCTACAATGCCAATCTGTCATTAATATTTGGTTGCAAACCCACTCCCCCATTAATAATTTTATTACAATGGTTTTAAGGATTACTCAGGTTAAACAAAACTTTCATATTTTATTAAGTTACATATATATATATATATATATATATATATATATATATATATATATATATATATATATATATATATATATATATATATATATATATATATTGTAACCTAGTGTTATTGACACTTGGTTTACTTGGCATTATTTCTGCAGGAAAACAATGCTATTCTTTAAAGAAATAAAAGATAAAATAACAATAGCAATAATTGATTAATAAAGTATGCTATTCACTCACTTTGGCATGTTTTGGGTGAATAACTAATAGATTTAATAACTCAATGTCATTTTGAAAGAGAGAACATGAATAATTTAATTGAGATATTAATAATTAGAGCAAATTAATATGGTATAAAAGCTAAACAGTAATTGATTTTGGATGGGTAGAGGGGAGTGGATGAGTGTCTTATCATAAAGCACAATAACTTCTGGTAATTTCTTTTTGTAAAAAAAAAAAAAAATAAAGAAAAAAAAAATATAATGTTTAAAGAATTATACATCACTGATTGTTAATTTAATGTATTTATTATTTTTTATATTGTCAAATTACTTTGTAATACAGGTAAATAATACTAAAACTATATAATTGTAATAGGTTTTTCCTTTCTTTTGTTTATGTTATAATCAAATGATTATTTTTCTGGAAGAGGTCGCTAAAGTAAAAAAAAAAAAAAAATAGATAGTCTGCTTTTAGTTTTCAAGGAAGGAACAGTGCTGAAATTTGGTAACTCAATTTTTTCATTTTATTTTGCAGAAATAAATGTAATCAAAGTAAAATTTTAATAATATAATGTGTGGCTAAAATTTTTTGAGGAGATATCCTGATTTTCTTTGCCATCTACCTATTTAAAGACCTTTTATACTTAAAAATTTATTGTCTCACGCTAAAGTTAAAAATGACAGAATTAACTAAGGGAATCACAAAAAGTGTTATTATGTCTAAATTAAGGAAGATAAATGATTTCCAAGTGAGAAATAATTATTTATTGATATTTTCTTGGTATAGAAAGAAAAAAAAATAATTGAAAGAAATATTTTGACCAAGGAAAATCAACTAGAAACATTTCCGTGCTCTTTCTCAATATTGTCTGCCTTTACAAGTAATGTAGTTACATATGTTTTATTCACCAAGAATTGTCTGGAAATAATAATAATGATAAATAAGATGAAATTATGCACCTGCATATTTTTTAAAAAAAAATATAAAAAAAATAAAGAAAATATAAACTTTCTCAGAGTAAATATAAGAAAAGTTATATAGGGGCATTCTTACGGAGAAGTTACCGTTAAAAAAATTTATAATTCCTAAAGTATGAACAAAACCAAATATCTTAGTGACTTAATGATAAAAATAAATGATATATTATATTATACATCAATTGGAATTATTAAAACTTCATGTACAAGTAAATTGACTGCAGTTATTATCATAATAATCTCTCGGAAAATTGCGCATTTTCGTCCATAAGTAAGCTAGCTAATAAGTATACGTATCATCAATAAAAAAAAAATATTGTGTATGTTTATCGTCTATAGTCAAATATTCGTCTATGTTAGAAGTCTATTTTTTTCTTGGATCCTAAAATTGTAGTAGTTTAATTCAAGTAAGAATTAATCTTCAATTCTGCTATATTTTTCTTTACCTAATTTATTAAGGGAACAAAATAAGAGAAAAACTTTTATTTAAAGGAAATAATACCATGCATTTATTGTTTTTAAACTTGCTTCGTGAAATACGACTGGATAAAGCTCTTCACCTGGACCAATTGCTCAACAGAAAAACATTTTCTAATGAGAGAGTATGCACTTGTTAATTAATGATTGTTTAAAACTAAGTTATAAATAATATGTATTTTTTTTTATATCACATAGATTAAAGTCTGTATGGTCAAGTGATATTTAATAGCCTTGTAATGACAAAGGTATGTTTTAATATAATTATTATAGGTTAAGTTGATATTTAACACGGAAGAAAAAAAATCTATAAAATATGTTTTAATTATTACATACAATTGTAGGTAGAAATTTTGTATGTTAGATACGTAAAAGAAAAATATTTAGATATTTAAGGGGTAAAATAAATATTGAAAATTATCAGAAGTAACTAAAAAAAAAAAATGCTATAACAAAATATTTCTTGTTAAAGTTTTGAAACGAATTTATACTGTATTAATTGAGGAAGTTATTCCTAATTATTCTTAAATAACACATCCACTTTATTTAGTTTAAGATAGTATGCTACCAACTATTTTGAATGTTCCTTTATTAAAATTAAAATTATTATACTTTTATTCTATGATGTCCATTGATTTCAGATGTTGATCAAAGTATACCCGGTAACATAAGTTTATTATAATCAGTGTATTTACTTATCCTGCCCAGATATAGCATTGGTATATGCTTAATATTCGCATAGGTAATAATTATAATGTATTTATTTTGTGGGATGAAAAATGATCTCCCCAAAAGCTTTGTTTTCCATGAGAGGAAGATTTTAAATATAATGTTCGGGTATGTTTATAGCCTAAGTGATCGATTCTCATAGATAGGACGATCAAGAATTTATCTAGCATTTAGTATGCTTCATTCGTTTAAATCCCAGGAGAGGATTGTATTTGGTGTGTGTTCGTTGTATGCCCAAGTAAGAGGCAAGAAACCACCAAAATATTTTAATGTAGTAGATTACTTTACAAACCTTCGTGGTTATTCCATATTCCTCATGTGAAAATAAAGATAGCTCCACCATGGAAGGTGTTGATTATTGTGCTTAATTTTGAAAGTTCGGGCAAGATAAAGGTTATATTGGAGGTGTTAGTTCCTCAAGATCCACTTTAGTATAAATAGTGCGTTAGTAACTAGGATCAATATCTGTATTGTGCTGCTAAATATTGCTAGTATTTGACAAGTAAATCAATGGAGAAAGTAATTAAAATTGCGTAGTTTTAAAACGCTTATTTACTGAGGGAATATTCAAATGCAATATTTAATTCTGGTTAGTAATTAAATAATACTCATATTTAAAATTATACGTATGAATAAAATTTGTATCATAACTTAAGTTAGCATTAAGTTAAATGTAAGATGGTAAATGTAACTTCTGATAGCTGGCCTATAATTAGAATAGGTTATCCCATTAAAGACCATAAATAAAGTAAATGTATTAGAAATAAATTTAATATTTTGTGTATTGCATATGATGGGATTAATCATTTTAAAAAAACAAAAACAAAAACAAAAATAGTTAGTCAATAATTTTGAATAAAAGCTTCTACAAGGTTACCAAAATTTAATAAACAATGTATTGGTAATGAAATGTACTTTTAGTTAATCAATCCATATGATTGCATACAGGAGAAGTAGTAACCTCTAGTCCATAACCAAAAGAGTATACAGATTAATGTCAGTTATATTTTATATTTTTGTATTACTATGGGATTATTGAATAAATGTTCATATATTTTTTTTTGTGATAATAATAAATTATAGTCTTGTTAAAATTTGTTGTAGATTCATTTTTTTGTTTTTATATGCTAAATATAAGTGTTTGCACAATATTTGCAAAACCTTTTCTTGAGTCCGAAATCATTCTAAATTCTTAAAAACTTAATATACCAGATAAATAAAGTTAAGCAAATCGGAATATGTCATTATATTTTAGTTTAATGATAATTATTTATGGAGTTGAAAACTTAAGACTAAACATTCACCTTTGTATAAAAAAAAAAAAAAAATGAATTTATTCCCAAACCATTAACTTTGGTTGCACATTATTCCAAACATTTAGTTAAATTGTCTAAGTAATAAATCTTAGTTATATTATTGTGTTGTCATGGATGATGGAAGGACACAAAAAGCACCCTTGTCTTTTTATTATTCTGACTGAGATTCTGAAAAAAAAAGGGCTGTGTTATTCAAAATTATATGTCATTATTGAATAGAATTATCATCTCTTTAAATAATATAGCAGTTGATATGAGAGATGAAGACACATTGAATTTAAGTAAAATAAATGTTTCCTATAGCCGACCAGAATGCCAGTCATATGCGACAACACAATACTGCCGAGCATTTCCTTACATGAAACAAAGAACCCTGAGATTAATATTATTATAATTATTCTTTAAATTAATAAGTGATCAATTATTGTTATTATTACAATCGTGGCATAGCTTAAGAGAATTGAATGTACAATTGTATTATATGAAAAGTATTTTAGATCATATTGGAAAATTAATGAATATGTTGCTTTTATTTTGGTTGCCTTAAAAACAACCATAAAAAAGTAGTGTCACAAGTGCAAATAAACTAAACTAATAAAAATATTGGGTTAGAAATAAAAATCTAAACTAATAAATAAACTAAAAAATAATTACTGGGTTAGAATATATATATATATATATATTGTAATGTTAAGATTTCGTATGCCTTGTTAACATGTTGCAAAATTCCACCACCACATTCGAATGGCAGCATAAGAGGTGGGTTCAGGACCTGTGATACCATATTCAAACCTAGTAGTTTTATTCACAACAAAACCCACATGACAACGCATCTATCTTAACAATAGCATTATTTTCTAGGCCCAGTGGTCAGGTAAACAAGAGACTCTAACTAATGATTTCACCTTATTAACTACTACTATATTCTGCTATTCACTGAGATGATTGATACTAATTATTATTAAATTAAGCAGACACAGACATGAATATAGATAATTTAAATATTTAATTGCGGTTAATTTACATAGGTAAATATATTATGCTACCTGGATATCAATATAACATATCCCATGCTTCATGTTTTAGTGGCGAATGTTACGAGACACGCTATGATATCTTAATTAGGAGTGCATTCATTCACAAAGCTATCATCCCATTTACTTTATAATATTAATATTTATTCTAATAATTTACTAAAGATTAACAGATGTGGAGGAGTAGAGCTAGACCAAGAATGAATTTTATAATTATTATTAAAGTGACTTGTGGTAGCATGGATACTGCCGATCTATAAGAGAATCAGCTTTCAAAAAGGATAATTGCAGTAGAAATGTTGGAGGCTGGTGGGACGATCAAACATCGGATTGGAGCCCTGTAGGTCTGTCATGAGCATGGCATCGGTATGGGGTCATAGCCTTTACATTCCTGACCGCATGACAAGGTAATTACTAGTGGAATATGAAGAGGATCGGCCAAACATCGGGTCAGAGCCCTTAGGAGTGGTCACCAGCGTGGTGTCGGTATGAGGTTGTGGCCTTTCCATTCCCAACCGCATGACAAGGTTCTGTGCTATTATATTTTTGTATGCTCCTTAAGTTTGAGAACAAAATGTTTACAGTACCTCTTTTACATTTCTGTGATATAAAAATTCATGTAGCAATAACTAGTGCAGTTCATAACTCTAATGCAAATGCATTTATTTATACAAATCTGTCTTCAATCTCCACATGACTAGAATTTAATTTACTATTATTAAACCCCCCTTTCTTCATAACATTATGGCTTTATTTAAGATTTAACTAACCTAACATGAATGACAGCTCATTAACAAATACATTAACTAATAATATAGATCTCGTATTTATAAAACATATTAAAAATATTATATGATTCCCGAGCTGAAATTTATTAACCGATATGATTTTACTGTGAATTATATATAAAAAAACATCAGCTTGGAAACCATGTGGGCATGAAATATAATCTTAATGAATACAATAAAATTGGATACCCAAGTACAATAATGATAGGTAGAGTAATTTACAAGGTTCATTATAAAATAGTATTATTACAGAAAGTTATATATATTTAATTTTAGAATTACATACTAGTAGAAATTGGAAATGAAATTAATATATTAAAAATACAGATTTCAATTAGAGTTCCAAAACAATATTTATTCTTGGGTATCAGGTTACCTTTAGTTCATTTAAGTGTGCACACTGTTTGGAGAGTCCAAGTTTCCTGGTTCAATGGCAGTTACATTTAGGAGAAGATTTATTCAACAGAAGTAGCAGAATTCTAGGTTTATATACCTGTGTCTATATATGTAATATATAGGGTATATGAGCACAGACTCAGATTTTCAATTGGATGGATGGTTGAAGAGTTGGAGTGTGTAGTAGATTGTAGCCTGTCCATCAAAGTATGAAGATTGTCTATTTTAATATATATCTGAGCACTTATAGTATATATGTGTGGGAGATGATAATCTGGACCAACTGATGATTGCTGGTTTAGCATGAAATAGGTATATTGGTGATTATTTATCTTTTCAGCATATATGTGCTTGAGTGTATCAGTGTTATTAGATAGAGTGGAGAGTTATGGGTCATCTGAAAGTCTGTACAGCCTGTGTTTCAGTTATTACACTGTAGAGATGTCTGCCCATCCTTGCATATGTATTAAATGGATTATGTCCTGTACGTGTGGGGTTTAGATTGACATTAGGTCAACATGGGTGTGACAAGAATCTCAGTCTCAGGGTGGCCTTTGAGCATTTCATCATCAGATTTTCAATTGGATGGACGATTGAAGAGTTGGAGTGTGTAGTAGATTGGAGCCTGTCCATTAAAGTATGAAGATTGTCTATCTTAATATATATCTGAGCACTTATAGTATATATGTGTGGGAGATGATAATCTGGACCAACTGATGATTGCTGTTTTAGCATGAAATACATATATTGGTGATTATTTATCTTTTCAGCATATATGTGCTTGAGGGTATCAGTGCTATTAGATAGAGTGGAGAGTGATGGGTCGTCTGAAAGTCTGTGCTCATATACCCTATATATTACATATTAGACAGGTATATAACAAGCCTGTGTTTCAGTTATTAATATATATGTTTGTAAACGTGATTCAAATACTATATAAAAATATTTATCTATTATTATAATCACTAATTTTACCTTGGCATTTAACAATATATTCTCACAATTTAAAATATACAATTTCTTAAAAATAAATAAATAAATAAACAGATATATATTAGAAATTGACTTTCCCTATTCTTAATAAATTTAAACATTTAAAAATAAACTTATAAGTTAGTTATAAACATCACCATCGTATATATTTTATAAAGATATTTTAAAATGTTATAAAAAATAATAGACCTATAAAACAAAAACAAAAATGATAAATTTTAATTATCATTTGATTTTTTTAATGTTTCTTCACTTCCCCAGTTCAAAAGTTATTTCAGGCATTTTTTTATTTATTTGATTTATTCCAGCGTAGATTAAAATAATTTTAAAATATGTATACATATTATTTATTGCTGAATTGATATCTTGTTGTTAAAACAATTGATTTCAGTCATCTTTTTGATATTCAATTATATAAATAATTAAAGTTAACTATTATTCCTGATCATTAAAGAAATTTGAAGTTGAAACAAAATATATAAATAGCTATTTTCCAAAATCTATTTATAAATGCAGGTTTAATTTTAGGCTACATATTCTACTACATTCCAATGGTGAAATAAGTTAGGCAGAGGAGAGGCGGATTTGCCTCTTAGATAATAAAGTGTAATTAGCCGGCCATTTTAGTTTTAAATCTTGATCCAGTGATTATTAGATTAACATCCAAAAAATAATTTATAGTTTAGAAAAATAAAGCTATGATTTCTTTCTTCTTCTGTTTTATTATTATTATTATTATTATTATTATTATTATTATTATTATTATTATTATTATTATTATTATTATTATTATTATTATTATTATTATTATTATTATTATTATTATTATTATTATTATTATTATTATTATTATTATTATTATTATTATTATTATTATTATTATTATTATTATTATTATTATTATTATTATTATTATTATTATGTTTCAAAGGATAAACTTTATTAGTATTCTAAAAGGTTATACAAATTACATTTGACACATAGTTCTTACATATAAATTGGTTTCACAAAATTGCATATGTACAAAGATTTGATCAGTAACTGTATGCGTTATCAAACTAGAAATAGCTAAGAAAAAAACAGTTTATAAAAAACAATGATGATCACTCAATCATATGATAATATTCAATTAGATATACTTCAATTAAATTAAAGCAGGAATGCATCTAGTTTGTGTCAGTTGGCTTTAGAACTGGCACAAGGATCCATGTTAGATATAGTTTTTTTTTGTTAGTGCTTTTATATGTTCTTGTATATTTCAGGTTTCAATGTACTTAGATTGGTCTGTAATCTTCATGTCTCTTTCACGTATGGTTTGCAGCTTATTTCTGAATGTGTTTGGATGTCTTCTGGGGTTATAATTGTATATAAAATTACAACTTGTACACCATAAGGCATAAAGTAAAAATGTGCAGATTCTTATTTCAGCAAAGATACCCCTTTTAAAAAAGTCAAAAAGGGTTTTCATATTGATTTTTTTATCCTTGAGTGAAGTGCTAATAATTTCACGAATGTTTTCTAGATTTGAGCATGAGAAAAAAAGGTGGTTTTGAGTCTCCGAGTCCCTATGGCAAAGATTACATATATCATCAATATCTTTATAGTTTCTTTGATATCTCAAAAAAGTGTTGTGTAGGTAGTGAGTCTAGATTTATCTTAGGAAAAAGACAAAATATTTTGGTTCAAGTGACCATAGTTTGAATTTGTGACATAATTGTTTATTATTAATATGAAGTGGAGTTTGTACATCATCTTGATTTGGATGTAGAAGTTGATAAACTTCCCAATATTTATATTTAGCTTGTGGTGGTTTAAAGTTAAGAGTGTGAATTGTTAATAATGATGTAAGTAGTGTGTTCAGATATCCTTGGAGAGGAGGTGGTCTGTCTGTAGGGGTAATCTTGGCAGCAATTTCTAAATATGGGAATTTTTGTGCACATGTAGATATTATGTTCAATGTTTTTTGTATCCCAAAGACATGTATTGAGTGAAGGCCAAGGCCATTTTGTGAAAGGGGTTTTCTTAGGCGTTTTATTGATATTGAAATAATCTTTTTTCCCCAGAATAATTTTCTGCATAAGGAGTCTATTTTATTTGTAAATGCCTTGGTATAAATGATTGTTGGAGTAAAATAAGAGATTTTTGTAATCACTAGCATGTTAAGCAAGGCCATTTTTGTATATAGAGAGAGGTAGGCTTTGGAGAGTGAATTGACAGTTTTTTTCCACTTTCTCTATCAAATTTTTCTGTATGAGTGATCTCATAGGTGAATGTCGTAAATAAAAGTTGAACCCAAGAAATGCGCTTGTTCTACCTTTGAAAACTTTAGTAATGCTATTACCAGTGAAGATCTGCCATGCACACAATTTCTCCATATTAAATGTTAGCTTGTATTCTTTTGTAAAATTATTAAGTATCTTAAGAAGTTTTGGAATTTGTTTTTGAGATGATAGAAATAATGCTATATCATCCATGTATGCAATACGTGAGATGTTGTCATTGATGGTAGGCACACAGATTCCTGAAAATTCATTTTCTATTATTTTTATAAGAGGGTTGATATAGGCAGTGAACAGTGAGGCACTGAGAGGTGTGCCCTGAGGAATAGACTGATGTGGCACTATTGGTGGTGAAGTTTTCCCATTTAGGGAAACATAAATCTCACGGATTAAAAGCAAGTTAGCAAGCAAGTTTAGATATGCGTTCGGAATTGAGTATTTTTGCAGAGTTTTAAAAAGAGTACTGATGGAAATCATGTCAAAAGCAGCTTCAATATCTAGTTGAATAACAACTGGACTGTATTTACATCTTTTGCAATTTTAAAAAATAAATAAATAAAAGTACAATATAATCATAATTAGCAATTTAAATGCTACTATTAATAATTATTTCTTTATACCACACTCAAAAATTTATATATATTCATTGCTATTAAAAATCTCACCATCATAAAACAAAACACATATCACAATAAAGAAATAAACATGAACTAAATAACAATAAAACAATTGATAACAATAACAACCTATTTACAAATCCTTAAGTAAAACTAAATCAAAGAAATTGTTTAAAACCATATTGGCACTTCAAAATGAAAGGGTGAATTTTCCATCTCTTACAATATATATATATAATAAAATAAATGTGTGTTACAATATATATATATAATAAAATAAATGTGTGTTATAAATTGGATGAACACGCAATGAACAAAAGGGAGTCTTTTTATGCCTTGTTGAAGAAATGGCAAGTGGAGGCACTCTGATTCTAATTTGCATATTTACCCAGTTTTTATCGAATATTTGCATATTAGTATATCATTGATAAATGATAAGAGAATTTGTACTTTCTGATAATGAAGGGTAAGCCTTCAAAAACATTTGAAGAGTAAATAAATTGTTATCATTTATAGAATTGTTCAATATATCATATTTGAATTATATAATGTGTGCATATTTAATACTAACACATATTAACATTTTACATATATTGTACTGGTCAAAACATGTTTATCCATCTAACATGAGCTGGAACTCACAAAATGTACTTCAAACCCAGTCAAGCCTAAGATTTAGGTCAGGGACCAGCCTGAATTTGAACCTACTCTCTAAACCCCAGATCAAACATCTAACGAATAACATAATAGTGATGGCACATGAGAATTAATTTTAATCCAGCCCACTAGCAAAGTGAAGCAAAACAATGAGATATCTATTAACTATGACTAAACTAAAATATATAAGCAGGCTTTACTTTTGGAAGTGGAGAAAAGAGGAATTCGAACTACTCAAATAAGTTAGACAATAAAATATAGTTTAATTTAATAAAAAATTGTTTACATATATTATGACTTAATTGTATACATTAGTGTGTGCATAAATGAGCAAGCAGTAGATGATTACATAGTGTCATTCTTGTTATTATTTCTCATATGCTCTTTATTAGTTAAATAATATATTATAAATAAACACACATCTTTGGTGGGCCCAATATTTAGATGCCAATTGATTATTAAAAAGAATTACATAATATTGCTATTAACACTTTGGATTATGGTTCTGAAACATGGTGACTAACATTATTTAGGGAATCATTCCGAGATTCCTTACAGATATAATACAAACTATTTTCACGCCACTGAGGTCGTGAAAATAAATAAAATACATTTGAAAAACATATTTGAAAATGACATTTGATTATATGACAAAATATTTAATGAAACTTCTGTTAATTAGCACTGGTAAGAAGAACGCTTTATTTTTCCCAAGGCAAATACTCTTAAATAGATGAATAACAAAATACAGCAATGGGATTGTATAATAAAACTAAAATAATATTAGTAATTAATCTAGCTAGTAATATTTGGCATTTATATATATATATATATATTTGAGCAGAGCACACTTTTAATATTAGAGCATTAAAACTGGGTCATGAAGCAAAAGAAATATTAATATGAAGAAGTTTGCGGTGCTGACATAATAGCCTAAAATAACAGGAAAAGTCATGCTTCTGGATGAAAATGAAGTGGATAAGCATAGCGTGTGCCAGACATAGGGATCACCACCAGTGGCATTTTATCCTAAATAAATGTGGATGGGCTTAGCATGTGCCAGACTTAGGGATCACCGCCAGAGGCCTTTTATATGACATAAATGGTCCTGGGTAGTTTCAACTATCCTCAGGACAAGACTTGAGAAGTGATATGCATAGTGTGTGCCAAACTTATGGGATCATCGCCAGAGGCATTTTATATGGAATAAGTGGATATAACGAGAAATCTATGGGTTCGATCTTGTTGTAACCCCCAGATTAGAAGACTAGAAGCATGTAATATATATATATACGAAGATATGCTAAATGTCAGTAACGCAGTAATGATAAATGTCACTAACGACATTGAAATATAATTTACTGCTTTAAAATAAATGACCCTTATTTGAATGCTATAACTTAGACAATTAATACGCTATGCAGTTATATATATATGGAGAGAGATTTCCCTAAATAAAATATACGTTAAGATTTTACTTAGTAAAAGAAAACATTAAGATTTACCCCCATCCCTTTTCTACTATTTAAAATAATTCAATCCCACCTTCGTGGTTTTTATAGTAACTGGAATATTTAAGCTTATATTTTAAGAGTAAATAAAAAAACAGTTATATAGAAAATAATTAATGGGTCACTCTTTCAGAATTTAATAAAAAAACAACATTTTAAAAGATTTCAAAGTGTTAATTAGCTTAAGTTCTGGATTTACCCCGGGTAGAAAATCCAGAGTTAAACAAATATATTTTTATAATAAACCAACATAAATAAAATGTTAACTCGTAAAAACAATCTGGCGAGTGTATTAATTAATAATGCATTGTTTTAAATGAGTTAAAAACCTTAATTCATGAAGGTTTACTTAAAAGAAAGAAAAGATTTTGGAAATTCGACTCGTCAGATTGCGTTAAGATTGGCATATTAATAACTAAAATAGACATATAAAATCATGTAATAAATAACTGTAAATAAATGATTGACCACACCAAAGTTAAGGAAAGTTAAGAGCATATGAGAGAGAATTAAATAAAATAAATTACTTAAGAGCAAATTACATATTAAAACAAAAACAAAGTTAAATACATTAGAAGACATATTGATAGATGAGTTAGGCTAGATTTAGTTTGAGTTGATGGCTTGAAAAGTTACCTGGCAATGTTAAGAGTCCAATTTAAAATATTGCACATGCATGGCAATGGAAATGAAAGTTGTTCGATGGCAACAAGCTTCTATTAGCATTATAAAATTTTCCAGTCAGGCTCTTACTTCATTACTATGGGTGCATGATATAATGGCAGCAGAAGATGACCCACATGGGTCAGGAAAAGCTTTTTACTACATCATTTTTAGATTTCAAAACAGCATGGTGTCTAGCAGCAATCAGTATTTTCAATAATAGCTCATCTCTCTGGGTCTCAAAATTCAGCCATTTTATACTTTTTCTTTATCGATTGTTTTTGAAGATGCAACAGTAAGATAATGTCCAAAAATAAATTCAAATCTATTTCCAGATTAGAAATAGATTTGACAACATGTTTATAACAAAAGTATCTTTAATCTTAATCCCATTTTATTTTAAGTAAAACTTTAATTAAAATACCTACCCCAGATTAAAACAATAGTGCTTCCAACCCTTTAATTATTTTTAGACAATTAACTGTAGCATCTTCCATATTGGATTTTACAAAATATACAGTTTAAAAAAAAATACTTTAAAAAGAAAAAAATTAAAAATGATGTATAATAAAATATTTAAAAAAAATCAATATTTTGTTAATATTTTGCTCCTATATATATATATATATATATATTTGAGCCGCACCTATGTATTTTAATAAAAAGAATTAATAATCATAAAATTAATAATAATAAAAATGTTAATTTAAAAGTTAAAATTTTATAATGTAGGTGCACATCTCAAATGTATACATAAAATATACATACATGACAAAAGGAGCGGGATGGGATATAGGGTTTAAACACAGGTTAGTAGATGGAACTATGAAGCTCAATCTTAAGCTAAGATTGACTGCTTCAATATATATATATATATATATATATATATATATATATATATATATATATATATATATATTGTGCCATTACAATTTAGTCACTAGCTAAATTTATAGTAATGTGCATGTAGAAAAGGTAAACCAAAAATCATCATCACATTTTTATATAACCATAAAAGAAGCTGTAGGGCATCCAAGTTCAAACCCTACCAGATCAAAATTTTAAACGCTTTAGACAGAAAGAGAGTGACAGCAATTATATGCTTGTTTGTGTGTTAATAAATCTCAAAAAGAGCAGCACACACATTTAATATTTAAATTTTCTGTTAAAAGGCAAAGTTATAATGCATACGTATAGGCAGTGTATGTGTAAACTATTTAATTGTTTTATATTTCAAATATTCAACATTTTAACTTTTTTTTAAAACTAACCTATGCTTGATCAATTCTAATATCTTATTCTATACTTCTATTTTCTTTTCTATAATTGTAATTGGGATTTAAAAGTTACAAATTTAATTAAATAATAGGGTTATAATTACTAAGCTAGCAATTATATTATTTAATGTTAGTTTATGAATGATTTGAAATGATGAAGTATGTGTGTACATTACGTACAGAAATTTACATTTATTAAATATTGAAAGAAAAGGAAGGATTAAATCTGTCAAATTATTTTTTTTTGTACAATTTTATGTTAAAAGAGGAAATCTGTTGAATCAGATATCTATTTTTGTAGCAATTTTGTTTTTGTAAATGATTGTTTGTCACTTTGGGAGCTTAATCTAATTTTGAAATTGTCTTATCTTAAGATCTAAAGAAGGAAGCTCAAAAATTTGAAATGTTACCTAGGTGTAAAAAGGAAAAAGGGATTAAGTCTGTTTTTTTTTTAAACAAAAGTGTCTGGAAAAAGGATTAAACTTTTCAGTTGAAAAATAGTTGAAAATAAATTAGAGATCTAATTAAAACGAATTTGTCCAAAAATAGCAAGTGACGCTATCTCTGATTGCTAAAGTTAGCTAAAAATTGGATATAAAAAGCTGTCTGGAATTATTATTATTATTGTGATTATGATTCTGATTATTAGACTATTAAATTGAATGTTGAAAATATAAGAAATGGCTGGCTAGAAAAATTATATGTATGTCCCATCTTTGCCGGACCATCTGGGAAAGCTGCACATCATATAGGAAAGAAAAGATGTTGTGTCTAAAATAATATTCTACACCTTTCAACTGACCAGAGAAATAAGATGTTTTTAATAGAAGGAAGAAAGCATTCGCATGCATTCGATAAAAGATTAATTAATCTACCGATAAATATTAATCATCAAGTCCAATTAATTGTTCCAACAACTGATTTTCAACTCAAGAAAATTTATAAATGTGAAAACAACCACTGTATTTCATCCACTAAAAGAATCATGCTTGACAGGAAGAGAACAAAAATTAATATAATGATTTCCAAATTGTCCACTAAAGTAAATAACCTCAATAGAGTCATCATCATCAAATAGTTATACACCTCAAGAAAGAGATTGTTCCCACATAAAACGGAAATGGTAGCTGCAGAAATATAGACATTATACAAGACAAGTTTGAACCCTTGGAAATTCACCACAAACAAAAGATCGGTAATATGACTTTTTATATCTATTTTCTTTATGATATCAGAGTCTTAATAAACATTTTAGCAATAAAGTGGTATATTTTATTTAAAGAACTTTTAAAGACTATTCAGATCGATTAAAAACAAGAATGTCTTACTAATAATAACTTTGAGCTTCATAAATGATCTTGAATGTATCAAAATTATTTGTTTATTAATTTTACAGTTATGAAAAAATATTAATGTGTAAAACAATTTTTTTTTATGGTATTATGATTTTAGTTTTAACTAATATATTATTATTATTTTGGTTTTAAATAATATTTTGTTATTATGGGATAAAACACGCACATACATAATAATATTTTTATATGTGTATAATTGTGAGTGAATGTGAAGTAACAGGTATTAGAATGTTAGATTATTTTGTTTCAAGTTAAGTATAGCATTTTAGAGGTAGAAGAGAGGGGGAGAAAATAATTTAAAACTTGTTTCTAAAACTTGCTCTTTCAATTCTATTAACATTTTTTTTTAACATTCTACTTACATGTTAGATTTATAAAGTATGTGTGCTAATGAGCAGATAATATTTTTTTTCTTGAAATACTTTTCTCATGGAGTGAAAATCATGGTCCAATGTGACATCCAGCTTAATACAATATACATTTGAAGGGAAAGGGGGAAGAACTTGAAATTAATCTGAGGATTGTTATATAATCAATTATTATTACTATTATTATTCATGTCAATTTTCATGTTTATCTAGAAATTTTTATGTATATGCTAAAAATGCAGTAATAAATATTAGTTTGTTTTATTAAACGAGGCATATATATTTCATTAAGTGTAGTCTTTGTTAAGTATGATAATTCATCATCATCAATGGTTAAATATTAGTTGTTTAAGATATGATTAAAAATGCTAAGATTAACAATAATTATGAATTTCTTTATAAAAATTAAATTTTATGTTTAGGCTTAGTCCTAAAGCTGTGGTTGAAACCATTGTTATTATCTATCATTATTATCATCATCATCATCAATGTTTTAATTAATGAGCTGTTTAACTGTTTAAAGGCCATAAAGAAATATTGATTTTATAATATTTAGTGATTTCTTAGTAATATTATAACCACCATTCCATCATATATTTCATGCAAGGATGAGTGAATTGCCATCCTAAATTAGTTACATATAATCTGAGCTAGTAAAACTTATAAAAATATTGAAACACATTTGTTATGCTAAGATCTGAGAAATGATTTATGTCTAATATACTCCACTTTAGTTTAAAGATGTTTTACTTTTACCTAAATATTAGTGCGTATAGTGATATGGCTCAAAAGCAAAATCTCCCAGTTTTATTGGAAATAAAGTACCAAAAAGGGGATTCAAACCTGGTACATGTGAAAGGTTATTAGATATAACTGTGTCTAGATTCAGATAATCTAGTGGCGCCCTGCTAGACCATATTCACTTAGTATTTGTTTAAACATGCACTTAACATCAAACCAAGAAATGAAAGTGGATACAATCTACTGTCGGTATACCTGAGCAGATATTTTATTGAGTTACTAGTGTACTCACTTCACGTGATTTCCATATACCTGAGTTATAATACTTGTTATTAATAATTTGCTTATAATTATTGATAGTGGGATATCTTGAGAAATCTAATGATAGAAATATGTTTCATTTCATCCAATGACCCGTAATATGATCGATAACTCAGTCTGACCCTTTTGTTTAATAGCCACTACTCAGGTATTCTTCTCATAATTTAATTTAAGCTACAATGCTTTTCATTTATTAAGCTAAATATTTATATTTGAATCGTTTTCATAATTATTAATTGATTTCTCTTTAATATGTTACAATGATCTTATTGAGATCCTTTAAAATTAAGTTACAATGAATATTGGAATATTTGAGACTTGAATAACATTTGAATTTTTGGATATTTTAATAAATATTTCTTTGAGCAATCATTTAATTTTGTTACAATGGCGGATCATTTGATCATCTTTATTAAGTTACCATTGAATCTATAGTTATTTGAATTACTTTAATTAGGTTACAATATATATATATATATATATATATATATATATGGTGGCAGAGATTAGTCTCACTTTTAGACTGATAGATGGTTGTTGTGATAAAATTGTAAACATGATACAATTCATTGGAAGCTTGTTACCTTTTGTTCAGTTAAATATATAGTTGTAATTATTGAGAAAATACTTTCTGCTAAGCAAATCAATCTAATTATGTTATTTGCTGTTAAGTTTACTTATAGGATTTTTACTTATAGGATTCATTCCTTTTACCCAAATAACTCTATATCATTACCATGTATTTATTAATGCAAATCATATAAGTTTAATTTACACATTTTCATAATTTGTGTGCTTATTCATAACAATGATTTTATAGTAGATATATTCAAATGATCATAAATCATTTTTTATTAGCATGAGATATTAATTATATTTTTTCAAACCTTAGGTATAATGCTTTTAATTTTACTAAACATTAAATGTATTTATTATTACTTATAAATTTTTTTAAAAAATAGTTCCTTTTTTTGTATTCATTCACAATAATTTCTAATCCACTAAAGTTTGATGAATAATTTTGTAATTCTTGAATGATTGTTATTATGAATAATTAAATATACAGCAATATATTTATGTATAGAACTACTAGGGGAAACATGTGGCTTGATTCAAATGAAGAAACTTGATTAGATTAATATATTTCACAAGTTGTTTAATGTTTTTTTTCCAGTATCTACAACCATGTTTTATGTATAATAGCAGTAATAATAATTTCGAAAGATAAAAAAATCACAATGAAACATATATGCTGAAACTATTGAGTAATTTTTTTTTAATTAAAGAAAATAATAAAGATCCCACGAATTTACATTAAGTAAAGTGCTACTTTCTTATTATTAACTACAATATTTATAAAATATTAAACTGTATCAAGAAACAATGATATAATAAAATATTACAGCTAGCAGTACATACCAATAAAATATATTAAGTTATGTGAGATCTGAAGTCCATAGTTACATCTTTAATCTTTCTGACACCAACAACCAGTATCATCCTGTTTGGGTTTCTGATCGGGATTATTGCAGCTACAACAATCACATGAAAGATTAGCTTCTCGTTTTTTAAATCCATTTAGCAGTTTAGAAAGTGGGCTTTTATTATTTTCAGTTGCATTTAGATTTAACCCTGGAAGTCCTTTACCTGGTTTTGAATTAGAACAAGGGCAGGGCTTCCCATCTGGACCATCAGTTCTCACTAAAGAAATAGATGCAATAGCAATAAAATAAATAAATAATACGTTTTTGTGCATAACTGTTGAAAATGACTACAATACTTTATAATGTTTGTATTTTTCAAAGAAACATATATACTTATAAACAGTTAGATGTATGCAGGAAGGAAAGAAATTAAAATATAAACAGAATCAAATATTATTTTCTTTAAAATCATTTCCTAATATTATCAGTATATATTTAATTAATATACATGTAAAACCTGTTTCTGTTAATTGCAATTCAACTTATTTGTAAAAGATTAAAAACCAGAAATATCTCAAAAAAATGCTAAGGTGTTTGAAGAAACGATGAATAAGGAAAAAAAAATATTTATTTTTTGTTTTTTTATAAACCGGTTCAATGAATCATGTAAAAAAAATCGTTTCAGATATGAAATATCATTATTAAAATAATATTTACACTTTCTGATATTTATCTTTATAAAAATTCAAAAGTTTTTTTTAAAAAAGTTTTATTTTCTAAAGCTTTAAATTAGCTTACTGTTTTAATACATTTACAAAGGAAATACTTTTTTTTGCATGTTTTAAACAACACTTGCTTTATAATTTTATATTTTCTCTCTCTCCTGAATGTAAAAAAAAAGTTTGTCTTATTCAACATTTAAACATTGTAATTACAGTTGGTTTTTAACTCAAAATTAAACTAAATTTTTGATTTCCTAAGCCAACAAACAAAATTAAACATAATTATGCAAGTGAGTTTGTTTCGATTCAAACCCGCGATCATTTTTGAAATGCAGACTATTATTAGCTTCAATTATATATATATAAATAATTACTTCAGATGCATAAGTGCATTAATTTCAGATTTGAAGCATGTTTTTCATTGTTGAATACGAAGATCAGAAAACAGACCAGCAATAGATATATTATCTATGTCCAATTATTCAAAATTGCTATAGGTGGATGTAAATAAAAAATACTCTTGAAAGCATACGGGAAAATCATATCCTATTCTAATTCAGTAATAATTTTTTTTAATGTTTTTTTTTTTTAAAAAAAAACTTAACATGTTTATTCATTTATTAGAAGATTCTAAAAAATTAAACCAATTTATAAATTATTAATAATTCGCATATATGTTATATCATTTAAGAAGTTCTTTGATATTTTGCAGCAAAATCTGCTTCATAAAATACTTTAACATCTTACCTAAATGTAATTGTCCATTATTCTTTATCATCGAGTTAAGCTTGCACCCTTTTAGAATGTCTTTAGACTTTGATTTATTAAAAAAAATATTCTTATGTTTTCATACCAATATATTTTAGAAACTATAAATCATTCATTTTTTTAATATTCCTAATCTAAAATAAATGATGACTTTTTCAATGCGAAAGTTTATAGTATCATATCTATACGTTTTAAAAACTACATCCATTAATATGTTTTCTGACGTTGTCTTTGCATTTATAGAATTTTATAAGCACCATTAAATAAAAAACAACAACAACAATGATTTCCTATTAAGTCACAGCTGACAATAAAGTAGAGAGAAAAAAGTTCTTAATACCAAAATTTGGCAGTATTTATTAGATCATTAGAGCAAAATGCCCTTTAATATAATTTATTAAATACTGCAGCAGCAGATTGGAATCTGTATTGCATATCAACAGATTTTTCTTTAAAAATAATTAAGATAGGAAAATTGGTTCAATTTTGGCATTGATATTATTTGGTCTAAACTTAATAAGGATGTTTCTTTAATCACTGATTAATGTCGAGCATAGGTTTTTTTTTTTTTGAATATTAATTAATAAATCAAAATCTTTATATAATTCATTCAAAACAATAAAAAGATGTTGATCATTTTTTAAATTGTCAAATTAGATAAGGATTTTATGTGCAAACCTTCTTGCATCCATTGATTACCAAAGCTTATATTGGGTGGCACTACTATATGGAGAGTTACTGTTTATTTGTGTAAGAATAAGAAATGGTGTTCATGTGATGTTTTAGTGGTTTTATTTACAATTCTCTTAAATGTTGCATTGCTTCCAATATATCATTTATTTACTATAATTAATACACTTTTATTGTTATGGTGAAAAATTAATTTTTGTTAATGAGGAAGATATTATTGGTAAGTACAAATTCTACTCTGTATACAATTACTTAAAATGAATTTATGCCATAGATTGGAAAAAGTAAATCTGTTGGGGAAAACATACATATTTTTATTGTTAAACAATTATGTCAATAACAAATACTGCAATTGTATAAGCTATTGTAATTATACATAACAATTTTTTATTTGTTTTATGAATATAGAACTAAGTATGCATTATTTCAACCTATCACACATAAAGAAAAGCGTATTTATTAATATACAGTCATATTAATAGTACTTCTCTTTTAATATTTATATTAAATGCCTCTAATATTTTTTACTTAAATAAAAAAAGATTGCTTCTTTGGTATAACTATTTAAAGAATTCATAGGGACAAATAAATCACAAAATTACTTTTGCGATCTTATAAAGTTGGGATATATGAATGATAAATATATGAAATATAAATATGTGATATTCACACTTAATTAATTCTTAGAATGTAATTTAGCATTACTATTGCTGTTGTTTCAATAGTGGATAATTATAAAATAGTTTTGTTCTTATTCTTATTACTAAGTGTTCAAAGAAAAGGAATAGTGCACCAGTAACAGGAAATGGTAAACAATATTAAATAATTTTAATTGATTAAGGAACAATAAAATACTAGGTAATATCAGAGTACATAAATACAATCAAAGTATTAAGTTGAAAGAGTTTATAATCTAATTTTAATAGAGGTCAATTTTTTTTTCTTATATATTGTAAGAATTAGCTACTTCAGTCCTTAAACAGTTGCAAAAAAGAGGTTAAAAAAAAGGAGGAAATATTATTAGTTACTTTAAGGTTATTTCTTTTAAAGAATAAATGTTTTACAATCCCATATCTATCTGTAATTGGATGTATGGATATTTTTAACACATTCTAACATTCACGTTTTTTTTTTTTTTTTTAAAAAAAAAAAATGTTTCAATTTTCGTTGTTATTTTAATTCACCTAAAATTGGTATTTTGTTTACATTTGTATTAAGAATGTGATATAAATAAATAAATAAAAGAAGTGAAGAGGTGACTGGATTATATTAAATTGTTATTAATAATAATGTTAATGATAAAGGTAAGAAAGGGTTTGTGTGACTATTAGTAAAACAATTGGAGAACTGATTTTTAATCTTTATTTTTTTTAAAAATATATTGTAAAGTGTTTTTTTTTAAATTATCAATATTATTGTTTATATTTGTCCTTTATCTTCGATGCTAAAATGTTTGAAAATAAATTATCATCTGGTGTGTGTGTGTGAATCTTATAGCTAACAATACTCCATGAACTAAATAATTAAAAATACTATGGAAATACTAATGTAATAAAAATAGAATTTCAAGGAAGAATTGTTCATATATTGTTATTGTTACTGTTGTCTTGGCTTTCATTTGAATTAGCAAAGTTTTGTTTGCTAATTACTTTCTTAGTATTGAGATAGAGGAAGAAAATTCATTTTAGAGTGTAAACAGATTATTGACATGCTTCAGTAAATGGTTAAGTGGTTCAAGATTTTATTAAACCCTTTATTAAGTACTGGCAAGGAAAGCGTGAGGATAGATCACTCACTTTAAATTACTATTTACGGTGTCTGAATAAATGACGTCGGTGAAATTGTCTAGAATTTACTAAACGTCACTCCAACTGAAACTTAATCATATGTAAATAAGCATTTATTTTTATATAGCACTATGCCTACAATTGTATTACATTCAAATATTAGCCTTTCAAGCTAATTGTGCAAGCGCTTTTTGCGAGTTTTAATAATAAATGAATACTTTCCCCTCCAATACAAGATGTAGTATTTATGCAGGAATAAAATGAATCCACTTATTCCTACAACTCAAATGCTTATAGATGAGCCAGTAGTTCAGATTTGCTCATATATAAGCATTTGAGTTGTAGGAATAAATGGATTAATTTATTACCTGCATAAATACTATATCTTGTATTGGAGGGGGAAGTATTCATTTATTATTAACAGTCGCAAAAAGCGCTTGCACAATTAGCGTGAAAGGCTGATATTTGAATGTAATACAATTGTAGTCATAGCACTATATAAAAATAAATGCTTATTTACATATGATTAAGTTTCAGTTGGAGTGACGTTTAGTAAATTTTAGACAATTTCACCGACGTCATTCATTCAGACACCCTAAATAGTAATTTAAAGTGAGTGATCTATCCTCACGCTTTCCTTGCCAATACTTTAGATTTGCTCATATATAAGCATTTCAGTTGTAGGAATAAGTGGATTCATTTTATTCCTGCATAAATACTATATCTTGTATTGGAGGGGAAAGTATTCATTTATTATTAACACTTGCAAAAAGCGCTTGCATAATTAGCTTGAAAGGCTGATATTTGAATGTAAACCCTTTATTTTTATCTGTGACAAATTTTATCAACCAGAAAATTATTGATGCAAATATGTATACATAAAAAAATATAACAAAGAGGTATCTATCCAAATCTCTAGAGACAAAGGACAATAACATCACAATCGTAAATGAAATGCTTTACTGAGAACTGTTGATCAGTTTCACCTGTTTGCTCTGATTATTTAAAAAAATATAATCATTTGACTGCTAGATGATCCAGCTTCAAAACTTTACATCAGACCAGTAAGATTTCATTTACTCATTTTCAGATCGAGTCTTCATGCCAAAATCATTGAAGAACTAAAATCAAAAATAAAATATGGATTTTCAAAATCATTTAGAACTTCTAATAATAAAATAAAGAAAGAGCTCAAAACTGGTTATGATTAATATTTAGATATTGTAGCACTATGGATTATTTGGGGTGAACCTGGGTGATAAAAAAATCATCATCATCATCAATCGCAAGTGACTACAAAATATAAAATTAAATATAAATGAATAAGCATGAGAGATCAAAAATCAGATATAATTTGTGATAGTATGGAAAAACAATGCATGTGAAACTGGGGTGATATCACTCATCATCATCAACTCCATTTCATGAACTAATATAAATTTAAATATAAATTAATAAGGAATATATAATAACAAACTATGAGCAGTGAATATAATGTGCATGAGAGATTAACACAAAACTAACTATAAGTAATTATAAGTTCACCAGCATTACAGAAAAGCAATAACCATTCATAATTATGAATGATAAATAACAAAAATCAAGAGTCAATTTTGTAACTGGATTTATTTAGTTCTTGTCGGCTTGGGGCAGGTTATTTAAACACGAATTTGGATGCACAAACTTTGGTGCTAATTCAACAGAATATATAACAATTAAAACAACAATACTGAGTTACTAAAATATGCTGATCATCATCAATTCTCTGGCCACTTAGTATTATTAGTGGACTGACCAACTATAAACAAAATTTCTAAAGAAATAATAAAGTAAAAAGTAGTGCACAGAATTTAAAAAATATCCATTTTGCAGTAATCCAGGATTATAATCAACTGGATGTCCATAAATATGGAAGATAAACTACTTTTATATAACAGATAATTATGCAACAATCTTTCTTAGGAACAAAAGTTTTATAATAGTTATTATGAGTAAAAAGTTAATCATTATATATAATATTATAAAACTATTTAGGATTGTGTAAATTTACAGGAATAACTTTAACAATGAAATAACAATTTATTAATAACAATTAAAATAAAATTAGGAACTACAGAATATGGCTATACATATAAATTTAAGCCTTCTGATTTTGATGAATACAAAAAGAAATCCCATATTACATTGTAATTTACAAATATGTTTCAATAAGTTTACATGAAATACACATATATAAGGACACAGACATGTAGTATAATAATATATGAACTTATTTGAATTGTCATATAATAATAAAAATACAATTACTATTAGTACATGTATTTACCTGACATGCTTTTATAAAAGCACACAGACATTCCATAACATATGGGAATTGTCATATAATAAAATAAGTTATATTTTAATGATAGATAAATAATGACTGTTTTATATATATATATATATATATATGGGTACCCATGGAAATGTGTGTGTACACTGATATTTGTATCATATGATATTTTGATTAGCCACAATAATATACTTATTAAAAGTATTATAGTTTCACAAATAATTCCATGTTGAAAAAATATTTATAGAATTCACACATATATAGAAATACTCAGCTGTGTTGTATAATAATTTAGAAATTAACATGTGTAAATTGTCATAAACTTATAAAAAAATCATTTCATTTTTAATAATATGTAAATGCATGTATGATATGCATGTATATAAAAATGGATGTTATGAATTAAAGCTATTAATTAGCCTCTTATTTTCTTTATGGTAAATAAAAGTTTTCTTTAAAAAATATTTACTCTTTTGATAATCCTTCATAAAAGTGTTCTTTTTAAAATAGGTTACTCTTAATTAATTATAAATGTCTTAAAAATACTCCAGAAAGTTTTTATTGTTTCCTAATCTATAAAGATTTTTGGAGGTTGTTTTTGTCAATAAAAAGTACTGAAAATTAATTTTACTTTTTGTTGAATAAAGTTATTTACTTTAAAAAAACAATTTTTAATTAAAAAAAATTACAACTGTCATTTTCACAAAAGAAATTATTTAAAATAACTCACCAGCTATACTTTATATATATATGATGCTGTATTTTTATTTATGCTTAACTGCTTATAGATAAAATAGTATACATATTACTAATTCTTCAACAAGCTAATGGATTCTCTTGGCAACCTGGTCCCTTTTAAAACAGTAAACTAATTTATTATCATCTCTGAAAATGGTATAATCTAGGTAGTTGTTGACATTCAATCAGCTCAATTTAGTCTAGAATTTGATAGACTTCAGGTATACTGACTAGTACACAACACGGGCTATGAAAAACCTAGAGCCTGGCTTCCATGTGAATACAAACTCTATTGTTGTGAACTAAAAGCAGCTGCTGGATTTGCACTCTGTTTTACCTGTTATAACTTCATGGCAACTCTCTATGACTCTACAAACCTCCCAGTAATCTGTTTTTCCAACTCGTATATAGTCATGGTTGGGAAAAATATACCGTAATTAAAAATAAGTTTCCCTAACTTAATTGAAACAAGTTAGTGACACTTTTCAAATCATTTTAATCCTTTGAAAGACAACTTTGTAGAATTTTATCACAATATGTGATACAAGCTTTAATTAAAAAAGAATTATTTAATCAAAATAGTGAAATTTTATAGTTACTAGTATATTTATTTAACATGTTTGCTTTAATTTTAAAATTGGAATTAATAAAATATTAATTAGACCTTTTACAAATGTTTAATTTATAAAAAATTCATTTAAATTAAAAATTATTTAATCCTTGTTATTCAGTGCAATATAAAAACTACCTACAAAATTGTTTTGTCTGTGTTTATTTCTACTTTTACTTTTATTTTATATATATAAATTCTAATATTTTCACATATAAATGATGATTTCATATTATTATTATTTTAAGGATATTCTGTTTGGTAAAAATAGCTAAATAGTTGATGTTTCAGTAAAATAACAAATATCTTCTTCAAAGCATTCTCTTTCTCAAATCATATGGATGTGTGTGAGATTTAAAATCATTTTTATCTTTTTTTCCTCCTCATACTTAAATTCTATTGGTTGAAAAGTTTTAAATTTTATTTTGCCTCCAATAGCTTCTTCCAAATGTTGTTAATCTTCTTTAATTCACACCTTTCATTTATGCTCTTGGGTTTTTTAAAATTTCTATAGCTTCTCTTAGCAATCTCTGGTCATATTGTTCAATGTTTGCTAGAATATTTGTTTTATCAAAATTGATATGATTAGTTAATTTTATGTAAGAATAAATAGCTGATGAATTGGATTTTTCTCTGACTGCCAAAATGTGTTCTTCTTATCTAATATTCATTTTACAATTAGTCTGTCCAATATGTGTATGTGAACAAACCCTACATGGAATTTTATATACACCATGATACTCCAAAAAAATTTTGTCTTTAGAAAGTGGAAATATCTCAATAAGATTTTTAAAAGCAGTGTGAACTGTGTGAATATTATTATTCTTTAAAATGTTACCAAATTATCAGTTACTCCTTTTATATATGGCAAAATTGCCTTAATTTCTGATGTATCAAAATCTTTTTTCTTTTTATATGTATAAGCCCTACTAATAATACTGTAATTAAAACCATTATCAAGAAGCATTTCTTTAGCAGCAGAAATATACTGAAGAAAATGGCTACCATCAGAAACTCTCTTAGTTCTATCCAACAATGTCTTTGTCACTGAAAATAATTGTGCAGGATGGTGATGAGAAGAAAAATGTAGATATATCCCAGTGTGTATTGGTATTTTATATATACCATGAGATAAAGAACCATCTTCCCTTCTTTCAATTAAAACATCTAAAAAAGTTAATTGGTTATTATTTTCTATTTCCATTGTAAATTTGATATTGTTGGTTAAAGAGTTTAAAAAATTGAAAAAGTCATCAAGAGTATACTTACCATGAGGCCAAACAACAATGGTATCATCAACATACCTCAGCCATATAGATGGTTTTGTAACTGCTGAAGTTAAAATTGTATTTTTGAAATCCTCCATAAAAATAGAAGCTAATGCTGGAGAAATTGGTGAACCCATAGCTAAACCTGATGTTTGTTTATACATCTGCCCATCAAAAACAAAAAAAAATGTATTTTTTAGTATTTATATTAAATTACTTTTTTTTAATAAAATCTTGTTCTTCTTTTTCGTGGTTTTTGTTTATTCTGCTTCTAAATAAAAATAACTATCCCCCCTGTATTGCTACACCTTATAAAATTAATTATTGAGTTATTTATTAGGTTCTCACAATTATCATCCAATACATTTCTGCAACTGTCTTGAATTAAGGATAAAACAACAAATATCTATACCTATATTAAGTCACTAGTGTAATATTAACTTCCTCATGATATCAACTGCATCTCAAAACATGTGTAATAAATCGTTTGTTGTTACATTATAAAATCACATATTGTAGAAATTATAAGTACACCATTATGATACTATTAATACCGCACATTATAATTCAAAACTGCTTAAAATATTAAGTTGCAGTAATTAGCAAATAACCTTACAATAAATGTGCTTTGAAAATGCCCTTAAATACTCAATAATGCATTTAAACATTGCAATATAGGCAAGGGGAATAATAAATAATATATGAATAAGCAGCCGTTATCTATGTGCAGACAATGCCGAAATATTAACAAGCCACAATCTCTCTTTTATGGAGGGCTGAATATATATGCTTTAACAAGAAAAAAGTTATCAACACCAATTGCCTAATTAATAGCTGACTTCAAGCATTGTGTTAATAATGGAGTAAGGCATAAATATAATAATAGCAATAATGATAATAATAATAACAATAAAAATAATATATAAATGGTCACTGCATTTACTCTCATATGTGTAATAAAATAATTATCTAATTAATTAATTTGCATGAACTCATAAAACATGATGGTGTAACAAAACTATATATTATAATTCATATACTATTTAAATTTTATACATCGACTTTCAGACACTCTACATGTTCACTTATACTAAATATAAAGACTGTTTTACTCAGTACAACTATATATCATATCAAATACTAACCCAAGGAACTCTTAATAATTATTAAAATAAACTATTTACCTGGATATAATTTGTTTAAAAAAAAAAAATGTTTTACATATATTTTTGCATACACAATTCTTGTGCAGACAATCCTTGTAATACACCTGGGTCTCATTTTACGCGGTAGATAGGTTCCTCAGAAAACATGCACAAATGAAATTGTGCAAAAATAGACATAACTTACATTGAAAAAAAGGGAGATGCAGTCTGTGATTTCTCAAAATTAGCATAAATGCAAAGCACCAACATAAAATTACTTTAAAATTCGCGCCAAAAAAAAAAAAAATAAGGAAATAAAATATGACTAATAAAAAATTTCAAATTTGAAAAAAATTGATACAAGACAAACTTTTTTTAACTATAATATTTAATTTTATTCAAAATAATATATTTTATGCATAATTTACAGTACAGTAATTTACATTTTTTATACATGTTTTAATTATTGTCGCTATTTGCCGAAAAACACGTTCATTTGCAAACTGATCAATGGTTTACTGGTGACAACGTAATTAGTAATTAGTCTTTGAGATGATGATTTTATTAATTGTTTATCAAACTAACAACTAAAAATTAAATTCTTATTTTTGGCTTTAATTTTTTAATTTTCAATTCCGTTTAAAAATCAAATTTCACATCACATTAATTTCAAGTCACCATAAGTAATTTTTAAATTGTTAATTACAATTAAAAATCAGAATTTAATTTTTAATTGTCAAATTTAATTGTGCCCACTGCTATTACTCACCTTTTAAAAATAAACTTGTGGACACTAAATGATTAATAATTGATTATGTTCTTTTTTAAAAAGCAAAAACAGAATGTGATTTAAAATGCAAAATTAACATGCACAATGGTTGAACAAATTTACATTATAATCTTGTAAAATTTAATGTGTGTATACATAAAATGTGGAAATCATGATTTTAATTTCATTATTGCATAAAATCTTACTATTATAAAGCACTGAAAATATTGAAATTACTAAGATGAAAATCGAATTCCAATAATGTGCTATTACTTTCAATATGACGTAAGTGCGTGAAATTTATTATTTAAAGTAATAGCACATTATCAGAGTTCTACTTCCGGTGAAACATGAATTGTGTAACTTCAAAATCATGTTAAATAAGTCCGCATAAAAAGAGACCCAGGTGTACTATATAAAATATTAACCATATAATACAAAAGTTATAATTACGTAATACGAAAGAACATATTTTAAATTTATAAAACACATTGATATATATATATATATGTGTGTCTTTCACCTATTAAATTAACTGAAAGAATTTAAAGTTCTTCCCATAATGAACATTTTTTTTTTTTAACAAAGAGTCAATGTTATTGTCTTTTTATCTGGGATATCATAACAATCTTTTATTATGGTGATTATGGTGGCCAAAAAGAAACACATACACACATCACACTTCACATTACAAATTCTCCATTATTGTCCCAGCTACAATAGACTCATTAACAATGTGTTAGCGAAGTCAGGAGCAGATTAATGATTATCTGCAATTCAAATAATTTAATATATCAAGCACACAGTTCTTTTCAAAATAGTTAATAAATATCCAATGTAGAAATAAAACAAACTAACTCCTTTTTAAAACTTGGTTTTTATATGACTATAATCATAAAAAAAAATCCAACATTTCGACTATTTTATACAGTCTTTTTCAAGGCAAACTAAAATAAAATAAAATATATATAACAAATAACACATATTCCAAAAAAAAAAAAAAATACAAAATATATCCATAACAAAAAATTTACCTTATCTCACGCCCCTTTCCTCTTACCAACAATCACAACTTAAACACAAACAATTTCCTTTTTTTTTAAAAAAAGAAAAATCTATATATATCCCTTAAAATATTTAATTAAAAAACTATTATTTTCTTTTCTGTTTTTCTATTAACATCCTATTCAATTCTGGTTTTATTTCATTAATGTATACACTTTCTTTTATCATCCTTTCATTATATGACTTAATACATTCCAAATGAATTTTTATCACCTAAATGCTGTTTTAATCTAGTTATTTTTATCACCTAAATGCTGTTTTAATCTAGTTTTTAATTTATTCTTACTAGTCCCAAACTAGATTGAAACAGCATTTAGGTGATAAAAATTCTGCTGTTTACATTCGCATGAATAAATTTAAGCATGGGGATTTTGATATTAAGCCTTTGGAATGTATTAAGTCATATAATGAAAGGATGATAAAAGAAAGTGTATACATTAATGAAATAAAACCAGACTTGAATAGGATGTTCATAGAAAAACAGAAAAGAAAATAATAGGTTTTTAATTAAATGTTTTAAAGGATATATATAGATTTTTTTTTTAAAAAAGGAAATTGTTTGTGTTTAAGTTGTGATTGTTGGTAATAGGAAAGGGGAGTGAGATAAGGTAAAATTTTGGTTATGAATATATTTTGTAACTTTTATTTTTTTTTCCATGGAGTATGTGTTATTTGTTATATATATTTTTAGTGTGCCTTGAAAAAGACTATAAAATAGTCAAAACATTGGATTTTTTTTTCATGAATATAGTCATATAAAAAACAAGTTTTAAAAAGAAAAAGTTAGTTTGTTTTATTTCTATATCTATAATTCAATTATAAGTTTTTCATTACTTAATTAATCTTTAAGCATGAAATCATTTTGAACTACATTTTCTTTGTTGAGTGCCAAAAATAAACCAACAATCAATACATAGATTATTTCTGGATACCTGATTATTAATAATAATGATGATATATTTTGTTGATTTTGGCTGAAAGATAAAAAATATCGATAAAGTTTTTTTTATGAAAATTTTTTTTAAAAATCAATTTCAATGAATTTTTTTCCATGAGATTTATAAAAAGAATTTTGTAAATATCACATTTTTGCTTGTTTTTAAAGTTGGTTAAAACTTCAAAATAATTCATCTTTATTTTCCTTCAGTTTAGAACTATGTATTTCACTAAGGATGTTCAGTATAACTTATTTTAATTGCTTTTTAGATTTGATATTAGTTTCAAAGTATATTAATATGATAAATTTTAGAATTAATAAATAATAACCAAAAGTTTATATCAACTAATAATTTTACAATACATATTCATCTCCTGAAGTTCTATCAGCTTCCAGTAATTTTTCTTTTCCATCTGTATTATTTTTTTAAATAATGTGAAATTAGCATTATTTCATGACTATCATTAAATGTATGCTTTAACATATACTGTAGAAGAGTAATACGAGGACAACTATTAGCTTCTCACTTCTTTATTTAGATAATTTAACTTGAAAAATAAACAAAATGACAAATAAAAATGAAAAGTAATTAATTTTCTTTCTTTTTTTTCAATATCATCTTTTTTTAAAAATTTCAACATCAACTTTATTTTTAAAACTTCTCCTTTTATACACTTGTGCATGGGAGTGCAATATTTTATTGTCTGATTAAATTTAAAATACTAGATACAGGACATTCAGGCAGTAGCATAAAGCTGACTTTTTAAATTATTTTAACCTAGACCCTTCTAATTAAAGAAATTTTGAAATCACAGGTTTGTCTAGACTTGTTACATGATTATCTTTTAGAAAGTTATTTAACTTAATAAAATAAACATTTATTTTAAAACATATTCTTTATAAATTAAATATCTTTTTATTTAAAATATTTTTTATTATTATTTCTTACTATAATTATTATTTGATATTCTTATAAATTATTGTCATTTTAAAAATAATTAATACTTTCTCTAATTCCCAATTGTTTTGCATATACACCCTTGCATCTCACACTCACATGTATTTCAGGAAATAATAACATACTTATAAATAATAATTCAATAAAATAAAATTAAACTAGCTAACAAATTTATCAAATCTCAAACTCTATTTTCACTTAAGGACTATTTAAATTATCAACACTTTATTAAATATTATTTTAAAAGCATTTTACTTCTAAACAAACCAAAATAAAACTTTAACAAATTTAATAAGCTATAATTGGCAAACATCTATATAAATTTATTTAGTATGACCCTAAGCTAGTATTTACTTCAGTTTAGACTGTTAAATTGAAATTCTATTCACCTACCAACAAACTAAATCATATTTTTAAATGATTGTTAACTAGCATATTTAATAATTTGTTTGATTGACAATTGGAATGGTTAACTAATACCTATATAACTCAATTATAACAAAGTTAATTGAGATCAAGCTTAGTTTTATTTAAGGAGAAAAGTTGTTTTGAATTATTATTATTATTAGTTATATTTAATTCTCATGGGATTAAATATATGGTTACAATATATATATATATATATTTATTTATATACGTTGCAAATATATTGGCATTTGGTAAAAGCTAAAAAAATAAAAGTAAATTTAGATTTTTTTTTTGATTAATTTTTTTTTTAAAAAAAAAAAAACGTACAATGAAAGTTAAATTATTCTTTTTTTTTTTTATGTAAGTAGAAATAAAAGTAAAATTGGAGCGAACAAAAGAATTCCAAAAGTAAAATAAAAAAAGATAAGAGAAAGTAAAAATATTTTGCTAATTAAAGATGGCTGAAAAACTTGATAAGAAAAGAGAACTTTATAACATAAATTTTATAAAGAAGCTACAAGATTATGAACAAAAAAAATGCCATGATAATTGCATGTGCAGAAGTCTGAAAACTGGACCTCTGGTATAAAAAAGAGGGATTCTGTTGAAAGAACATCTTGTTCCGTTAGTCTCTCTAGTCGGTCCTGGATAACAATAATACATCCAGGATCACCCTACACTGAAATAATTCGGCATGTCAGAGTGAACTGGAGCTTCTGCGAACATTGTGCCTGAAGATGTACACCAGGAAAAGCCTTTGTGACTGACCAGGAGAATGGATCACAAGATCAAATAATAACCAAAAAGCCGAGCTCATTCTAACCAAAAAATTATGCATAGTTATCTACTACTGAATTCACAAAACTTACTGGTAAGTTATGCTTCATTATCCTGATTGTGACAAAGTTAACCATTTTAAAAACTACTCGTAAAAATAAGCGTATAATAGGATCCCGATAGAGACATTAATTTTCTTGTACAAGAGACATTCATTTTTTTAAAGAACTTTCTAGAAGAAATTTGGAAGTAAACAGTAATTGTAAAATTGTTTTTTTTTAATTGATTCACGTCCGAATTAAGTGTGTTTTCCCCAATTTATTTGGTTAATAATTTCTTTTAAACGTTTTTTATCTATTAGAATAAAAATATTTCTAATACCAATTTTCATTTGTACATTATTAATAATAATTATTATTTTTTATTATTAAATTTATTATTAGTTTAATAAGATTTAAAAATGTAATTTACCTTTGCCAATATGTTTGAATAAGCCCAGAAATAATAATCTTAAAAAAAAATTCTCTTTACGGTATGATGCAATACCTAGTAGTTTAAAAGTATTTTTCTTTTTTATTTGCAAGTAGTTATATGATGAAGTCAGTGGACTCTTTAGAATAAAAAGTCCTGGCACCCATATTAAATAAATTAAAAGCTGATTTCGTCGATAGCATAATTCTCAACTATTAATAGGCCGAGTTGATCAGAAAATATAGCTATGTTTTTAGAATAGAAATACAACTTTCTTCTTGTTTGACATAGCTTGATCAACTCACGCGCAATTTATATTAGCATGTAGAGGCCTAACAAAACGGAAACGTTATAATATATATATATATATATTGTACCTATATTGATATAGGCACATATAATTTTTATCTAAAATTATTATTAAAGTAATCTTTCATAAAAGAAAAACATAAAATTAAATGTTGAAGAATTTATTGCAGCTTGTTTTCGAAAAAGATAAGAATTAAATAGTTTTTTTTTTAGTATTCATAAAAATATAATTTGGAAAAGTTAAAACATGCAAATCTCTTTTCATTCAATTTTAATTAAAGAAAAAATAATGTTAAAACTAAATAGTAAATTGTATTAAAAATATATGTGCGTATATATGTACATTTGTAAATATATAAAATGTATGTGAAAGTTAAAGAAGATTATCATTAAAAAATGCGGCAATGGCTATTAGATATTAATTAATATAAAACAATACGTTTTTGCATGGCTATTACTAATTAAGGAATCTTTCAAAACACGTTTATCAAATGATTATCAATTCGACAACAGATCTTTGCCGGAGATATCAGAAAGACAACAAGGCGCAGGTATAAATAGACCTTATTTATCGGACAGTAATTCATTTCACAAATTAGTTGAGACAATCAGGTTCACAAAATTATTGAGAGAGTGCAGTTTGGATATTAATTGAGTCAGTTAAGTAACAAAATGCAATGCTGAGAATATTTTGGAATGCACGTTCACCTCCAGCCCAGATGTCCGAGAAAACAGCAGATCTGCCCGTGAAATAATGTCAGCTTAACATCTTAGAAAATCTCCGTCAGTATCTATTTGTCTCCGATAGCAATAATCGTGAAAATCAGGAAACTCAGCAAGGAAACGTCCCAGCTGGCTGGTAAGCATTTATAATGGAAATATCCTCACCAAAAGCAGCCTCCAAAGAACAAAATTCTACGTCAACATTCAAAATCCTAGGTAAAACATTTGCTTATTTTCGTTATACTGTAATAGCCATTGCATTTCATTAATTCGTGCGAATCCTCCAAGAGTCTAATTATATGAACTCGATATCATACATAAATGAACTATTGATATGTGTGTGATTAAATTTCAAATGTTATGTAATACTTTAATATTATTATGTGTGTGCATGAGTTAATATGTGCGTGATCCTTATATCAATATTTATTAGTTAAATTAGATAAATACCAGTGTTTTGTTATGAAAGTAAACAAGAATATTTAAACTAGTTTAGAAATGTCAATTTAAAATATGCGTGTGTTTTATTAGAATTATAAAATGTTTAAATTTAGAAAATAAATGTTAGTTAATAAATTATCTTTAAAATTAAACTTTATTTGTCGGTCAATTCTTTTTAACAAATTCTTTTATTAATTCTTTTAATCACTAATTAAGTATAATCTATTAGTGATTACAAACAGCTGAGCTAGTCGTGGATTTAGGCGTTGAGTTAGTGGCCATTGCTTAAAGTGCGTTATTTGTTCATCCTTGAATAGATAGCTGGCGCCCGTGTTTATACACAAACAAAAAAAAGTGCTTTGAACTTGGTGTTGAACTCAACAGTCGAGAAGTTATGTCCTGGAAATGTAACGTTAGTTATATACTTTATAGCTATCATTTGGGCATACATACTCTCCGAGTATGTTCTTCTCTGCCTAAGAGGCCGGTGTTTCGAATACACATATTCGAGTACGGTTCAATATATATATATATTAAACAAATTATGGAGATATGTGTAAGACATTGTGATCTGGGCTAAATGATGAGTGCTGGTTCAGCTTGAAATGTGCATCTTGAGGATTATTTATCTTTTCACATGTCCTTTGATAATTTGTTTCAGTAATGTCTGATGGAATTGTATTTAATAAAAAAAAATAAAAAAACTAAATTAAATTTAGAGTTTCTCAAGAAAATGGGCACAGAAATTTGAATTGTATCATGTCCTATATAGATTGTTTGACAAAGTGTATGTTTCTAATATATATATATATATATATATATACATACATGTTATCATATATATATATATATATATATATATATATTAACATGATGAATCCACAAAATATGTCTTTTATATATATTCTGACCTATGCATGTGTAGTCTCACTTCCGGGCAATATAATATTAAGTAAAATAGGTCTAGCTCAGTTAACAATTAGTTTGGTTAAAAGCAAATAATTAATAAATAAAATATTCTGCATTAATATTAAATATTCACTAGCTCAAATTAATAAAAATAATGATAAGGTTTAGTTTATAAAATAAATAAAAATATTTATTTAATCGTGAGACTTGGAAGTGAGATACAGATGACAAGAAAGATTACATTGAGCCAATATCCCACAGGATATTACCTCAATGGCATAAGAACACTATCCTCCCTATTACTATCTCAAATAAATAAATTTATAGCATTCTTATGACTTTAATAAAACCTAATCATTACGATCAAACTAATAATTAAATCTTAATTTTTTTATCTATAATAATTTAGCTAAATAAAATCTCAGGTTCATAAAATTACTTTAAGTTAATCAAAATCACTGTAGTAAAACCCGATAAGGGATTTAATGTCACACTCTACCACACCTAACTACTACTACTACTACTACTACTACTACTACTACTACTACTACTACTACTACTACTACTACTACTACTACTAATAATAATAATAATAATAATAATAATAATAATAATAATAATAATAATAATAATAATAATAATAATAATAATAATAATAATAATAATAATAATAATAATAATAATAATAATAATAATAATAATAATAATAATAATAATAATAATAATAATAATAATAATAATAATAATAATAATAATAATAATAATAATAATAATAATAATAATATTCTTCATTGTATGAACTAATTTTATATATCTTTTTCTTCACTATAATTTGTATTCGCCATAATAAATATAAGGAAATAATACAATATAATCTTTTATCTTCATATAATAACGTAATAAATATGTGGTAGCATTTTATAATCTGAAAAATATTTTTTTTATATATTTTAAGTAACACTATAATCTGAAAAATATATGTGTGGCAATGGATAGCATTCATAGTTCAATGTACTATTATAATAATCATCTTATGACCATAAAGATAATGTAAAATGTAATTTATGAAATAAATAAATTCCAAAAAAATATTAGAATTCTTAAAATAATACTTGATTTCTGTGCAAAATGTTATGTTTGATTCAAATATTCTGTGTTTGTTATCCATTGTAATGGGAAAAAAAAACAATCTGAACACACAAATTTTAAAAAGAAATTTAACAAAGTTTTATTATAACAAATAAAATAGGCAACAAGATATTTACACTATTTATAATTGGTATACTAAACTTGCACCATTATACATCTCTTATTCCTTATAACTACTAACACAATAGAAAATCAATTTAAGTATTCACTCTGACTTAAAAAAATATATAATACAATTTCTTTTATATATCTCTTTGTTATCAAATTTTATGATAAATTTATATTTCTTTCTATTTATTCTAAAATATTATATCTTTAAATATTATTACAATATGCTTCCTTAAAAACATACATTGAAGCATAGAACGGAAAACACAAAAATAACAATTTCGAATATGGAACTTTTTACTAAATAATTTCCCACTTTTCCAATGTTATGAATATTATACATAAAATATTTACTGTTGATTTATTAATACAACTTGTGGACATTGTTGTTAACCATACTATGATTATTATACACAACATATCCTATTTAATATTACTTTAATACAGAATAGCTGCAATTATTGATGTACTTTTTATTATTTAAATAAATACAAATTGTACCTATACTTATCTTGTACTGTTTTGTGTTATTATATTATATATCTTGAAAAATATGCAATACTCATAAAATAAAATAAAAAATTTGAAATTATTTAACTTTTCAGAGCAACTTTGCTTTATTTATTTTATTCCTGAAATTTATTTTATTTTCAAAAAATAAATATAGAACATATTCTATGATTCTTTACTATTTGGTTTCATTGGATTTTTAATTCCGTTTTGCATTAACTGTAATCCTCCTTATAAGTAAATGAACCTATCTTATTCATTCAATAACAATTCTTAAATTCTAAATTATTTCTTTTCAAAAAATACAATACTGTTCGATGTAATTACTTTGGAAAATCGAGATAGCGAATAGATGTGTAGGCCTAGGGAAGAAAACTAGAGTCTTACTCATAGTACATATTAGATAAAACACCATGGCGCAGTGAATCTATAAAATAGAGGCATGACTTATTTGTCTAATGTCCTCCACTAATAACAATGATGTCAAGCTATTACTTTAGCTTTATAAAACATCAGTACTTAAATAAAATAGACACTGCCCACAAACAAAATATACCAGCTACAGGGCTTTGTTAACTGTATTGTATACTTAATAAGATTACAAAATTTTATTCCGATTCCCATAATAAATCTTACATTAATAACATGTTATTGGGTTCATGTTTTTAAAATTACTACCAAGTCACTATCTTATAAAATTTCCTTATAGATTTATCAAATCTTGCACTGACAAATAAAACTAAGTCACATATTCAAAATAATAAATAAAATTCAATCATAATTAGAACGATCTCACTAATCTACAAGAGAAGTTTATTTTACTTTCCTATCCAATATTCTTGAACAAAATACATAATACTCATTATCCATACTTTAAATATCGAATAATATTAAAGTTCTTTGTAAAAGAATCATATAATTATTCATCATCATGTTGTGTTATATTAATAACATGAAATTAAAGTATTCATATTCCTAGAATAAATAAATCCTAATCTTATAATTTAAATGTGTTGTACAGGTGTGTTTGCATACAACCTAACATTTATACTTTAATATAATATAATTCATTGATAGTCTGCAAAAGAAAAAAAATATACATAATAAAAATATCAATATTCACAACTATTACCTAAGTGATATCAACTTGTAATCACTTATGACGTTTTCATGTCCATCAATTAAATAAAACATTGCATATATGATATACATCCATACTTCCACACTTAAAAAATATTAACTTATTTAAATTATCAAACTATTTACTATAAGACTATAATATCATTAGTACTAAATTAATATTCATGTACCTATTCTACTAATTAAATAAGATTACACTTAAAAAAAGAGAGTTAATAAAGCAAATCAAGACAATATTTACGTATATCTTCCATATTGAGATGAATGTTCTTTACAGAATTGAAATGTTTTTTTATTTTCCTGGAGAGTTTCCTTTTTTTTTTAATTTTCTCCTAAAAGCAATTAACACCCCCCCCACCATTGCTAAGTTTTCATGCTTGATGACAAAATAAAACAAAACTCCTCTGAACTTGGAAAATGCATTGTAAATTCCTTCCTGCATGACGAACGAAGTTAAAAAATGAACGATAAAAAAAAAAAAAAAAATACGATGTGTAAAAATCTTGGAAAAGTAATAAAAATAATCATTAATCTGTTCTGGAAAAGTTTATAGAATAATAGTTTATGGTTTCTATTATCCAGAACAATGATTATTAAAATAATAATAAACTATAATGTTGAAAAATAATATTTTGAATTTTCTCTTCCTCAGGATTCTTTATCAGCTTGGTGATGCATCTTATCCGGCAACTTGAATACAGACAATCCGGATAAAACTTTTTGCACAATTTTTTAAAAAAAATCTTCATAAATTCAATAATTACTTACTTATAATTTATTCCTTTATAGGATTATTCAACAGAATAATTTATTATTTATTATCCAATTATAGTTATTTCCATTATTGTTCAAATTAACAGTTTTTTAAAATAAATTCTAGCAAACGTGTATAACCTTATATAATTCATGTTTTATTACATACGCTTTAGAATATCCATTTAGATATTATTTATGACAGTTTTCTCTTTATAATATTTGCAATATTTTCCTTCAAAAAGTATAAAACATTTATCTCCATAGCATCATTTTCCATAAAAGTTATTATAAGTTTGTCATATAATTTGTCAGTCTTGAATACGACTATCTTGCTATTATAAAAATGCATTGTTCATTTTTAATTTACAAGTAGCTTTTCTGTTAAGCTTTCTGTGTAATGTCCAATATAATTCTTTGCTTACTAAAATAGTTCTCTTGGTTAACATTAATATTATATCAACAATTATCATTCTTACTTTTAAAATATTCTTAATTAAGCATGTATTACTTGTTGGCATTTCCATATTTTTTAACATGAAGTCATATTAAGTTTTGACAAAAATCCTGGTAAAGGGAACTTTAAATTAGCACTGCATCCTTTTAATAAAACTTATTAAAATTTACTTATACTATGCTCTTTTTGCAAATACTTAAAAATTAATATCCTATCAATTTGCAAATAAATTATATGAGAGCACTAAAATTGACTAAAATAAAATTTTAAAAGAAGTATAAATTTAGAAAATTAATAGCACCAACCTAGAACTAACCATGCAGCAGTATTTATACCCTACAAAATACCTCATCTTATTGGTGGATTTTGTTTTTCATCTGATAATTAATTTGCATATTACTACAGTACCACACAATTAAATTTAAAAAATAAAATATGACTCATTATTATTTTAAAATATTACTGAAAATATTAATCTTAAATCTATTTTATACACTTTGTATAATTAATTAAACATTTTAAAATGACTTTCAAAAACAATATTTTATCAATTTGTTCCACCTTTTATATTTAATATATCTATTTTATTTTAAAACAAAATATTTAATTTTTATTAACAGCATTCCTTTTATAATACGATTTAAAACATTTTATAATGACTGATTTAATATTTGCTTTTGTGATAGGTAACTAAATATATCCAATTCTATAATGCAATTTAAAAAATATTTTGAACTTTGTTGACACAAATACTAGCACGCATGTGTGCATGACTATATTCAAGTCACATGACTTACAACTGACAGACTGTATCAAAATTCTGTCTGAAAAATATCCAATGTTAATTGCAACAATTTTTATATTAAATAATAATATAATAATAAAAATTTGGAATAATAATTTTGAAAACATAGAATTAAATATAATTTTTCCTACCACAAAGATTACTTTTAAAACATATAATATTAAATATAATTATTAAATATAATTTATACTTTAAAATATAGCATTTATTTAATTACAAGTTTTAGCTATTAAAATTCAACTTTTAAAACATATTTTAAACATTTATTGCTGCATTATTTATTATGGCCAGCTTTCCCAACCATATATAATTAGTATTTTTAGCTTTATTTAACTGTTTTAAGGTTATTCATTATAATTTTAGGCATTACATATTTTTATTTAGCTTTAATTTGTACTTTTAAAATATTATCCATACAATATAATTATTACACAAAGAGAACATATCCTAAATTTAATTTTTTTTAGTAAATTGCTATGATGAACTAATTCTGACCTATAGAAAAGGGCACAATATATATATATATATATATATATATATATATATATATATATATATATATATATATATATATATATATATATATATATATAATTAAACAAAATATTTAACAAGGTTAGTTATTTATATATATATTGTGCCAGATGGTTCTGCTGAATAAAGTATACTTACACATATATATGTTTTTCTGGTTTCATACTTCTTTCTTATACATTTATAATCTTATAAATGTTACGTGAATGAACCAGCAAGTTCGAGCAAAATGGGAGACATTATTGATAGCTTTAACTATCAACAATGGCCCACCTCGGCTACTAGATTCAAACCCCTACTATCCAAACACTTTATTTGTTTCGGAGTAAACTCCAGGCGCCAGCTATCTATTCAGAAGAATAAACAACGTATTTGGTCAGTAGGCTCATAATCCAGCGCTCGAAACATTCCCAAAACTAGCCCAGTCTAATTTTAATCAGTAATAAAATATAGAAAAAGAATTGATAAAAAGAATTGACCGACGAATAAAGTTTAATTTTAAAGACAATTTATTAACTAACATTTACTAATTATAAACATTTTTATAAATCTATAAATCACACACATTTTAAGTTAACATACTATGATATATTTTATGAAAGAGCAAAAATAATCTTTGACATTTAATTATCTAACATTCACAAACACGCACATCAATAGTTCATTTTATGCATGCTTATAGAGTTTATATAATTTGAATCTTGAATTTTTACGAATTACAGTGGTGGCTACTATATATAAATGAGAATACGAAAATGTTTTACCTAGGATTTTTGGAACGTGGATGTAGAACTTCATTTTCTTTAATTATTGCTTTAGGTGAGAATATTTCCAGCCGGCTGGGACATTTTCTTGAGGAGTTTCATTATTCTTCATGATTATTATTTCTGGAGACAGTTGAATATTGACGGAGGATTTCTGAGCTGTTAAGTAGACATTATTTCACAGGCAGGTCTTGCTGATCTTGTTGGACTAAGGGCTGAAAAAAGAGTGTATATTTCCATAAGATGCTCAACACTGCATTTCTGTTTCTGGATACATAATTTAAACAAGACTGACACTGAAAACTAGGCTGAAACTGCAAACTCAAATCTGGATGTCCGATAAAAATCTAGCTATTTATATATGCGAATTGTTTTCATTTTAATATCCTCCGGCAATAGGTTCAATAGGTGTTGTCGAAATTCCTTTAGTAATTAATCCTATGACAATGTGTTTTTGAAGATTGTTTAATTAGTAGTAGCTATTTCAAAACATGTTGTTTTCATATCTTTAATTAGTAGCCCACTGCTGTGTTTTTAAATACATTTCATTTCAATATTTATTTTCATGTGTTTTTCAATATGATTTTAACACGCATTTATTATATCTCTTATTAACAAGCTTACATTTATTTACATTCGCACGCACATATATATTTTACTATTCTAAAATCAAAAATAGTTTTAAGATTATTTTTCTTCTTTAATTTAAATGAAGAGATTTATATATATATTTTAAACCTTTTAAATTGTATTTCAACTAATAATAATAAACTCTTTACTTCCTTTTTATAAAACCTTTAGTTTAACTTTTCTAACCAAGACCCCCCCCCTCTTTTAATGAATCAATTTTAACTTTTATTTCAAAACTAATGATAGGAAACTATTTGACTCTTATATTTTTGAAAACAAACTGTAATACACTCTTCAACATTTAAATACGTTTTTCTTTTACGAAAGATTATTTTAATAATTTTTTTTTTTTAGATAAATTAGTATGTGCCAATTTCAATATTGGTACATTGCACCCCCCTTCGTTTGAGAGTAAAATGTGTCATTTTTGACCATTTTATCTCTGACAACTTTAATTTTTAATTCTAAATGTTATTATTTTTCTAAGTTTGCTTTTTAATATCTTTCACTTTTCATACTAAGGGCAATCTCCAATTATGCTTAACTTCTTTCTATGCTGAAAACATTGCTTACAATGTTCAGAGTCCTGGATAGTGACCACCGGACAAACTAATTTTGTGGCACAGGGATCTTTTGGAAATGAGGTGGAGGCAGATTTGCTGACTTATACCGACTTACACACTATTAAAAACGAAGCTGCCGATTTTCTTGATCGGACTTTGACTAAGAAAAGGTCGCTGCGTATGGCAGAAATTATCAACTGTCCATTTCCGACTTACACTTTGGAAAATGAGGTACAAGATATGGGGATTCTTCCCTGAAGAAGTGACTTGCGGCTCATGCTGGATTTGCCCAGTGTGCATTTTAAAAGAGGAATGATCCCTGCCAATCCATCACGGGTACTAAAATGTATCCAGTCGACAGCTTTAAACTTAATCCTTATCTAAAACTTATTTCAATACTACCCTCATTCCCTTCAGATTCAAACCCCTATACACTCCTAATATAACTTAGATTGACTCTATATTTATATTATTTTAACCTTTCAATATTATTTTTAAATACACATAAACATTACTTTAACATATTTATTTACATTAATCTTATAATATTATTTTTAAACTATTACGAACATTATTTTACATATTTATTTAATCTTACATATTATTCTAAACTATCACAGACATCAGTTTACATATTTATTTATATTACAATATTATTTTTACACCTATATGAACATTATCCATATTTATTTATATTGCAATGTTATTTTTTTTCTTAAACTATTACTTTAACTTCCTTATTGAACGTGCGTATATCTAGAAAACTATTTTATTTTATTGCTCTTCATTTATTATTATTTTACTAGAGATTTTTTTTACTTGATTATTTTAAACAATTTATTTACATTCTTTTCTTAACTTACAGTATTCAAAACAAACTTATTTTAACATGCGTGTACTCAGAAAACTATTTTACTTTCTTACGATTCATTATTATGCAAATATCTATTTGACTAACTTGATTTTATTCTAGAAATTCCATTATCTTTTTTATTTATTTAATCCTACAGGCTTTACTTTTAAAACATTAATTTGACCCATTTATTTAACTTGATTTTTATTGAACTGTTTATTTACGAATTTTTTTCTTTATTAATATGTGTGGCTGAGAAAAAAAATCTTTTATTTTATGAAGCCTCTGTTATTATTATTACTTTCAAACAATTTAACTCATTTATTATATTTTTTATTTTTTTAAATTAGAATCAAATTCTAATTTATCAGGCTTTTATTTACTTCAAAATAATCATGTTTAAACTCATTATCCATTTCTGGTCCTTTTTGTTTATTTCCTTTACTATTCCGCCCAATTACTAACTTTTAAACTATGTCAGGTGGTTCCTTCTTTCTTTCTACTAACTTTATAATATAAACTATACTTTCCTATCTTCTCACTTCCATCTCTTAATTAAAATACTACTTTGTCTCTTTCTCTTTCCATTTTATTTTCTGCCTTGTAAATTAGAAGACCTTTAAGCTTCACAAACCTCCGTATTTTTCCTAATCGTAAATATTTTTTCCTACACTTCCTTTTATTTTAAATCTACGTTTAAAACAAACGCAAACTTTTACTTTAACCTTTTTAACTTTTTGTAAAAACTTTTCAATGCTATCTTCTACCTTGAACTTATGTCTCTCTTCTATCTGTATTATTTTCATTTCTAGATTATTATACCTAATGCTACCTTGCTTTAATTCAGCTCTCACTTCCTTTATGCTTTCTTCTAATATCGCCCTTTCCTGACTTTCTTCATTCAGATCTTTTACTACAGCTTCTATGGCTACATGATTTGTTTCTACTTCCTCTATTATTTCACCCCCTCATTGCCTTCATTCCTGTAATCATTTCTATTTTGACCTGATTAATTTCTTTCATCAATTCTGTTTTGAGTTCTAACTGGCTTTGTTTAAAATTCTGACACAATTCTTCTTTGAGGTCTTGTTGACTTTATTTAAATTCTTGCATCATATTCATCATCATTTTCATCATTATCTATGTCTCAGACACTTCTTCTTTCTTCTTTTCCACTAATTGTGGATTTTTAAAATATATTGGGCTTTCTACCGGCTCCATTTCTTCATTCATAGTTACACTATTACTTTTTATTTTTTAAAATTATCTTTTGCATTAACAAATCAAAAATTATTATTGTTTATTTATTTTTCTTACTAAAATGGAAATATACGCTGACTCCACCCCCTTCATCCATTTTCTCTACCCGATCCTAATGCTTTAGCTCTGCCCAAAACACCCAACTGTCTCTGATTTAACATAATGATTTATTTTAACTAACGTAAATAGCATAAATCTCTCTTCATTTAAAGAAGAAAAAAAAGGTTTCGGTCAATTCTTTTTTTTTTTTTTAAATTAATACCACTTTATGTATGTAATTTTGCTTTTCTATAAAAAATTTGTCAAACAAGAAACACAGTATTTGATTACTATTATTTCTTAGGTCCAGCCCCAAACATTGGAAAACCATTTGTACCGGATGGTTCCGCCGAATGAAGTATACTTACATATATATATATATGTTTTGCTGGTTTCAAACTTCTTCATAATACATTTATAATCTTATAAATGTTACGTGAACGAACTGGCACGTTCGAGCAAAATGGGAGATATTATTGATAGCTTTAACTATCAACAATGGCCCACCTCGGCTGCTAGATTCAAACCCCTACTATCCAAACACTTTATTTGTTTCGGAGTAAACTCCGGGTGCCAGCTATCTATTCAGAAGAATAAACAATGTATTTGGTCAGTAGGCTCATAATCCAGTGCTCGAAACAATCCCAAAACTAGCCCAGTCTAATTTTAATCAGTAATAAAATATAGAAAAAGAATTGATAAAAAGAATTGACCGACAAATAAAGTTTTAGTTTAAAGACAATTTATTAACTAACATTTACTAATTATAAACATTTTTATAAATCTATAAATAACACACACATTTTAAGTTAATATACTATAATATATTTTATGAGAAGACATAAATAATCTTTGACATTTAAATTATCTAACATTCACAAACACGCACATCAATAGTTCATTTTATGCATGCTTATAAAGTTTATATAATTTGAATCTTGAATTTTTACGAATTACAGCGGTGGCTACTATATATAAATGAGAATACGAAAATGTTTTACCTAGGATTTTTGGAACGTGGATGTAGAACTTCATTTTCTTTAATTATTGCTTTAGGTGAGAATATTTCCAGCCGGCTGGGACGTTTTCTTGAGGAGTTTGATTATTCTTCATGATTATTATTTCTGGAGACAGTTGAATATTGACGGAGGATTTCTGAGCTGTTAAGTAGACATTATTTCACGGGCAGGTCTTGCTGATCTTGTTGGACTAAGGGCTGAAAGAAGAGCGTATATTTCCATAAGATGCTCAGCACTGCATTTCTGTTTCTGGATACATAATTTAAACAAGACTGACACTGAAAACTAGGCTGAAACTGCAAACTCAAACTGGATGTCCGATAAAAATCTAGCTATTTATATATGCGAATTGTTTTCGTTTTAATATCCTCTGGCAATAGTTGCAATAGGTGTTGTCAAAATTCCTTTAGTAATTAATCCTATGACAATGTGTTTTTGAAGATTGTTTAATTAGTAGTAGCTATTTCAAAACATGTTGTTTTCATATCTTTAATTAGTAGCCCACTGCTGTGTTTTTAAATACATTTCATTTCAATATTTATTTTCATGTGTTTTTCAATATGATTTTAACACGCATTTATTATATCTCTTATTAACAAGCTTACATTTATTTACATTCACATGCACATATATATTTTACTATTCTAAAATCAAAAATAGTTTTAAGATTCTTTTTCTTCTTTAATTTAAATAAAGAGATTTATATATTCTTTCTTCCCCTACTAACTGAATTTTAGTTATTAGAATCGTCATCGAGGGCGCCACCAAGGATTTCTCTCTTGGAACCTGGTCACGTAACTTTACATAAACCTGGTCTTTATTTATTTTCGAACGACGATTCACTGATTATAAACTTTGATTATAATCTCACAGGGGTTTTCCTTTAAGAACACTAATTATTATAAATAATTCAAGAATACGTTGGACAAAAAACTTTTAATTTCTTTTACTACTATTTATTATTAATAACCTTATAATTCTATCCGATCCAGAAAGAATTGACTTACAATTTCTGATTTTCCCTCTGTTTACTTTCTAATTATGCTTCCCAAATATTTACCATAGATTTACTCGTGCCTACACTAATACTGCGAATTCTAGCAGACGTGTATATAAGACGACTTATAGTATTTTTAATCTTCCCTGAAGTTTATTTTTAAACTCCACTTTTTTTGGTAAATAAATAAATTGCAAAAATCTTACAATGAACGTATAAGTGTCTTTCGTTTTCTTATACTTTCAATTCTTTCTTTATTTTCTACTAACAAACGATTAATGCCCCAAGGTTCTCTGTTACTTGGCGATGCACTTTTATACCCCCACCCTGTTGTTACTCTCTAGATAGAATAGATATTAAATAATTTAAAATACAGTTATTCCAATATTTCAAAAAATATTGAACGAAAATTAACATTAATAGATTGCAATATTAAACAAATTTATTTTCCCCCCTCTATTGTTGAAACATTCGTAATAAACATAATAAATGAAAATTAAATTAAAGATAAAGTTCTATTACACTTTTAACTAGAGTTCTCATTAATGGAAAAGTTTATAATTACCCTGATCGATCAGAGCGGAGTGGCCTGATTTTCATAGGTTTTACATTCCATTGGTCATGCCTTTGTCCTTGTATATGCGAATTCCATGAGTGTTCCTTTGGTTGTCCGGCTAGCAATATCCGTTTCTTCCATTCCATAACTCTCTGGATAGCTTCATTCAGATGGAGTGGCGGTCAATTCCCCAAAGGGGAAGGTTGTGATAACTTTAGCCGCTATACATTTGACAAGAGTCCGCAAAATTAAATTTCAATAATAATAATTTTTATTGTTTGAAACACAGCTGCTTTCTTTATTGTCCTTGCTGGTCTCTAAAAGTCAAGTCAACTGATCTAACTCTAAAAGCGATCTTATCTCCACTCTTTCTTATCTTTTTTTTTAATTAGCGTAATAGCAATTACTAACCAAATATTTTTACTTTGTGAAAGTTTCAACAATAGAGTATAATTACTACCAAGAATCTAATTTTGTTTTCTTTTCCCCACCCTTTTATCTCTCGAATTTTTCTCCCTTTTAATTAAACACTTTTAACATTTTTTTTTTTTTTATAAATTATATTCAATTTTATTTGTTTATCTCAAAATAAAAGTTCAAAATTTTTACCCTTTCCATTAAATCAAAACCATTTGTTAATTAATTCTTTTTTTCATTTTACAAACTATTTAACTTCAAAAATATTTATGCCAAATTATAAATATGTGAGCTTATATATATATGAGCTGACTTAAAATATCAGCTCAATATATATATATTAAACCTTTTAAATTGTATTTCAACTAATAATAATAAACTCTTTACTTCCTTTTTATAAAACCTTTAGTTTAAGTTTTCTAACCAAGACTCCCCTCTCCTCTTTTAATGAATCAATTTTAACTTCTATCTCAAAACTAATGATAGAAAACTATTTGACTTTTATCTTTTCGAAAACAAACTGTAATAAACTCTTCAACATTTAAATACGTTTTTCTTTTACTAAAGATTATTTTAATAATTTTTTTTAGATAAATTAGTATGTGCCAATTTCAATATTGCTACAATATATATATATATATATATATATATATATATATATATATATATGGTGGTGGAGATTAGTCTCACTTTTGGGCTGATGGATGATTGTGACAGGATTGCAAACATGAGACAATTCATTGGAAGCTTGTTACTTATTGTTCAGTTAAATATATAGTTGTAATTATTTAGAAAATACTTTCTGCTAAGCATATCAATCTAATTATGTTATTTAATGTTAAGCTCACTTATTGAATTCATCCCTTTTATCCAAATAACTCTATATCATTACCATGTATTTATGAATGCAAATCATATAAGTTTAATTTACACATTTTCATAATTTCTGTGCTTATTCATAACAATGGTTTTATAGTAGATATACTCAAACGATCATAAATCATTTTTTTATTAGCATGAGATATTAATTATATTTTTTCAAACCTTAGGTATAATGCTTTTAATTTTACTAAACATTAAATGTATCTATTGTTACTTATAAATTTGCATGAAAATTGATTTTTTAAAAAAATAGTTCCTTTTTTTTTTTATTCATTCACAATAATTTTTAATCTAGTACAATTTGATGAATAATTTTGTAATTTTTAAATGATTGTTATTATGAATAATTTACTAATTAAATACATAGCAATATATTTACGTATAGAACTACTAGGGGAAACACGTGGTTTGATTCAAATGAAGAAATCTGATTAGATTAATACATTTTAGAAGTTGTTTAATATATTTTTTCCAGTATCCACAATCCTGTTTTATGTATAATAGCAGTAATAGTAATTTCGAAAGATAAAAAAATCACAATGAAACATATATGCTGAAACTATTGAGTAAATTCATTTTAATTAAAGAAAATAATAAAGATCACACAAATTCAAATTAAGCGAAGTGCTACTTTCTTATTATTAACTTCAATATCTATAAAATATTAAACTGTATCAAGAAACAATGATATAATAAAATATTACAGCTAGCAGTACATACCAATAAAATATATTAAGTTATGTGAGATCTGAAGTCCATAGTTACATCTTTAATCTTTCTGACACCAACAACCAGTATCATCCTGTTTGGGTTTCTGATCGGGATTATTGCAGCTACAACAAGCACATGAAAAATTAACTTGTCATTTATGTATCACTGAAGGTTTTGTACGTGGTAGTAGATTACGACAAGGGCAAGGCTTCCCATCTAGATTGTCAGTTCTCACTGAAGGAATAGATACAATAGCAATAAAATAAATAAATAGTAAGTTTTTGTTCATAACTGTTGAAAATGACTACAATACTTTATAATGTTTCTATTTTTCAAAGAAGCATATATACTTATACACAGTTAGATGTATTCAGAAAGGAAAGATATTAAAAATATAAACAGAATCAAATATTATTTTATTTAAAATCATTTCCTTATCTTATCAGTATACATTTAAATAATATACACGTAAAACCGGTTTCTAATAATTTCAATTCAAGTTATTTGTAAAAGATTAGAAATCAGAAATATCTCAAAAAATGCTAAGGTTTTAGTTTGAAGGATGAAAAAGAAAAAAAAATATGAATTTTTTGTTTTTTATAAACCGGTTCGATGAATCCTGTAGAAAGCAAAAAATATCGTTTCAGATATAAAATATCATTATTAAAATAATATTTATTCTTTCTGATATCATTGTAAAAATTCAAAAGCTTTTTCTTAAAAAGTTCTATTTTCTAAAGGCTTAAATTATCTTATAGTTTGAGTACATTTCCAAAGGAAATACTTCTTTGTGTGTTGTTTCAACATTTGCTTTATAATTTTATATTTTTTTTCCTTTCCTAAAAAATTAAGAAATCTTAAAATGGATTAAAAAACGCAATTAATATAGACAAAAAGTTTGTCTTATTCAAAATTTAAACATTGTGATTACAGTTTATTTTTAACTCAAAATTAAACTAAATCTTTGATTTCCTAAGCCAGCAAACAAAAATTAAACATAATTATGCAAATGAGTTTGTTTCGATTCAAAACCGCGGGGCATTTTTGAATTGCAAACTATTATTAGCTTCAATAATATATATATAATTACTTCAGGTGCATAAGTGCATTAATTTAAGATTTGAAGCATATTTTTCATTGTTGAATGCAAACAAAAGAAAACAGACCAGCAATAGATGTATTATCTATGTCCACTAATTAATTATTCAAGATTGCTATAGGTGGCTGTAAAGTGAAAAACACTCTTGAAAGCAAACGAGAAAATCATGTCCTATTCTAATTCAGTAATAATTTTTAAATGTTTTTTTTTTTTTAAAAAAAAAAAACTTAATACGTTTATTCATTTATTGGAAAGTTCTAAAAAACGAAACCAATTTATGAATTATAAATAATTTCGCATATATGTTATGTCATTTAGGATGTTCCTTGATATTTTGCAGCAAAATCTGCTTCATAAAATACTTTAACATCTTACCTAAATGTAATGTCCATTATTTTTTATCATCCAGTTAAGCTTGCACCCTTCTAGAATATCTTTAAACCTTGATTTATGAAAAAAATATTCTTATGTTTACATACCAATATATTTTAGAAACTATGAATCATTCATTTTTTTATATTCCTAATCTAAAATAAATGATGACTTTTTCAATGGGAAAGTTTATAGTATCATATCTATACGTTTTAAAAACTACATCCATTAATATGTTTTCTGACGTTGTCTTTGCATTTATAGAATTTTATAAGCACCATTAAATAAAAAACAACAACAACAATGATTTCCTATTAAGTCACAGCTGACAATGAAGTAGAAAGAAATATAGTTCGTTATACCAAAATTTGACGATTTATTGGATCATTATAGCAAAATGCCCTTTATTATAATTTATTAAATACTGCAGCAGCAGATTGGAATCTGTATTGCATATCAACAGATTTTTCTTTAAAAATAATTAAGATATAAAAATTGGTTCAGTTTTTGCATTGATATTATTTGGTCTAAACTTAATAAGGATGTTTCTTCCATCACTGATTAATATCTGGGTTTTTTTGGATATTCATTACTGAATCAAAATCTTTATATAATTCATTCAAAACAATAAATATATGTTGATCAATTTTTAAATTGTCAAATTATCTAAGGGTTTTATGTGCAAAGCTTCTTGCATCCATTGATTACTAAGGATTATACTGGGTTGCACTGCTGTATGGAGAGTTACTGTTTTATTTGTGTAAGCATAAGAAATGGTGATCATGTGATGTTTTAATGGTTTTATTTATAATTATTTTAAATGTTGCATTGTTTCCAATATATCATTTATTTACTATAATTAATACATTTTTATTGTTATGGTGAAAAATTAATGAAAAATTAATTTTTGTTAATGGGGAAGATATTATTGGTAAGTACAAATTCTACTCTGTATACAATTACTTAAAATGAATTTATGTCATAGATTGGAAAAAGTAAATCTGTTGGGGAAAACATACATATTTTTATTGTTAAACAATTATGTAAATAACAAATACTGCAATTGTATAAGCTATTGTAATTATACTTAACAATTTTTTATTTGTTTTATGAATATAGAACTATGTATGCATTATTTCAACCTATCACACATAAAGAAAAGCATATTTATTAATATACAGTCATATTAATAGTACTTCTCTTTTAATATTTATATTAAATGCCTCTAATATTTTTTACTTAAATAAAAAAAGATTGCTTCTTTGGTATAACTATTTAAAGAATTCATAGGGACAAATAAATCACAAAATTACTTTTGCGATCTTATAAAGTTGGGATATATGAATGATAAATATATGAAATATAAATATGTGATATTCACACTTAATGAATTCTTAGAATGTAATTTAGCATTACTATTGCTGTTGTTTCAATAGTGGATAATTATAAAATAGTTTTGTTCTTATTCTTATTACTAAGTGTTCAAAGAAAAGGAATAGTGCACCAGTAACAGAAAATGGTAAACAATATTAAATAATTTTAATCGATTAAGAAACAATAAAATACTAGGTAATATCAGAGTACATAAATATAATCAAAATATTATGTTGAAAGAGTTTATAATCTAAGTTTAATAGAGATCAATGTTTATTTTCTTATATATTGCAAGGTTTAGCCACTTCAGTCCTTAAATAGTTGCAAAAAAGAGGATAAAAGAAAGGAGAAAAATTTATTAGTTATTTTAAGATTATTTTTTTAAAAGAATAAATGTTTTACAATCCCATTCCTATCTTTAATTGAATGTATAGATATTTTTGACACATGCTACAATTCACATTTATTATTTTTTTAAAATGTTTCAATTTTCGTTGTTATTTTAATTCACCTAAAATTGGTATTTTGTTTACATTTGTATTAAGAATGTGAAATAAATAAATAAATAAAAGAAATAAAGAGATGATTGAATTATATTAAATTGTTATTAATAATAATGTTAATGATAAAGGTAATTAAGGGTTTGTGTGACTATTAGTAAAACAATTGGAGAACTGATTTTCAATCTTTATTTTTTTAAAATATATTGTAAAGTTTGTTTATTTAAAATTATCAACATTATTATTTATATCTGATTCTTTGTCTTCAATGCTAAAATGTTTGAAAATAAATTATCATCTGGTGTGTGAATCTTATAGCTAACAATAAGCAAACTATTACAATATTCCAAGAAGTAAATAATTAAAAATACTATGGAAATACTGATGTAATAAAAATAGAATTTCAAGGAAGAATTGTTCATGTATTATTTTTGTTGTCTTGATTATACTTTCATTTGAATTAGCAAAGTTTTGTTTGTTAATTACCTTTTTAGGTATTTTTTCATCACACTGGACAAGCCACTAGGTGAGCTGCAAAACCACCAAGAAGCCTGTAAATGATAAATTTCTATCCAAAAATGGCTGTAATCGCTGAAATCGATGGAAAATTAAAATGCAAGAATCACTGAAATCGATTGAAAATTAAAACACAAAAATCGCTGAAATCAATGTAAAATTAAAAATGCCTGAGGCAAGAAATTTTTATACAAAAAGGCTGAAATCGACAGAAAATTAAAACACCTGAGGTGAGAAATGGTTAGAACAAATTCTCAATATCCCCCTACAAAACGCCTAAGGCAAACAAATTGAAAAATTAAAAATCAAACAAATCTTTCTAAAATACAAATCAAAAAGAAATCAAATAAAATGCAATAAAATTCAAATTACAAAAACAGAAATTGGTATAATATATAAAACACAAATCCCCTCCCCCCGCACAAAGAATTCAATCAAATATAAGTAAAATGCAAATTATAAAAAACAAAAAAATCATGAAAGCCTATGAAATAAAAAAAAACTATAATAAAAACCTATGAAATTAAACAAAAACATACTAAATCTCAAAAAACATTTTTGATGCCAAATTAATGGCAGGAATGCCTTACATTTTTGAAAAAAAATTCCTCTGACTTTCAATATTATAATAACGAGGAGTATAATAATTCACAAACCATAATAATAGATTAATCCTTATTAAGTAATTAAATATAGATAACAACGAGTTCATAGCTATTTAAAAAATAAAAGTAGCTATAAAATACAAAAACAACAGCATAAATAATTAAATGAAAAGTGGCAGGAAATTTTTTTAAAAAAATTCCTCTGAGTATTTTCAAAAGTAGATTAAAATTTATCTAACTAACAGATATAATAATTTAAACCTTAATAACAGACTAATATATATTTAGAAATTAAATATAGATAACAACGAGCTTATAGCTATTTAAAAAATAAAAGTAGCTATAAAATACAAAAACAGAAATTGGCTGATAATGCAGTCCTAAATTCATTGCTTATATTCAATGGGGATTGTGGTTTAAGCTATATAGAGATAGTATATTGCAATAAGTACATTTTTAAATATGCGATTAATGTCCATATTGATCTATAATTATTACATGTTCACCCTGAATTTTATTACAGAATATCATTTATTATTACAAAATATCATTAATAGCATTATTAGCTTCACAGTACATAAGGAATAGTTTAAATTAGGTCAATATGTTATTCTATTACTAGTTTATAACAAAATTATTGCAAATACTCAGATTAGGTTACACATATATAAAATCATATCTCAAAATTTACAAAATGCTTAGAAATAAAATAATCCGAATAGAAAATAGAATTTTAAGTAACTAAAAATAAGATTTGTACCAAAAAATATTACCAATTTCTCTCCAGAGGGAGTTGATCATCCACAGTGTCCTTGGTGCAGGTGGTCATTGAATTTTTCTATCCTTGCAAAATCAAATTTGGGCATTCCTAAAACTCTCCATTAGTGACAAAATATGGGGTTTATATTAAATTCTATGCATCTATTAATCTCATTTTTTTCACTTAAAGTTTGTTATTTTTAAAATTAAAAATTAACATTTAACCTATGCACAATTTTGAAATGTAGATAGAAACTGATAAATAGTTGTGGAAACATTTTGGGTTACATTTTCTTTTTGTATTATAAATAATTTCTACTATAAATAATTTTCCAGAACTCGGGTCATGTGACAGTAAAAGGAAAATAACAGCATTTTTTTTAAAAAAAGTAAAATAATACATTTTCTCATTTTAAATTATGAATCAAATAATTTATATATATGGATTTTCTCAAAATATGAAAATAAAGATAAATTAACAATTACAAATACCTTGGTCAGATTATTAATGCAGATGGAAACATAATGAATGAAATTAATCATAGAATTAAACTTGGTTGGAGTCCCTTTGGAAGAAATAACTTGATACTAAAAGGAAATATGCCTATGTGTTTGAAAAGTTAAATGTGTTTTACCAGTTCTTAATTACGGATTTGAGACTTGGACACTTAATAGAAGAGCAATACAGAAACTTCAGACCACTCAAAGAAGTATGGAGAGATGCATGTTGGGAGTAATAAGAAGAGATCAAAAATGCAATATATAAGTAAGAGAACAAACAGATGTTACTGACCTCATTGAAAAAATTAAAAGACTGAAGTGGAGTTGGGCTGGATATATTGCTTGAAGAGATGATACTAGATGGACAATTGAAATCTTAAAATGGATTCCAAGAGATTGTAAAAGAGATAGACCCAGAAAGAGACCACATGTGAGATGAATGGATGAAATAAGAAAGTGTGAAGGGGTGATGTGAAGAAGAGAAGCTAAAGATCAGAGAAGATTGATTGAACTTGGAGAGACCTACATCCTGCAGTGGACTGATAATGGTTGATGATGATGATGATTTCAGCCTAGTTTACAAAAGGAATCTAGTGCTCAGTGACATTCTAAAACTTAGTTAGCTTCTTGTAGTGTATCTCTGTAAAGTATTGTCATCTTTAGATGTCCTTTGTACTAATAAATCAACATTTACTTTAATTCTAATGTTAGCAATAAAATGACTGTAAAACTGGTAAAATAGTTCTAAAGATAGCTGCAACAGAGTGATTTAAAGCCAAAGACAGCAGCACCATCACAGTTTCCTGTAAAGTCATGCAAATTAGCATCAGTAAGTTAAAACTAAATATGAAAAAAAAACTCTCAGATGAAAATAGATTATTTTTTGATTTATTTAAGCACAAACTAATGCATTTGCCAAACAACTGCTAATTATTAAAATATGTATGAAAAAATGTAAAATTAAATACTGTAATTAATAAAAAAAGTAAATAAAGTTTGTCTTGTATTATTTTTTTTCAAATATTTGAAATTTTTTATTAGTCATACTTTATTTCATAATTTTTTTTATGCGAATTTTAAAGTAATATTTTCTCCTTGCTTTGCTTTTATGTGATTTCTGAAAATTACAACTCCCTATCCCCATTTTTCAAGGTAAGTTAAGTCTATTTTTGTGCAATTTCTTTTGTGTGCATTTTCTGAGGAACCTATCCACGGCATAAAATGAGACCCAGGTGTATATTAAAATGAGAATGAACAATTTGTATTCATAAACATTGAATGTTTTGTCTTTGATATCGTATGTGTAAACTTTTGCAACTCATTTAACCCCTTAGCTGTTATTTACAATTAGTGTCCATTGCTATGTTAATATCTCATAATGTTATTTATGGATTTTGAACATAATATGCACCATCTCTTGATCAATTTTAGTAGCAATTTCATTTTAGGCTTATTTTATAGGAAATTCAAAATTTAAAATTTTAGTTCTAAAAATGTCTGCATATGATGTTACATTTTGAAAGAAAAATCAATTTTCTTTGCTGCCTATTGGTGTCTCTTTTTTCTGATTGATTGCAAATCTGGAAATTGTGCTGTAGGCATTTCCAAATGACAATGTCAGAAACCAAACCAAAATATTCTATGCATTCGTAATTAATTTTGAAGTAAATAAATATATTTATTATAATTTTTTACATTCATAAATAAGATTTTACATTACTTTATCGAAATATAAAGTTTGATTAAAAAAAAATTAAATTTTACAAGAAAAATGAGCATTCGTAATTGATTTTGAAGTAAATAAATATTTCTATTGTAATTTTTTATATTCATAAATAAGATTTTACATTACTTTATTGAAACATAAAGTTTGATTCGAAAAATTTTAAATTTTACAAGAAAAATAAGCTAGGAAAGTGATCACTCTTCAAGAAAAGTGAATTATATTGACAGCTACAGAACTGAATAATAATACACAGATTGGTTGAAATATAATTTTTTTGTTTACCAATGACTATTTGTTAAATGTTTTTCATACATTTTTCTTCAGTTATTAATGTTATTTTTTGTTACATTCAACCAATTTGAATCTAAAATAATTCAATTTTTAGAAGCTTAATTGAAACAATTCTGTGTATTTTAGATTAATATTTTAAGAATAGAAACTGACTGGAAATGCAACTGATGAATAAGATTGTTCTCAGATTTAAATAGTGGACCAATATAAAAATTGGACAAAGGTTATATTAGTTGAAGAAAGCAGCTGAATTAAAATATCTTTTTTTCATATGTCAAATGCATTGACCAGGAAGTGAATCTGGGCCAGCTACTTGAAAGCCAGCTATTCTAACCACTAGACCACCAACACATAAAATTTTAATTAATATATGAGTCAATGTTGAATAACAGATTCTTTGAAATGTACTTAACACATTATTTAAATATAGTAGATTTTTATTTAATATGAAGTAAAAGTATTTTCAAATAATTTTAATTTTAAAAAATTTGACAGGCAGACCTTTAGTTACCATAGTCATGAGTATGGTAATGTATTTCTAAATAAAAATGTTCTAAATCCAGACAATTTGTGCATAATAAGTACTTTTGTCAGGAAATTATGAATCTTCTAATTGATGAGAATTTCACATATGCCTAACAATTGATTCTATTAATTTCTATTCATAAATTAAAATTAAAATTTATTATACTATTTAATAATTAAAAAATAATTCTTTACAATAGCTATATAATCAAATAATAATTTGACACATTAAAAGCTTTTAAAATGTTACTAATCTATTTAACATTAGCAAATAACCTCACAAAAAACATCCAGTGTCCAATAATGGAATTAAAACAAACAATAATAATATAAATAAATAAAACAAATCAAAACCCTCATATATAAATTCAATAACTACAAAATAATTGATTGTATCATAACAATATGTTAAACAATATTACATGCACTTTTTTATACAATATATATATTAACTTATATAATTTTCCATTTATTTTTAATCAACCAATTATTAAACAAATTTGTAGAAATGTTATAAATATTCATACAATTAGTCAAATTATTTTTAATATAATATGTTTCATATATTTGTCTTCTTTTTGTATCTTTGATGAAATTTAAATATTTAATACTTTTTGTAGCATCTATTCTATGGCCATATTTCAAGTAGTGAATATATAATGCAGACATATAATCTCTTCTTTTAATAACATTGTTATGTTCTTTGGCTCTTATCTCTAATTGTTTTTCAGTATGCTCAAAGTAAATTATAATTTGATTATATGGCTGTTGTAAAGAATTATTATTTTTTGATTATTATTTTGTGAAAGAGCAGCATAAGAATTTTTATTTCTTTCCAGTTTTGATATTATACTATTTAAATTATCATCAGAAGAAGGCCACTTCAAGCCATCACTTTCATTTATTTTACCATTACAAGATGTTTAACTATAATTGATGAACCAGCAATAAACATAACATCATATCTAAAATAATCTTTAACACCTATTTGAACAAAAACTATCTCAAATAATGTTCATAATATGCCAATAGATAAATATATTTATCAAATAAGATCAGCAAAACTCATATGCTAATCTTCTTCAATTTATGCATGTAATTTTCAAACTTGTTATAAGTTTTGATCATTTAATATCAATACATCAATAGAAAACCACTGTTTAAATTTATATGACATTAATCAATCACTTGAATAGATCCAGGGTAAATAATTTATATTCTTCACCCAAAATTAAGTTATCAAGCTTTTGAGCTAAATCAAATAAAGTTGACACCATAGGTTTACTAAATCAAAGTCTTCTTCGAAAAATTTCCAATATAAAGTATCTGGTATCTTAGCTGAGTTTTCATATCTTTTCAAGCATAAGAGCAAATACTACTACATATGATATCATTTAGTCCAATACCCTTTTATAATCAAATAACACAAAATATATTATCAAATATTTTATCTTATCCTTATATAAAAATCTTTAAAAATACATAGTCTATCACCCCTCAAACAATATACATAACATCAACAAGAAAAAACTAAATTCTATAATTAAAATGATATATTATTCATGAATAATCACATCTCTTTACATTTATATAGGTTTATTGTAATTTCACATTACTTTTTTACAGTTATATTATTTTTCTAATGTTTCATACTAGTTAGTATTTCTTATTGAAGCAGTCGACCTGATACTCCGATTGATCTTCACAGCCCACTCAGAATCTCCCATCACCAAACCATGTTCAAACTCCATCCTTACACACATATATATTTATTAATACATAAATTTTGTAGCTTAACTAATAAAAGGATAACTGATGTATATATATATATATATATATATATATATAAATATCTTCACATGCATGCGTAATGGATGTGTACATATTATAGGTGAGGGGAGAATAATTTTAAAACCTATCTAAAGGAAAAATGTATTATATTAATGTGTATTTTTAAAATTATATTTATTTTATTATTTATTTTAATCATGGCGGTCAGAAGAATTAAAGAGGATGCAATCCTTGTAAGAATATTCTCGAATGTAATTAAGACAATTTACTGGAAACTCCAATTAGTCAATCTAAAATATATGATAATTTTATAGAATAATGTAAAAGTCCATTAGTGGAAATTTTATCCACTTCAAATTTTTTAAAACAATCATTCGAAAAATTCTAAAAGGATAGCATTGTTTTAAAACTTACTTAAACAAAAGGGTGCATCCGGTGAGCAAATTCCAGATCCGCTAAGTGGATAAAGTGCCTCAGGTCTAGCAGCTAAGTGCTTTCCAAGATAAATGGAAAATTAGTATAAATACTGCTAGATTTGAATCCAGAAGGGAGACTGGTAATATTTAAACAGCAATGGTAGAGATAATCCACGCTTGTTGTGACAATAATTCAATGTATAGCGAGTAGTGGAAATTTTCACCTTTCTCTCCATTCAAACATGTTCTTTCCCACAATCATAGATCAGGATTCTGTTACCCATGAACTGTAATATGCTTAAAGACTGAATAATTAAATGCTACATGCCAGACTGACCAAACCTAGATCTAGTTCACCATTTCCAATGGACACTGAATCATCAAGAATCGCCACTAATTTTATAAAGGTAAAAGAACTCTAGCCACTGCCTAATGTCTAAACTTCTAAATTCAGCCATCCATAATTATTTTCTAATCACCCTGTCTATAATTTAAGATATTCTATTAGATAGTTAATATTGTGTTAAAATGATTTATAATTTACTTACCACTAGTTTGTACATAACTCTATATAACTTTAATTTCCTTTTATCATTGAGTCTCTATTAAATAAGTCTGTTTTCTTTCACTTTCATGCAGCAATAATATTTTTTAACTTTTATTATCATGCTTTATATATTTATATTTATAAATATGCCAATAATTCCTCAAATTCACCAATATGTAATTTCTTTTTTATTTTCCCCCTCTTTACTTTATGGGGTGACTAGATTAAGTGTAATTAAAACAAGTCTTATTTTTATCTTAACAAACACTTGCAAATTTGGGGAAAACAAATTAATTATCTAATGTGATTGTAGAAAAACAGAGTAAAAAATCTGTTTTTCTAAGAAATGTTTATTTTTTATTTTTAAGCGCTAATCCTAAAAATTCAAATTTATTATATAAAATTAAATCTGTTTATTCTCAAATTAATAACCACCACCCCATTCATATCTGTATAATTATGTTTATTCTCATAAAAGCACCTATGACAGAATTCTCATATTTATTTAACGTTGTGAGAAGTTTATAGATAAATTAAAATAATGGGGAAGGGGAGTCTATTCTAATGATTATGTATTTTAGTAATGTTTAAATAACCCATGACTGTTTAATATTTAAGTCATAATATTATGTTGGACATTCCCAATATATATATATATATATATATATATATAGGTTATAATTCATTCATTTTTAGTGTTATTCAAATACACATATACGTGTCTTCATGCTTCGTTTCCTGGGATTTTTGGTAATCTGGATCCCGTATATTTATTCCAAGTCCAAGAACATGGCTGGCAAAACCCCCCTGTGGGATTTATTTTGTCATATGAGCTATTGACATAGGGTCACTCTGGGAAATGCCTGGCCTATTGTTATTAATAGTCGACACCTTCGTTCTGTGAACCAAATCTGCCAAAGTAGCAGAAAGGATTTGTTCACCATTCTTCGTCCTTAAATTTGGAAGCACATTTTTGGGATCCGAGATTGGATCATCTAATTCCACCATCATGCATACACCACTCTCTTAAAGTTCTCACCATAACTCAAACCTATGAATGTCCATAAACCATAATATTATGATTCAACTAAACAGATCTATTTATTTTATTGATTAATATTTTTATATGCACGTCTTTTTGAGACACCATTATATATATACATATATATATATTAATGAGCTATCCCACACATGTTTCTCACTCAGTAAAAACTGAGATCCTTTTACCTATTAATAAAAATGTATTTTTGTAGTAAAGTTAATATTTCAATCATAAAATAATCTTCGTAAGCTAAATTGGTTAAGTGCTATATTTTGTTCATTCTGGGGATGGATTGGTATCTCGCAAATATATTTCCTCATAGTGCTAAATCAACTGTTCATCAATATAGTTATTCATTATTGGATATGAGCTAGCCACAATAATAAATCAAATAAAGTAATCAATCAAATATGTCATTTTCTAAGTTATAAACAAATGTCATATGATTTATCTGCTACTGTATAAATGTCATTCAAATTATATGTACATCAAGAGGCCAATGATGATTAATAAAATAATAAAACAAGTATTTATGCATGTTTCTTTAAATCAATAAATCTTATATAAATCATAAACTTGCAGAATCATTGTTTTATTTTATTTAAATATTAATATCTTAGTTATTAAATTATGCTCACTCTGACTAGATGATCTCCCACTAATCCTCTCTATATAATTAATGTGAAAGGTTGCGACTTTTAAATGAGTCTAACTTATATTTTAGACTAAAATATTCCATTAGATAATTTCAAATTAGAGTCTTTTTGTGTCTCTGCTTTGCGATGCCAGTGGAGAGAGATAAATTAGATCGGTATCATCGAGATTGTTGCTCATAAGTTGGTAAATGTGGAAAATAGGCAAATAGGGCAGAGTCCATGAGCGTTCCTGACTTATGTATCTTGCGCATAATTGGACTTGAGGTACTTTTGACCTAGATGTTAGATCTTGCTATATGAACAGACAAAACCACCCGGTACAGGCACAAAATATATTATCAAATATTTTATCTTACCCTTATATAAAAATCTTTAAAAATACATAGTCTATCACCCCTCAAACAATATACATAACATCAAGAAAAAACTAAATTCTAGAATTAAAATGGTATATTATTTATAAATAATCACATCTCTTTAAGTTTATATAGGTTTATTGTAATTTCACATTATTTTTTTTACAGTTATATTATTTTTCTAATATTTCATACTAGTTAGGACTTCTTATATGGCTATAATTACATATAGTTTCTGGTATAATCTTTCAAATAAAATGAAGGAAAATCTTTTGTGAGTACAGATATTTTATATCCTAGAAGTGATAAACTATTTTTATGTAACAGATAGAATTGGATACTCAATGGGTAAAAAGAATATAGTGAGGTTGCATACTATACAGTATTAAAATATATGATTTTATTTATATTCTATTTGGAAAATTTGTAAACAATAAATAAATAAAAAACACAAACATTAAAATTTGAATTTTAAAACATTTTACAATACTTCAGCAGCCATTTTCCATTTGTGAGTATTGTAAGTGACTACCTTTCATAAAAAATAAAATAAAATTTGCAAATAAATTTAAAATTATGTAAGCAGTTATCTGTTCATTTTGAAGTGCTGTAAATGATAATGTTCATTAATAAACATTCTTCAATTTATGTTAAAACACAGGCAATTTATCCTTCATTGATTATCCTTTCCAAATTTAATGTGGAGTATTTCATGTAATAAAATATTTTCTAAGCATAATGCTAAAACTTTCACAAAACTTTAAAACATACTTAAAGTTAATAGTGACTTAAAAATATCCAAACAATCAGAGAGGTCATAATTTCTTGATAATGAGATTAGCCTATTATATTTCTATAACAGAAAAAGTTATTGAAAAAAAGAATATTACCCAGAGCATATTTAATTATGCTGAAAGTCAAACATTTAATTTTTAAAAAATAAAAATATGTGAGAGTATACTTTTTTTAAATTTTTTTCAGTAAATAAAAAATATAAACAAACTTCTCCTCTTAAATTATTAATAGTTATATTATTATTGTATTTTTTTGTAATATTATCATTTTAATTTATACTTAAATACTATATATATATATATTTAAGTAACGTATATATATATATATATATATATATATATTTAAGTAACGTATATATATATATGTGTGTGTGCATGTTGGAAAAAAACTATAAACTTTTAGTTCAATAAACAATATAGATTCTATTTTAATCAATGTTTATCAACAAAATGATTACTATTATGCACTATGCATGCTGTACATGAAAGAGTTTGGGACAAGATACAACACACACACACACATATATATATATATATATATATTTAACTTTCTATTTTCCACTTTATAAAATTATAGATCATAATCTGGAAATAAGAATTTATTTATTTATTCTAAATTGCAACTATTCACACACAGGTCAGAATATTTATGTAGTGATAATACTAAATAAAAATGCATGATAAATCACCTCATTCTCTGTTATACTAGCTCTAATAGGTACATCAGGAAAATAGATTATGAGATAAGTTTTGATTGTTATATTTTAAGTATGGAAAACTGCCCATGATGAAATCATAATATAAAACTATCACAATATCTTATATTTACAACTATTTATAAAGCCTAAAGTAAAATAAATGAGTGAGAATAAGAACCAACATGTAAAGCAACCATTTTATAGTATTAGATATTATAACTTTAGATCATTATTAGAGTCACAACTACAAAACTAATGAATTTACAAGGAGTAATGCAAATAAACATCAACAAATTAATAAGAATGCAATAAATGAGCAAAAAAAGCATCATATACAAATAATCAAATGCACATCATATCAAAGATTAGTGAAAGAGGTATTAAACATATAGCGTTATTACACATATAGCTATACTCAGTATAGAATGGAAAATAAAAATGGGATTAAGGAAACTATAAAATATATATTGAAACAAACGGTCTCAATTTAATGCATTAGTCAAAGGTAAATAAATAATTATAAACAAAAAATTTAGAAAACAAAAATCACTAAGAAGATTATTCCATTAGTCTATCAGTCTTTGGCAAGATCAACTCATGATAAGTCATCCTAATCACAAGGATGCAATAGTTTAAAATATTAGGGCACAACTTAAGTCTCAACATCAAGTGTCAATGATTGTGGAATGGATTGAATTTTATGAAGTAATGAGTCATTGTAAGCATCCAAAAAGTGCTATAAATAATGAAATAAATCATTATACAAAAAGAGAGTATATTATAATAATAATAAAAAATCTGGTTAATCAATTATTGTTAATTTAAAGTTAATAATATGTCAAAAAATATCTTTGTATAAAAATATATTTGTTGTCATTTACAACAATTGATTTAGAACAAAAAATAAATAAACTACCACTAGTGCAAACATAGAATGATATGAAAAACCAATTTTGAAAATACAACAGAAATTTATTCTTTTAAAATGAAAGATTTAAAACATTTTTATTCGTATAAGACTTATAAATCACATACCTGGCTAAGAGAAAGCATTGAGAAGAGAAGGTGAAGTTCATATTTTCTTAATCAACAATATTCCTGAATAACTGGAAGAATAAATCAATCTTTCCATATATATATATATATATTTTATGGGGATCTATAAACGTCCTATTGCTAACATAAAAAAAGATAATTTGAGACATGGATTAAATTCATGCAATTCTTCTTAAGGGCTCATCATACTTATGCGTTATGTATGTATCAAACTAGTTCCTGGAGAATGATGAAAATTATTGAGTAAAATAATGAATATTTTCTCCTCTTTTTTTAAATTCGAAAACTAGGTTCGTGTTTACTAAAGATTATCACCAGCAGTTGAATGATAATTTACTGCATAAATGATTTTTTTGATTGTGACCTTGTAGAAGTTTGTTACTAAACAGTCCTCTAAAACGACTCCGTAAACAGAAAAAAAGTGCAAATAAATGAAAGTGATCCTATTTATATCTAATCAATCCATAACACAAGTAGATAAAAACAGATAACAACAACAAAAAGTACTTTAGATTATTACATCCTTTGTCTTTTTTTTTTTTTAATTAACACTATCTTTCATTCAAAAAATGTAAAATATAAAAAAGCTAATCTCCTTAAATTTTCAAAATTAATTATATCTGCTTGTTTATTCTGGAATGTTCACACAAAATATTTAAAATAAAACTAAAAAAAAAATTTTAAACTAAAAAAGAAAAAGAAATGAGTACAAGTTTATTTTTCTGTTACAAGGTTTAATAATCAGGCAAAACTCTCCATACAGTAGTGCCACTCAGTATTAACCAGAGTAATCAATGGATGCCAGAAGGCCTGTACATAAAATCCCCTTCTAGTGCATACTCATCCAATATCCCCAGACTAGTTTCTGGCTTGTGGTCTTCATCAGTGAGGATCTTTGTATCTGAGAGCACTGCACCTAGATCTTAGGATCTAATGCAACCCTCCAGCAGCCACTTTTTATCTCTACTTAACTACAAAACTATGAGAATAAAATTGAAAACCCAATAATATTTTCAATCTAAGCTCAATAGCTTATATAGTCATATGGGTCTGAACTCAATTCAGTACCCATACATTTGGGTGTCTTTGGTTCTTTAATAACCATAACCACCACTATTCTATTAGGCAGGATTGGCACTGAGTGGAACTACTGTATGGAGAGTTTTTGCCTGTTTTAACAACAGTTATGTGCTAGCATAAGAAATGGTAATCATGTGATGTTTAAGGTTTAATAAACCTGGATATATTATTTATTAATTTATTTTTTTACAATAGTAATAGAACCATAATGATTTCCTATAATGACATTTGTAATTTAAAGAATGTAGAAAATGAGTTATAATTAAGAGATATGAAATATGGTACTGTTTTGAAGAGATTTGAAACTGTAGAAATATTCTTTTAAACAGATATACAAATTTGGGGGGAGGATAAGAATGATAATAAATTTAGTGAGAGTAATTCAAAAATATGATTGGCGTATTTTGAGAGGGTAATCTATATTAGATAAATATTCTGAGATATAGACAAAAATATAGAAAGAACATTTTAAGGGGTTGAGGGAAATGAGAAGAGAATATATTTGAATAATGAGGAGGAATGATAATAAAATCATATACAAAAAATATGTAATATAATTAAAGATGTTCATGATTCACTTATATTAGTTGAATTTTATAGATGAGGAGTAGCATGAGTCATAGAAAAAATATGATTGGAGAAAAGTTTTATAGTCCATATAAAAAAAATCAAAAAGAAAATGAAATATATGAAGATGTAGCAAAACAGCAGGATATTCCTAGAATATCCAGAGACAAATGAATTAGTTAAGTTAAAGTGTTCAAAAATAAGTTAAAATTTTTGGTATAAGCATAAATTAAGAAGTTATGAGTAATAAGTAGTTTACCTGATGAAATCATCTGATAAAATAACTTGTCCTCGTCATTTGAAAAGCAAGTTAATCATTAAATACAAAGTTCACTGCTGAAAATAGGACTCTCTAAGAGAAGCTGAGCATTCTTATATCTTCATCCATTTTTTAGAGTTTGTTGAGGTAGTTTTGAATAATACTTTTGATAGATAAAAATATCATAGATTTTAGATGTTGGAAATCTTAATCATGTCATCTTCATGTATATTATATGAATTATGTTTTTATTAATTTTTTTATTTATTAAAAATGTAGAAATCTTAATTAAAAAAAAGTTAGGTATGTGAAAAGCATACGAGAATATAAAATAGTGAAAAAAATGTTGCAGGAAAACTTGAGAACAGAAAAGAACAAAAGAAATTAAAACAAAAGTTAAATTTATCAAACTATTCAAAAGTGTCTTTTATCTCTGTATAGTTTCAGAAAATAAAATGGACTAAAAGAGAACATTGAACGAAGACATAAAATTTTCAGGATGGATTATTATATATAGGAGATAAGTAAACGAATAATATTGTGTTTAATATGAAAAAAAAACATGTGGCAAAATATACAATACCTATTAGGAATACACTGTAGTTGCATCAAAGCAATTAAATTTATTAAAGTTGGAATTAAATATATAATAATGGAAAGAAAAAAAAGAGGATAGTTTTTAAGGCAAAAGCAGAATTTTTAAAAACTAAATAAAGTAAGTAAAGAGTTATGAGTGATAGAAGATGTTAACTTATGTAAAGATAAAACCGAAAATGTGAAATGTGGGCTTTATAGAGATAAAAAACAGTTAGTATTTGGTTATTGGAAAATGAAATTGGGATAACATTTTAATGAACAGGGGATTGGTGAAGAGGCTATTTTAATTTGCATTAGGATTTAAGATAATAAATTTGCAAGGAAGGAATGTTGTGAAAGTTATGTTATAAAATGAAGAAAAAATCATCCTTGGTGAAAAGGAAGTCGAATCCTTATGATTTGTGTAGGAGAAAATGACTTAGAAAAAGTCATTCGCCTGGACCATATACTATATGCATTGTTTACATATATGACAGCTTTGAAAACCAATCTTTTTACAATATGAGTGTAATCAACATAAAATTGCTTTATAATGAATAAAAATTAAATTTAAAAAAATATGACAAGTACTGAGGTAGCTATGTTTACTAATTACGAACATTATAAGATGTTATATAATAGTCGATATCAAATCTTAATTTTGTAGATTTTTTTATAAAAAAAACAATAATAATATCAACTACAAGAACAAAAAATCACATTCAACAATATAACAATATATGTTGCATTTAATAATAATTATATTATGAAAGACAAACAAGATAATAATTAATCAAAATAATAAACAATAATGGTAACAAAAAATATTAGGAAATTGTATAACTTAATTTTAGATATTTAAAATATAATTAACTTGTAACATATACAGTTTTAATAAAAAGTCTTTATGTGTATAGAAAAAACATTTAATTATAAGTCACTGATATACACTGTACATATATAAGCAGTGAGTTGGAAGTTTTAACGTAGGATTACAATTATGGAATACACATTTCTGGATTTACCAGTAGCGATTTTTTAACCATTTGCCAATCGTAAACATGTAAAATGTCCCGGCCGATGCTATGACACATGGAAAAAAAAAAAAAAAAGAACAATATTTTGAACAGACGCATTATTCTTTTAATTCACACCAACAACCATAATCACTTTCTTTAGGCGCTTGTCTAGGATTGAGACACATGCAGCAATCACATGATTTATAGACCGTTCGCTTTCCTAATTCATTTTGTGGTCTTGGAACTCTAACAGCGGAATAAAAATATTTCATTATAGGACTTTCTCTGTCTACAGAAAATATTGGTGACAGTATCGTATCATTAACATAACATGGGCAAGGTAGGCCATATTCAGGATCTGCTATTGCTGAGAAAGTAGTCAGTATAAATATAAAACAACTAAGCATTATTGCAAAAACATGCATAGCTATATATATATGCAATGATATTTAATTTTTATATATTCAAACAAAATATATTTTTTGACCAAAAATAACTGTTAAAAACGTATTGCTATACTCGAACAACTAAAAAGAGTAAAACAATTAATAACTTCATTTAAATAAATTTATATGAAAAAAGATTAATAAATTACTTAGTACAAACTGTTAAATATTATCATTTCCTTATACATCACAATGACAATGTTTGTGTTTTATATTGCGGAAGAATATCCGTAGGTGGAAATAATTATTTTGTTTTAAAATGAATAAGATTTAATTTTTCAAATCGGTCATTCCCTCATAACATAGGATTTTCTATTATTCTTATGATTTAATATACTAAATATATCTTTAATCTCTAAAAACATCATTTTATTATAGTTAGACATAAAAACAAACACATAATGTAAAAGAAATGAGTAATAAAATATAGCAGTGGGAGAGAGATATCCTTGAAAATGACTGTATGAAGATAAAAACAGTTGAAACGTTGGAGTTTAGTATTATATATATATGTTCAGTATTGAGATAAGAAAATAAAGTTTTTGAAAAGAAAAAGAAGAAGGATTTTTAATTTGTTGATATTATTTAAATATTATATTGATGCGGAATCTGAGATTCAGATTGCGCTTCACAGCCCACCTCAAATCTTCCGCTACCAAGCCAAATTCAAACCCTATTCTTGCGTATATATTCTGCCCACTAACACATTTCTTTGTTCCTTTTCTTATCATTAACTATATGGATAAATATCTGAATTTAAATAGACACACAAAAAATAGGCATATGTAACGGAGGATTAATTGTAACAAACTTATAATATCAAAATATATTATATTTTCTGTATTTTTTATTTATAAAAGTTATAGTAATTATTTTATTAATTGCAGCTCAGATATCTATAGATATTGCAGAGACAAATGTACTGAGCAAATATTTATTAGAAAAGTTTGTTATATGTCGTTCTATAAAATGTCGTCTTTCAAATTATTTTTCTATTAAACTATACTTTTCTGTTTAAATCCAATATGGAAGATGCATTGTACTTAGTCAAAAATAATTAAAGGTGAGAAACTTAATCTTGTTTAATCTTTTAAAATAACTTTAATTAAAAGTTTCTCTAAACTTAAAATTAGAAACTAAACTTAATTGATTTACTTTTGTCATAAACATTTCTTATTTAATTAATTTCGATTTGAATACTTCTCTAACAATGGCATCTTCCAACACAATTAAAGCTTATGTAAAAATTCTTTTGGAAATTAGATTAGAGAAAATGATTAGCAGTCACCAATCAAGAAAGCATTCCACAAATACCAAGGCATAGTATAAAAATGGGGAATTTTGACCAGAGAGAAACTAAAGACAGTCAATGAAAGCAGTTGCCAAATAAATCTATGTTCGTTTAATTTCAATGTGTCGTGAGTAAATCCACTTCACCTTTCTTGCTATTCGAGATGGCCTTCCCTGAAATCTATGCCCAGTATCCCCATACTCATAAACTGTAACTATATGCCTGTTTGTTGAATGATGAACTTACTACCCACTTGAATAACTATGCTCACCAGCCAAGTTTGTACAGAGGTAACAATTTCAAGTGCTGCTAGACTCTTAAATTTATCTTGAATAATTTTTAAATCTCACCTATCTGTTTTTTTAAACATTTTGTAAAGCCTTTTTTTTTTGTAAAATTTAATATTAATTATGAATTAATTTGTAGATAAGGTTGTCATCTGATCCTTCATGTTAGCCGCCAGAGGTGCGATTTCTAACTGAAAAACACATTAATATATAGTTCCCGGGATAGCGATTCTCTATTAATATTGACTTTTTTTTTGGTTTGTTTACAAAGTTTACTTTTTTTCGTTTCTGAATTATTTTTCCCAAATAATATTTTTGACGATGGGATAATAATAGTTTTGGTTTTTTTTTTTACCAAAGGGTCTTTTTTGGTGTGTGTTCAAATAGTAATTTGTGTTTTTTTTAAAAAAAAAATAATATTACTGTTTTTGTAAAATTGGATTGACAAAATTCAAGAGAGAACAGAGTTTTATGATGGATCTTTAAATAATAATTTACGTTACTTTGATAGGTTTACATTTGATTGCCGAAAAAATTATTGGGAGAAGTGTTTTTTTTTTTTCGCGTGCGTGTGTTTATGTTTAAATAAAATTTAAAACCTTTACTTTTATCGGTTTACATTTGATGGACGACCGATTGGACTTCCTTTCATTTATAAATTATGGTTTTGGTTCTACAAACAAATATTTTTGACAATGGGACGATAATAGTTGTTGTTTGTTTAATTTTTATTGACAAGAGCGGGTGTTTTTTTTGGTATAGATTCAAATAGTAATTTGGGTTACGTTTAAATAATAAGTTGCGGTCTTACTTTGATCGGTTTACATTTGATTCCCGACACTAATTACTGGGAAGGGTGTTTTTTTGTGTGTACGATTGTAGACAACAATTATTGGGAGAAGGGGTGTAACCGTTTAAAGAATAGTAGTTTACGTTACTTTTAGTAGTGGTGTACATTTGATTGCTGACAATAATTAGTGAGAGGGGTGGATGTTTTTTGGTGATTGGCGACAACAATTATTGGGAGAGAGAGTTTTGCATTTTGTTTTTGTTCGTGTGTATGTTTAAATCAAAATTTAAGTTACTTTTATCGGTTACCATTTGATTGAAAACCGATTTGACTTTCTTTTTTTTTTTTTTTTTTCGTTTATAAATTATTTGGGTTTTCCCAAATAATATTCGATTTGACAATGGGACAATAATAGTCTAGGTTTCTTTAATTTTGATTGACAAGAGTGAGTCTTTTTCGGTGTACGTTCGAATAGTAATTTGGGTTATGTTTAACTAATATTTACTGTCTTACTTCGATTGGTTTACATTTGATTGTCCAGGACAATTAGTGGGAGGGTTGTTTTTGTTTTTTTGTATACGATTAAAGAATAATTGACGTTCCTTTTATTTGACCGTTTGATTGCCGACGACTTACGTTTAAATAAAAATTTTAGTTACTTCTTTTATTTTACATTTGATTGCCGATGACAACAATTATCGGGAGAAGAAGGGATGTACGTTTAAATAAAAATTGAAGTTACTTCTTTTATTTTTGACATTTGATGAAGGTCATTTAGAATCCCTCAAACAAGCTTGCCTTTACGAAGTGAACCTTTCCATCGGCAGATGTTTTCAGACCTCAAATCTGCATATATTTGCCGCACAATCCAATCTTTTCTTTCAGCAGCAGGATGTTTTTTTCTGCTGTAGAAATATTCCAGTGCTGGCCCGTGTCTGGCAATTCCCATCTTTTCCAAGTTTTCTGTTGTGGGAATTAGCCGTACTTTTTGTCTCGGAAAATTTCTCGCTAAAACGTGACTCAAAGCGTGATTTTTAAATTTTTACGCTATTCCACCCTAATCGAAAATTTAGGAGGAATACAAATTTACGGGGAACAATCACGATACTGTTAAAATTGATAAAATGTAACAGTATATCGATTGGTCTTAAAAAAAACAAGGCACCGATGAAAATTTAAATAATTGTGACACGATCAAAATAAACACCCTAGTACGATATTGTTACATCAAATACATAATGCAGCGTTACGATATAGTGCGTGACACAAACAACTACGGCATTTTCCTCTGCTTTTGGCATCGGAAAAATCCACACCGTTAGCCACTAAGCCGAGTTAACACTCTTTCTAGATTTTATCGTAGGAAAGAGACTTAACTTCCGAGTTAATACTCTACCTTTTAGCGTAGAAAGTAGACTTAACTCCGAGTTAACAATCCTTCTAGGATTTCTTTTAGAAAGAATGCTTAAAGGCTTAGGTGCGGCCATGGAAACGGCATATTTCTAGAAATTTAGCTAGAAATCACGCCTCTGGCGGCTGACACGAACGATCAGATGACAACCGTAAATTCTTACCTTGTTAGTCAAATGTATTTTGTTCTCTCTGTATAACTTAGCAGTAATCTCTCCTACATTAAACCTCTTCTGAACAATTATTATTTCTTAATTTCACTTCTAGGTGGCAATATTTTATTTTTATTATTATATTTTATATTTCCATATATTAAATTATATGTCGATAATTTCCCCCAGAATCGCAAATGCTTATGCTATCTCTTTGAATAAAAGAAAACCTTCCTTACTTTTCAGAGGGTGATTAATCTAGTTTTTTAAAACAAATTTGTTATTCTCATTATAGTGGAGCCTGCAAGTCTGGGGAAGTAAAATAAAAATCTGATAATTATTGTACAATGTTATTTTCGAAAAAACTAAGCAAAATCTGTTTTCTTAGAAATGTTTTTTTTTTTATTCATTAAATAATAGCGCCAACTTCTAAAAACTTTAAATATATTTATATGAATTAAACCAATATTATTTTCTTGAAATCATTAACCACCGACTTTATATATATTTAATAATATGCAAGGTATTTATTTATGGGAGCACTTAAAACCAAAGATTTGTATTAGTTATACGTTGTGGGAAGTATATATGTAATTTAAAGTAATAATAGTAAGGAGGGGGTAACCTCTAGTTCTATGAGCTATTATATTAGCATTAAGTGTAATTCTTCCATGTAGTAAATCAAATCATGCTGGTATGCTGGGTCTTTATCAATAAAGATAGGCGATAATTGTTTATTTCTTAGTTTTAAGCTTATATATTTATATTAATTCAAGCGTTATGTGTACACTGGCCTTTAGTTTTATATATATATATATTTGTGCTTCATTTATTTTTACTCCCAATTTCAAGGACAAGGTTTATAAACCCCTTGGGACTTCTTCAGCACTAGATATTATTGCATAGGGTTCGCTCTGGCCGAAGTCCAGCCTATGGCAATTCTATAAAGCGCATTCTTCTTTGTTTGTGACCCGACCCTGCCAACGTTTGCAGAGAGTTGCCTTCTTTAGTTGTAAATTGAAGCTCCTTTTTGAATATCAGAATATATCTCTCCATTGCCATCATGCACATATCGCTCTCTTATATTTCATTCTTGTTAAAGCCTATCAATACTCCTAAATCATACTGTTATGATTATGCTAAATGGATTGTCATTTTTATATTTTCATTCATACTTTCATATATGCTATTTCTGCCACAATTACTGTTTCCTAAATTAGCTTCCCACATACATTCTTATTTTGCAAATGTGAATACTATTTTATTAATTAAATATAATTACCGTTGCCATCAAACTCAATAATCTTATGTATTGGTTTGAGTGCTGTTGTTGTATTAATGGTGGATTTAAATAACCTTAAATATTTGTTATTCCAGTGCTATTAACAATCTTGGGTATGCCATGTAATCTGTTAATTATTGACATATAAATAGCTGCATTAGAACAAAGCTATAAATTATTTGCTATTACTGAATAAATGCGATCATTTCATAGTATTGTAAGAGAGGGTAATGTCATCTAAGGGAGATAAATACCCATTTTATTTGTATTTTGACACAAATAACATAATCAGTCATATATATATATATATATATCTCATATTAACTTAATAAATCTTATATATATTTCTAAATATCAAAGTCATTGTTTCATTTATTGAATAGTAATAATATTGATGTTATATAAAATGTTTAATTTACTGGATTATCGAATCTCACTAACAATAATATTCTCTACATGAATAAATTCAAATTAAAGTCTTTTTGTGTCATGGCTTTGCAATGCCGGCGGTGAGAAATAAATTATATCGGTATCATTGGAATTGTTGCTCATAAGTTGATAGATCTGGAAAATAGGCAAATAGGGCAGAGTTCATGAGTGTTCCTGACTTATGTATCTTGCGCATGATTGGACTTGAGGCACTTTTGCCTAGATGCTAGATCTTGTTGTATGAACAGACAAAACTGACCAGTACAGGTTTTTTCCCCTCGGGTATGGATGCCCAGTCATGGGGCCATTAATTATTTTCACACCCTGCAGAACCCTGAGTAATAGATTTCAGTATATATATAATGTTTTTTTTTAAATAATAAAAATATGTGTAAATTTTTTTTCTTGGTTTATACACCTAGTTCAGATGATTTTTTAAAATTATTATACACACTCTGTACAAGTCATTATATATGTATATAAAAAAATTTTCCCCAATAATGTCAATCATATATGTAAATTTTTTTTTATTTTCCATAAATATTCAGTCTATATATGTGATATTTTTTCTTCCCTAAATAATGCTTTAAATATATATGTATCACTTTCTTGCGTTTGTGAAAGAAAAGTAGTGGCAGCTTTTAAATACTTTCACACCCATATATATATATATATATATATATAAATATGTGCTCAAAATAATTAATAATGACTATTTTTTTTTAAACTTTTTATTATGTAATATATCTGAACTGCTGTACATCTGTCATAAATAAAAATATGTATTTATAAAAACATACAATCAATTAAAAGCGGATCATCTAGTAAAATAGTGTCATAACAATCTACCCCATTTGACTGGTGCCCGGTAGTAATACCATTATAATTTTGTCACCAGGTGGTAGATTGAATAAAATGAAAAAAATTATAGAAACAATGATTCCAAAGAGTTAACGAGTTATATAGAGAGCATTATTTAATGGATCACACAATATATGCATATGAATTAATAAAATTTTAAGTATGTTTCAGATGCAAAGGAACAACCAAACCTAAAGACTGAGCAAAAGGCTGCAGAAGGACAAGAAAGATTAGATAATAATATACTTGAATATATATATAAAATTTTGAACTAAAGTTGAAACGGTCAGTTTCATCCATCTGCCCATTTCACTTATTTTATCCACACATCTATCCTTATGCCAGGTTTAAACCCTCTCAGAGTACCCATTTAAACATTAAATTATTATATATGCAGAATCACTGAGTATATATATGTGAGCAACATGTCTGTAGTTTAATAGTATATGTATAGATTACAGATATGTATCCATTTTATAAATATTTCTAATTTAAGAAATATTTTAGTTTAAATTATTGTTATGTTATTGGTATATTTTACAGATATGTATATTCAATTTATAAATATTTCTAGTTTAAGAAATACATTTTATAAATATTTCTAGTTTAAGAAATATTTTAGTTAAATTATTTAGCAACTTTATTGTGGTGTTATTGAAATCGCGTATGTATATTTCCTGTTATTCTGTATTATTCTGCACGTATGGTTATAAAATTGGTCTTCTACTAATTGTGAAGGTAATTTTGTCAAAATAACATTTGATCTTGTAAACAGATTTTAAAGTAGGTCACACATTTGGTCCTAAAATAGACGTGGACTTTATTTGGTAAATATAAAATGTTAATAACAAAATATGCAGGAAAACAAAATCTCAATTACTGGTTATAATTAAAAATTTGTTTTTCTAAAATAAATAAATGAGTTCTCCTACTGATTGTAACTATTAAATGTTTTGCTAAAATAAATAAATGGACTTTCCAGCTACATACAAGCTTGTAAAAATTAACAGGTGGACAGAGTTTAAAAAGAATAAATACTTAGTTTTATTAACAATATAGATCATATATATAATAAGTGAGTATAAGCTGAGCCCATGCCGGTTTTGCCTTCAAAATGATCGAGTAGTAGGCGATATTTCACCACCTCTCATCATGGTGAATGGAGAACTTTGGTCCAATGAAACCTAATGCCATAACCAGCAAAAGTAGCCCATGGAAAATCTCTATTAACTATACATCATCGTCAAAAATGTCATCTTAATATCCTTCCAAGTGCTTCAAAACTAACTGCAATGGAAAACAACTAAATGGTAAATTTTCTCTCAGAGATCTGTTTATAAACTGTGACTTTCATTTCTTTCTTTTAAAAGCTAGCTATTTATTAAATCTGCCTTTCCTAAACATCTTTACTAAAATCTGCAAAGAAGATTGTTAAATGCTAAATCTTGCCTGATTGTAAAATGCTAAATCTTGTCTGATTGTAAAACTGGAATTCTCTTGTATAATGTAAAACTTGAATTTTCTTTTAAAATGTAAAACTCCTAATAATCTATTTTAAATGTATAATTTTCTGCGGTCTTTTTATGCCTATTTCTAAATATATTCAATTTATTCTGTGATTTTATCATTTTAATATTATATGTATTTAATGTGCCAAATGACTCGAACTTGCAAGTATTTATAAATATAATTTTAGCTTATCAATTTGCGAAGATAATTTCTAATCTTCACTATAATTTAATATTAAATAATTGAATTATTATTCTTCATTCTCACTCGCTGTTTTGAAATCATATTATTATTTTACTGTTTAAGTTTTGGGTATTAGTATTGCAATAATCAGTTATCTAGTTATTTTATGTAGTTTGCTTAATTCTAGTTATGAATTATAACTATTTATATATGTAACTTGCACATCATAGGAACTAGCCATAGAGATATTCTCAAAGCATATTTTAATGTTTTATTCGTAATCATCCCACAAATATGCTTTGCCCTCCTTAGATTTATATAAGTTGAGACACAGGTGATAATATTAAACTAGGTTACTAATTAATTTAGTCCCTAAATAGTATATTTAAAATACTAAATTTGAGAACTGGATTGTATAGATATGCAAATAGACGCTATCTAATTTTAAGGCATGGTAATATAATTTTACGTATTTGCATTGTATAAGTTGCGGATGTGTCCTTACAAAGTACGCAATGTACACTTATCTGCTTGCTGCATGATTCTTGAAGACATGCTGGTGGAGGCCACACTCATCCACTTTAGTTCGGGTTCAAGCACACTTTTAGAACTAGGGCACAACGACCTAGATTATTCATAATACTTATCCGACTACCTGAACTACTAATGTTCATATTCATAGCAAGTTGAGCGGTTTTAGGGCAAACCGAGTCTTTGAGACTGAAGCCTGTGAATAATGACCCATTCTCACCTTTGAGCTTAATTAATATTTTAATATGTGCCATAGAGGATATAGGTAAACCTATCATAAACCAGTTTTCTCTCCTTTTATATTAAATGCTTATCTAGCATTAGAGTATATCCTAATCTAGGTTAACACACCAACCTGTGTATCTCTGAGCCTAATTACATGCTCGATTTAACTTTGAATAAATAGATGCCATAGGAGTGCTATTATAGTTAGTTATATAACTTTGGCTGTAAAGTTCCGTATGATCTAGCAGACTACAAAAGAGCTAGAAATTTGGTATATTAATTAATATAGGCATGAAACTCCAATACCACACTACACTGTATTAAACACTCATAATGAGATATCTCACATTCCCATCATATAATTTTGTATGTTTTGATTTCTTATTTGTTATTGTTTTATTAAATTAATAATATTTAAAATTATAACTCGTTTTCATATTTTATTGTCTGTGAGTTCGTTTTATCCAACTATATTTAATTGCACATATATCATTTCACATATATGTAGATCAGTCTGTTAAGTTCTATAATTAATTACTTAGCCATATGTGTATATGTCTGACCAAATCAGTGATAAACTAGTTAATTTGTGAGTCTCTTGTTCTACTGGAGGTGACTGCCGGACTGAGGGTAAATTGAGTGTGTGTGGACATTGAGAAATGTCATCCATAGGGTATTAAATCATTGAGCAGAGGTGAAAGGATTGAATGTTGGTCGGATTCTGGATCACAGCATCTGGATTCGATCAGCTTTAGTGCATTTTGCCTAGGTTCTAGATTGTGTTGTGTGGAGGGACAATTCTTACCGTTACAAAGTTTAGAAATGCAAAATTAAAAGTCAGGCAGGGTAGTAATAAATAAAATCAATAGGTTTTAATTGGGTACAGGTATGGGGGAGCAGAATAAGGGGGAGACTGTTGAGAATAGGGTAGAGGTGTATCACACCATAAATAAATAAAAAAACAAACAGGAAACCATAAGTGAGCATTTTTGTGTATCTTTAATAAAATAAAAAAAATATAAATAAAATAAATATATATGTTCTAATCAGATAGCAGAATGGAGGTTGTAACCATGGAATCTGTGAAAAGCTACATGCAGAAACAGAACCTAAACCTAGAAACATTATTGGTGACTATGTTCACCAACATGGGGAAAAAATTTGAAGCTAAGAATAAAAAGATGAAGGAGTGGATGTCAACATTGTGTAGTGAAATGAAAAATAATACATTAAAACAAATAGATGAGATGCGAGCAGACTGCAGGAAAGGCTATGAAAAAGTTCACACCACATTCGAAGGGCTTTTGGAGGATCATAAACAAGAAACTAAAACTACGGTATCCAAAATGACTGGAGAATTAATGATGACACAAAGTGTGATAGACAAGCAAGAAGCTGCTCACCACGTAGCCATAAGTCAAATAAAGGATCATTTTGAGGATGAATTGACGTGTCATAAAGAACAAGAAAGGATCATTGTAAATGTGCAGGAAACACAGACAGAGTTTCAGAACCAGCTAGGGGAACTTAGAGATAAATTTGATAAACTAAAAAGCAGCGCAATGAAAACTTTAGACTTCAAACCTGATGCATTAGAACAAATCATGATTAAAGGAACAAGAGAGGATGTGGTTAACGTCATACCAGATGAAGTACAATCAGTACAGGAACAAGTTGATAGAAAATCAAACATTATTATGCCCATAGGACAGATCTAGAACACACAAGCCTACATTGCGAAGTTCATCCAAGTGAAATCATTCAAAGGTGACATTGGAGAAAATCCGAAAGCACATATTGAGAGTCTTCAAGGATGGTTCCGATTACAAGGGATCTCAGCACCAGATCAAGTAGCTTTGGTGATTCACTATTTAAATGAGTATGCAAAATCATGGTGGGAAAGCCATGAAAGCAAGTCACCAGATTGTGAACAGTATATAGCAGCTCTGTTAAGGACATTCAACACAAGGCACTTAAAGCCATCTGAACCTCCTGATTGGGGAAAATAGTAAGACAACAATAAATCACAGATGGATAGAAAAGGAATTTGAACCACACTCTTAAAGAATGATATATGAGTATAGTTACTTTAAAAGTTTTTTTTGCCTTCAGTGATTGGTAGGTAAAAAAAAATTTTTTTGTAGCATTTAGCAAAAAAGAAAAGAAAAGGGGGGGGGGTCAACATTAGTCTGATAATTTGTTTTTATAAATAAATCATATACTCCTTTCAAACCAGGTTGTTCTTTTGTCACCGGAACATCAAGTAAGATTATATTTTTATTTTATTTTTTGTTTAATAATTGTATGTCTGGGAAAATAAAGCAGAATCTGAGATTCAGATTGCGCTTCACAGCCCACCTCAAATCTTCCGCTACCAAGCCAAATTCAAACCCTATTCTTGCATATATATTCCACTCACTAATACATTTTTTGTTCATTTTCTTATCATTAACTAAAATATTTCTTAACGAAGATATATGCATAAATATCTGAATTTAAATGCACACACAAAAAAATACGCATATGTAATGGAGGATTAATTGTAACAAACTTATAATATCAAAATATATTATATTTTCTGTATTTTTTATTTATAAAAGTTATAGTAATCATTTTATTAATTGCAGATCAGATATCTATAGATATTGGATAGACAAAAATACTGAGCAAATATTTATTAGAAAAGTTTGTTATATGTCATTCTATAAAATGTCTTTCAAATTATTTTTCTATTAAACTATACTTTTCTGTTTGAATCCAATATGGAAGATGCATTGTACTGAGTCAAAAATAATTAAAAGTGAGAAACTTAATCTTGTTTAATCTTTTAAAATAACTTTAATTAAAAGTTTCTCTAAACTTAAAATTAGAAACTAAAATTAATTGATTTACTTTTGACATAAACATTTCTTATCAAATTAATTTTGATTTGAATACTTGTCTAACAATGGCATCTTCCAACACAATTAAAGCTTATGTAAAAATTCTTTTGGAAATTAGATTAGAGAAAATGATTAGCAGTCACCAATCAAGAAAGCATTCCACAAATACCAAGGCATAGTATAAAAATGGGGAATTTTGACCAGAGAGAAACTAAAGACAGTCAATGAAAGCAGTTGCCAAATAAATCTATGTTCGTTTAATTTCAATGTATCGTGAGTAAATCCACTTCACCTTTCTTGCCGTTCGAGATGGCCTTCCCTGAAATCTATGCCCAGTATCCCCATACTCATAAACTGTAACTATATGCCTGTTTGTTGAATGATGAACTTACTACCCACTTGAATAACTATGCTCACCAGCCAAGATCTAGTTCTCCGAGGACCCACTTGAATAACTATGCTCACCAGCCAAGTGCTGCTAGACTCTTAAATTTATCTTGAATAATTTTTAAATCTCACCTATCTGTTTTTTTAAACATTTTGTAAAGCCTTTTTTTTTTGTAAAATTTAATATTAATTATGAATTAATTTGTAAATTCTTACCTTGTTAGTCAAATGTATATTGTTCTCTCTATATAACTTAGCAGTATTCTCTCCTACATTAAACCTCTCCTGAACAATTATTATTTCTTAATTTCATGTCTAGGTGGCAATATTTTATTTTCATTATTATATTTTATATTTCCATATACTAAATTATATGTCGATAATTTCCCCCAGAATCGCAAATGCTTACACTATCTCTTTGAATAAAAGAAAACCTTCCTTACTTTTCAGAGGGTGATTAATCTAGTTTTTTTAAACAAATTTGTTATTCTTATTATAGCAGAGTCTGCAAGTCTGGGGAAGTAAAATAAAAATCTGATAATTATTATACAATGTTATTTTCGAAAAAACTAAGCAAAATCTGTTTTCTTAGAAATGTTTTTTTTATTAATTAAATAATAGCGTCAACTTCTAAAAACTTTAAATATATTTATATGAATTAAACCATTATTATTTTCTTGAAATCATTAACCACTGACTTTATATATATATATTTAATAATATGTAAGGTATTTATTTATGGGAGCACTTAAAACCAAAGATTTGTATTAGTTATACGTTGTGGGAAGTTTATATGTAATTTAAAGTAATAGTAATAAAGGGGGAGGTAACCTCTAGTTCTATAAGCTATTATATTAGCATTAAGTGTAATTCTTTCATATCCATGTAGTAAATCAAATCATACTGGTATGCTGGTCTTTATCAATAAAGATAGGCGATAATTGTTTATTTCTTAGTTTTAAGTGTATATATTTATATTAATTCAAGCGTTACATATACACTGACATTTGTTTTTTATATATATTTGTGCTTCGTTTATTTTTACTCCCAATTTCAAGGACAAGGTTTGTAAACCCCTTGGGACTTTTTCAGTGCTAGATATTATTGCATAGGGTTTGCTCTGGCAAAAGTCCAGCCTATGGCACTTCAATAAAGTGCATTCTTTGTTGTCATGACCCGACCCTGCCAACATTTGCAGAGAGTCACCTTCTTTAGCTGTAAATTGAAGCACCTTCTTGGATCTCAGAATATATCTTTCCATTAGCATCATGCACATACCACTCTCTCATATTTCATTCTCATTAAAGCCTATCAATACTCCTAAATCATACTGTTATGATTATGCTAAATGGATTGTCATTTTTATATTTTCATTCATACTTTCATATATGCTATTTCTGCTACAATTATTGTTTCCTAAATTAGCTTCCCACATATGTTCTTATTTCGCAAATGCGAATACTATTTTATTAATTAAATATAATTACTGTTGCCATCAAACTCAATAATCTTATGTATTGGTTTGAGTGCTGTTGTTGTATTAATGGTGGATTTAAATAACCTTAAATATCTGTAATCCAGCACTATTAACAATCTTAGGTATGCCATGTAATCTGTTAATTATTGACATATAAATAGCCGCATTAGAACAAAGCTATAAATTATTTGTTACTACAGAATAAATATGCTCATTTCATAGTATTGTAAGAGAAGTTAATGTCATCTAAGGGAGATAAATACCCATTTTATTTGTATTTTGACACAAATAACATAATCATTCATATATATATATATATCTCATATTAACTTAATAAATCTTATATATATTTCTAAATATCAAAGTCATTGTTTCATTTATTGAATAGTAATAATATTGATGTTATATAAAATGTTTAATTTACTAGATGATAGAATCTCACTAACGATAATATTCTCTATGTGAATAAATTCAAATTAGAGTCTTTTTGTGCCACGGCTTTGCGATGCCGGCGGTGAGAAATAAATTAGATCGGTACCATTGGAATTGTTGCTCATAAGTTGGTAGATCTGGAAAATAGGCAAATAGGGCAGAGTTCATGAGTGTTCCTGACTTATGTATCTTGCACATGATTGAACTCAAGGTACTTTTGCCTAGATGCTAGATCTTGTTATATGAACAGACAAAACTGACCGGTACAATATGTAGGTGAAGTTTATTTACAAGTGATTTTAAGTCAGACATAAATCAATATATGATTATATTGCAATCAATTTCTTAATTTTAATAAAAGACATTTAATAATTAAATGGTCTTCATTGTAATGTAGAATTGGTAATTTAATTTTGTTATTGAATGTTTTTGCAAAATTTTGAATTTAATTTAACTGCAATTTTGCGATTTCAATACATGTTTTTAGACTTGTTTTAAACTGTTCGCCATCTTGGATATTCTCTAGCAATGTCAGACTCATATATGTATAATATAACTTGAAAATTATAGTTATTATAAAAAAAATAAGCTGATTATTTTTAATATTGGACCAATGGGGTTACAGATATGAAAGACATATTTGTGGGTTCATCAGTGTAAGATTTGACTTAGATATTCCAACATTTTGACTTGATCACAAAGCCCTCAACTGGGAAATGAATATTATATAAATTGTAGAGGTGATGTAAACAGTGTCTATGAAAAGATAGTTGTAGTGGTGCTGTAAACGGTATTCACAATAATTGTTAAAGTTCCACAACTAGAAAGAACAGGTGTATAAAATTCAATAAAATCCCAAAAACAAATATTAAACAAGTAAAAAAAAAAAATTTTTTTCCAAATATCATTATATGTGTCATCGTATTTGTTAATACAATTTGGGTTTTTTAGTAATTCAATATTTTTTCTGATCTTACATTGATGTAGGTTTTGACATCTGGATAGAATTTTTGTCTTAGGAAAATCAATGTTGTGACCTGAATCCTTAGCATAGACAACATTATGAAGCAACGTTTGGTATTTCTATGGGTTCCTCTATTTCAGGAGTAATAGCTGATTTGTTTATGGGACATATAGAAAGTCATGCTCTAGAACCAGTACCTTTAAAACCTGTTGTTTAGCTGAGATATATAGACAACACATTTGTCATCTTGCAACATGGTAAAAATAACTGGAAGAATTTTAATCACATTTAAATAATAGCCATCCAAACATTATATTTACAATGGAAATATAATTTGATGGTAAACCTCCCTTACTTGATATTCTTGCCATCAAAAAGCAAAATAAATTGTATCATGCTCAGTTTTCAGGAAGACTACACACAGTGACAGGAACCTCCAATTTTCTTTTCATCATCATTCTGCTAAGATTTTTTCTACAGCCAAAACAATATTTATCACAGCAATTAACATTTCAGGTAGATCATATCTAAATAAAAAAAATACATATAAATAATGTATTATTAGCAAATGGTTACAACAAAAGACTTATTTCAAGCTAAAAATACAAAAAATGAAAAACAACTATTAGGATTTGTATTCCTTATATAAAAAGAACCACAGACAGTATTGGATGCATTTTAAAATGCTACAATATAAAGACAATGTACACTCCTTATCAAAAAAGTATAATTTTTCAACCAAGCCTAAAGATTCAATCCTTCTTGAGACTCATGTAATTTGTGAGATTATGCGATTTCATGTGGCATTTGTAAGTCTACTTTTGTGGGTACGAGCAATCATTGCATCAGTACTATAAGGGATGAACATGATAATACAGTGAAGTAGCATTCATCATCATCAACACTCTCAATCCATACTATGGATTTAGATCACAACATTGATTTTCCTAAGAAAAGGATCCTATATAGATGTGAAAACCTACACCAATGTAAGAGCAGAGAAGCTATTGAGATACTAGAAAGACCAAACTATACCAACAAATGTGATAACCCAGGTAAACTTCCTCATATTGGAAAATTTTTTTGAAAAACAAATTACTCTGAAGATTCAGAATTTTTAATTTGTTGTTTATTTATTTTTTAATTTTGTTCAATTTTATACACTTGTTTTATCTACTTGTGAAACTTTAGCAATTATTGTGAACACTGCTTACATTGCCTCTACAACTATTTTTATAGACACTTTTTACAGTATCTCTACAATTATATAGTATTGCTTTCCCAGTTGGCTTTTGTGATCAAGTTAAAATGAAATATCTAATTATAATCTTATACAGATGAACCTGCAAAATATATCATGTCTATATTGTGTCTATACAAACTCATTCAATGGTGGAGAAATTCATTAAGAGTTTAGAAGAGTTTAAAATAATTAAAAACTTTATGTTAAATATATTATACATGTCAAAATAAATTAATTGGGTAGTAATAACCAATCAAAAATTTTATTACCTGTAATGATGACATATGGTTATATAATTAATAGTGTTTTGAGTCGAATGTATTGAGTTCAAAATGAGTAAAATGTTTGTAAAGGTAAAAATTTTGTAAATTAATGAATATAAATATATTTTCTGTAAAAGTATACAGTCTTGGGGATTTAGCTTTTTAATTTCTCATATTAGAAATATGTTACCTTTATTTTTTTTTATAATTTTTAAGAAAAAAAATATGTAAGAAAATTAAATATAAAAGTGTAAAATTATAAAAATAAAAAATACATTTTAAATGGTTAACATGTATTTCAGGGAAAAACAAGCTGAAAAGGATTATGAAAACATTTCAGTATGATTAAATAATAAATAAAATAGCTTCTAGTTAAAAAAAGATTAATTATATTCATTAAAAGATTATTTTATTAATCTATTTACTGATAAACTGTAGGAAACCAGAAAGCAGCCTATAAATAATATTAAAAAAAACTTTTAATAAACAAGAGTTTGTAGTCAAGATCAACATGTTTTGCAATTGACATGAAAGCTACATTTAAGAAATTGAAAATAGTTTCATATTTATTTATTCTTGGATTCAATGACGGATTGATGTATATATTTTTTTTTTTTTTGCACTTTTAGATAGAAGATAAAACAACAGCACAGCACAAAAAACGAGTTAGAAAAAAAGAAAGTATAGTACTAACATTATTGTAGTTTAATAAAACTGTTAAAATTATAAACATGATATATTTTTGAAATTGAAAATTTTTCACTTTAATATGAAAAAAATTACTGAAATGTTTTTTTTGAATCCATGCATTAAATGAAATAAAATCAAAGTGGTCTTACAATCAAATAATACATTTTATTACACTCTCATTCACAAGAAGCATACAATTAAATTTAATTAATATATTAAAATGCAAGTTGTCTGCTATAGAAGTAATACATTTCATTAATTTCCCATTCATGACATCCATACAAATAAATTACATCGGTATAATATACAACAAATTATCAATAAATACATAAGTTGTAAAATCTCTTATGATTTTGTATTTGTTTTATACATAAGTAATATGAAAATGTAATGTTTTAATATTATAATGAAGACATTTAAAAAGTGATTGCTAATTGTATTAACCATAAGTTTAACTCAAAATGTTAATATTTCAAATATAATAAAGAATACATTTTTTATGGTATAGACAATGATTACCAGTATTTCATCACAATATAAATAAAAAACTTTGTCTAAATATATGTAAAATAGTGGTTGAGATAAAGCCAAAAAAAAAAGATTGATTTAAGCCACTATGCAAATTATGTTTTATATGTTATCTTGAATTAGCATTGATTAGAAAGTACACATGACATGTCTTGTTTCTTAATTTGCCTTTATAACTCAAATGAAAAGGTTTGAATTTTAAAAAAATGCAGATTTGTATGACTATAGTCAGAAAATTCAAGTTAGTATATGGCATTTAGGTAAATTTTAATTGCATGAAGAGTTAAATAAACTAGAAATAAATTCATAATCTATAAAGTTTAAAACAATCAGTTCTTCTTTAATGGCAGACACTTAATTTTTATTTTAAAATGTTAACAGGGATAAGAGTTAAAAAACTTGTAATCTTAAAATAGTTTGATAATAAGGTTTATTTTTTCTTGCAATATCTAATAAATACTTTAATAATGACCAATTCTTTAAGGTAGATAAAATAAATATCTTTATAATTTAATTATTCTAGTTCACAATAGATCTTCTTTTGCAAATATAATGATAAATAATATGTCTTCTAAAATATCTTTTTATGCCGTAACTTTAATCTAATATTTTTTTTCTCATATGTCATAGCATTAGCCGGGAAGCGAACCGGCTAACCCGGCACAACTGCTTGTAAAGCAACTGTCGCTGATCTCTCGATTTAACTGTGAAGTCAAAGCATAATATCAAAATTAACTGACATTATTGAACCATAAGCAAACAGAAAAGTGAAAATATCAATGTGGTTTAAGTGTATATTTATTTATATAATTTTAAATGCTCATTAAAATTATGGACTTTATTTTTTGTTAAAGTGATTAAAATAATAACAAAATAGTAAATTATTAAGTAAAATGTATGTATTTTTTTTATAGATAGTTAACTTCCATATTTCTCCATTCTTTTTTATTTCATAAATAATTTCATATAAATAAAGATACAATAAAAGACAAATAACTCCCAAGATGTATTTCGTGCTGAACCAGCACTCGTCAGTTGGGCCAGGTCATCATCTCTCATATATATCTTTATTACACGAAGAATACTTATGTAGAGCAAATTGTTTCATTTTTATTTTCAAGCGTCAATTTACTCCTCTCCCAATTTTTACGTTATCAACTTTTTGATAAACACGTAATGATTATTACTAATCATTTATTAAATTAGAGATTTTTTCTCTAGCACAGATATAAACTTTAATCCAAGTTAAAAATTAATATATCTGATTTTCAGCACACACGCACACACGTGGCTATTTATGTTTCTCTTTCTCCCACGCATAATATCTTTTTTATAGATAGTCAACTTCCATATTTCTCCATTCTTTTTTATTTCATAAATAATTTCATTTGCTCATGTTATATCTTGTTGACAATAGAATGGAATATCACTGATGTATTATCATGTACACATAATTAATAAATTGTAATTTGTTTGTTAACCTGTTTACCAAGTAAAACGATTGACTTACAGTTGATGATTAAGTGAAGATAATAAAAAATATAGTTATAGTTTAGATCCAAATACATGAAAAATATTGGTTGAGATAAATCCAAAAAAAAAGATTGATGTAATCTACTCTCCAAATAATTTTTTGTATGTTATCTTAAACTAACAATGATTAGAAAATGAACATAGCAGACCAATATTTAATATTTAAAGGCCAATATGTCGGGGTTTTTCATTCACTTTTATAACCCAAATGAAAAGTTTCATATATAAAAAAAATACAGACTTGTATAAGTATAGCTATGACTTCAAACTAATATATGATATTGAGGTAAAATTTAATTGCTTAGACAGTTAAATAAACTAGAAATTAATTCTGAATCTATACATTTTTAAAACTATTAGTCCTTCCTTAATGGTAGACACTTAATTTTTTATTTCAAAAATGTTAACAGGAATAAAAATTAAAAAATTTGAAATCTTAAAATAATTTGAAAATAAGATTTATCATAAAGAAAGAACTTTGCCAATTGCTCAACAAGCTTTGAGATAAATGCTTAGCAAGAGAAAGCATTTAAAATATCTCTATCTAAAAATCACCCCTCCATCCCCTGACCAATGGTTTCATGCTTTTGGAACTCCTCAGAGAGGCGCTAGAATAGCTTCAGATACTAACCATTTATATGACTTCCCCATCGTGTATATGATTGTGTTTGAAGTAAATATAACGATTTAAATAATTAATCTGCTTGAGATGCACCTTGTCAAAGATTTATCTAGGATGAAATGTTAACAAAAACAATAATCACCTAAACTACATATATACATTTACTAATAAAAAGTGTTTGGATAGATCTGTGGACTACTGAAAAAAGTTTTATGATTGCAACGCAACAAAGTAAACATTTACTTTCAAGTATGAGACATATTAGTTTGTTAATTAAAATAGCACATTCTTTGTATGGTTGCGTGGTAGCTTATGTGTGAGAGATATGTTGTTAAGTTTACAAATAGGTTCAAAATAGTGTAAAATCAGTTATAAATTGTAAATACACACAATACATGAATTAAAATTAAAAAATTTTATTAAATAAAAAACAATAATAGTACAATGTAAGTATAAACACATTTTTTAATAAATAAAACAATAATAGATTTCAAAACTTAAAACAACTATTTAAAATATTATACTATTTAGAAGTGAAGTCCTACTAATGATGTAAAATAAATTCTCTCAATAGGGTTTTGACTTCTTACAATAACAAGATGAATGATTTGCAAATCCAACCAGTATCAACGAATGTTGAATACATTTGTGGCTATTCAGTTTAGATTAGACAGCTTCTTTTAATACAAAATATTAAATGGTTGTCGCTGCAGGAAAATCTAATGGATTTTCTTTTTTAAGTGAAGATTTATAAAACATTCTTGTTTACCAGGAATCTAAGCCAAATCTACGCGCGGCTCAAAGAAAGCGCTTTTAATCACTAAGGTCGAAGATTAAGCGATTCCAGGAAAAGCAAAATTTAGTGATTGCTTCATTGGTCAGTATAAAAAAGTAAAAAAACTCCAATAGTGCTTCTAAAACCATCTCGTGCTTGGTTATGTGATAATGGTACACATTCTGTCTACCATTCAAATCCATCCTCAAAATAAGTGTCTTAATACTGTAAAAGTGTCCAAATTCTGATATTTAAGTCTACAAATTAGGTATAGGATTAATTAAATCCTTTAGCGTCATAATCGGTAAGAGGGACTCACTTCAGGATAAGAAATATAGAAGTCACTCTTTTGTGATGAAACCAAATTTTTTTACTCCCTATATTGATATAAATACAGCTGACTTATAAACTGATTTTTTTTAATTGGCATTAATATCATAATGAATAATATTATACTCTTCATAACTCTTTGCAAATTGCTGTTTACTTAAGGAGTACAATGCTCTCAAGCGGAGTGTCCACGATATCAAACACAAACTCCGGATCAGAGACACAAAAGAACGCAGAGTAATCTTCAGCAAAGATATCTATCTTTCGCAAATGATGTTGTCCGGAATCAATGGTGCCGGAAAACGGAAACCGGTCACAAGCCAAACAAGCGCCAGAAAACCCGCACACAGAACAAAACAACAGAAGAAACACATTTTACAAGCTTGAAGAGAACTCAATAAAATTGCACCTTTTTTTGAGCTAATAAAATAGCTATGACGTCATAATATATCTCTGGATTATTTAATAAAACAATTACAATTTTATTTATTCTATATTTTTATAGTCTTAAATAAAGCATTACTTTTACAATTTTTTAATATATTATTAATAATTAAGGTAATTAAAAATATATATATGTTTGCGTTGTCAGAAAAAAATGTTATTTGTACGTCAAGGTATTATATCAAGCAATAGTTTTAATTAAAAATAGACAGTGGTTTAAATTGCTTTAAAAAGATTTCTCTTGGATTATAGATATATATTCAACAGCTTTTTTTTCTTTTATGCGGTAAATAGTTTTAGTCTTTGGTCATTTCATAGACTATTTGTAATTGAGTTTCATATCATTAACGTTAATAATTCGTAGATTTTAAAATGAAATGACGATTCTAACAATAGAGCAAAAAAAAATCCTAAAAGAAATATACATAATAATAATGCATTACATATAAGTTATAAGATAAATATCTAAATACATTTATATATTTGTCATACATTGATTCTTCGTTCTGATTATTTGATAACTGGTAATGCTGGCTTAAATTTATTGGGGCTCATATTATTTCTGTGTGACTATTATCTATTTTTTGAAGGATTAGGTCGATTTTGATTAATTGATAAATACATACAGCTAATGTGATATATTTGTTATACGTCATGCACTCTCTCTATAAAAAAACACATGATAGGTGGCAGCAGATGATGTCTTTTTGTGAGCAGATAGAAGAGAAGATATGGAAATTATGTTGAGGACATGTGCAAGGGTGGGAAAAGAGATGGGGTTTAAATTTAGTCAAGAAAAATCAAATATAATACTGGTTAATATTGGGGAAAGAGAAGATGTAGAATTTTTGTTGGGGGATATTAAGTTAAGTGTGGTGAATAGATATAGTTATTTGGGAGTTATTTTAAGTAATCAGAAAAATTATTTGGATGAATGGGAGAAAAAATTGGTAAATGAAGCAAAGAAAAGAAAGGGTTTGATAAAGAAATTAACAGTATTTTCATATAATAAATATGATGTAGCTAGAATTAGTATGGAAAGGAGTTGCAGTAGCAGGGTTAACATATGGTAATGATGCATTATATGTTAGTAAAGGGGTTTTAGATTACTTAGAAAAAGTACAAAGAGAAGTAGGAAGACATGCATTAGATACAGATGTGTGGACAGCAAAGGAGGTAATTCAAGGAGAAATAGGATGGTCAAGTTTTTATATGAAAGATGCAAAAAGAAAAATGAAAATGTTTGGTAGGTTGCAGTTTATGGATAATAAAAGAATAGCTAAAATAGTATTTAATTGGGTTACGAGTAAAGGGCAGGCAACAAGATGGGTGAGAAAGGTAATGTGGTATATAAAAGATTTGGATAAAGAATTTATATCAGTATATTTGTACAAAAGATGGCTGATTGTGTTAAAAGGATTGTGGAGTGTTATAGTGGTAAGGAATGGGATAAAAAAACAAGCAATAATAAAAAATAGGGAGTTGGAGAGATGGACAACTAGTATGGAGGATAAGAAAAGATTTAATATATATAGAAGTGAATTGAATATTGGATACAAGTTAATTTATGATAATAGTAAGGAAAGTAGATTATTATTTAAGGCTCGAATGGGATCTTTAGCTACAAAAGAATATACATGTAAATAAAAAAACTATGGATAATTTAGTGTGCAAATTGTGAAAGGAAGGTATAGAAAATATTAAGCAACTGTTAATTGAATGTAAATGCTTGAAAGCAGAAAGGGTACAGATAATGAAGTTATGAGAGAATATACATTAACAAGGTGACTATACAGAAAGTGAGTTATTAGTTTTTATGTTGGGTTTGTGAAGAGATAATGGGGATTTAGATATAAAGGCCATAGAGTTGACAAAGGTTCTGTTGTGGAAATGGGATGGGGAAGAATATGGGAAGACTTAAGAGTGAAAAATGGAGAATAAAATGGTGAACAGATTTATCTGGGCATAATTGCTGAGATATTGTTGATTTCATTTAAGGAGAAGCCAAATTCATCACATCACAAATATATCAAATTGTTATGGTTTTTTCTCATATTGATGGAGGTTTTGGAGTCTGTTTCATCTGCTTCTGCATATTTGTTTCATTTTTGATATTCAAATTACAAAAAGTTATTGAAGAATTAGAGATTGTAGGACTTATGAACATGCAATATATTGACCCCCAAAAAACAACGTTATTGTCAATGTTAATGTCGGTTTCAGAATCTTAGCATTATTGAAGCTCTTTGAGACTTTTGTCAGTTGTTGATCTTACCTGGTTTCTTCTCCATATTTTGAAAGTGATTTTGCTCAATGAAACTGGCATACTTGATGGTTTTCTTGATTGATTGCACTAAATGTGAGAATGACTGAAAATGAATTTTTACTTAGTACATGATTCCATTACAAAAAGTGGATCTCAAGTGAGTGTTCACTTTCAATGTTATTGGGCTACTCTCAATGTTGTTAATAGAAAAATAATGTTCATTGTTTTTTTGCAGCTAAGCATTGGTTCTGGTGTATGTTAATGATATAGTAAACATCATACGCATTTAAATTGTCCTCATTGTTTACAAAATAGGTTGATGATTGATTCTCTTGCTTTGATTTGATAAATGTCTTGATGCATACTTTTCACTATGTGCCCATATTTGCAACAACTCAAGTATTTTAGTTTCGATATGTTGATGTAACAGTCTTGAAAGGTGGTTGTTTCTTTCAAAGTGTAGGCAAAGACAGTTGATGCTAAAATGCCACAATATTTATGCAATGATCTCAATGACTTCTGCTGTCAATGCATTTGATTTGAACTATGATTTTGTACATTTATATTAAATATGTGGACTGGTGTTGATCACATTTATGAAACTTTTGTCATAACTTCTCAGAATTGTCTCTTGATGGTTCTAGTGCTATATCCTTGTTTATGATATTTTAAAAGCTTAAACTTTCTTGATTGGCAAACCAAAACTCATCTCTGACAGAATTGTTTTTGATGTCTCAAATGGATTGCAATCATAAGAAACATTGTCATGCAAGATCCTGACTCATATGAAGTCTTGTATTTACAATCTCCAAATCAACATGTAACACTTCCATAAAATTTAAGCTTGGTTGAAGCAATTTGATATTTTGATATAAATTGGTATTGAATAAGAACATTTGGTTGTATTCTCATCCTTGGTGTTTGCCTTAAGATGGCGTTGATGCTAATCAAAAACATATACATACAACGATTCCAGGCCGGACCTAAATGATCGATTTGATCTAAAAAGATCTGATTTCTTAGATTTGTAATAAAATATTCTACTAACTAATACTATTATATGATGTTAGTTTTTTTCATTTTTGTAAATGTTTATTAATCTTATCTTGTTTTTGAGTTTGTGTGTGTGTGTCTTTAAAGTTACGGTGTTTTTCTAATTTTTTTTTTTTTTGACTTTACGTGTTTTTTTAAAGTTACGGTCTTTTTTTTTTTTTTTTGCAAGAGTAAATCAATAATTTTATTCAAAAGCAAGATGTAATATGTAAATGTTTATTAATCTTATCTTGTTTTTGAGTTTGTGTGTGTGTCTTTAAAGTTACGGGGCTTTTTCAAATTTTTTTTTTTTGGACTTTAGGTGTGTCTTTTTAAAGTTACGGTATTTTTTTTGCAAGAGTAAATCAATAATTTGATTCAAAAGCAAGACATAATAAGTCAATGTTTATTAATCTTAGATTGTTTTTGAGTTTGTGTATGTCTTTAAAGTTATGGGCCTTTTTCTCATTTTTTTTTTTGGACTTTATGTGTATCTTTTTTTTTAAAGTTACGTTTTTTTTGGTCAAGAGTAAATCAATCATTTTATTAAAAAAGCAAGATGTAATTCTAAATCTATCAAAAGTAATGTAATTTATATACTACAATTTAGAATTGATACCCGACTACAGTACTATTAGTAAGCACCGTCATTAAAAGACTCGATTGAAAAATGATACCCAATTAATTTCCATTTTCTTTTTTTTTTGGGGGGGGGGGGCAGTAATGAATCAGAAAGTGGGTTGTTTTTGTTAAGTCTGTCTATATAAAAAGGGTACCATTATTGAAATACTAAATTTAAAAATGATAGCTGACTAATTTGCATTTCTTTTGACAGTAATTAATCAGAAAGTGGGTTTCTTTTTTTTTTTGGTAAATCTTGTGTATATATAAAAACAAACAAACCGTAATTCAAAGACTCCATTGAAAAAAATCAAACCCCATTGAATTTGCTTTTTTTTTTAAAAAAAAAAAAGACAGTAATTAATCAGGAACTGGGTTGTTTTTGTTAGTGTGTAGATATAAAAACTAATCTTATTTTGAAATAATAAATGTAACAAAACAAAAAAAAAATAATAACAGACTAATTTTATTTTTCGGACAAGTAATTCCTAATAATTAAACAGTGGGTTGTTTTTGTTTGTGTATATATATATATATATAGCAAAAGTAACTGGTCACGGACAAATTCTCGCAAAAACGGTACTTTTGGCGTGATCCTTTATTTTTTTCCTCTTTCACACCCTTAAAAGCAATTTTTGAGGGTTACCCCTTCATAATGGAATCTTCAGGACCTTATTACTAAACTTACAACAGTAAAGTAAGTTACAACACATTAAAAAAAATAGACGTCTTATCAAATTTTAAAAAAACTACGACTGCTTCAAATACACACACTCTAACATGAAACTACAGAGAGAATAGATATTCTACTATTACGAGAAAAATGATGAACAAAATCGACTACTATGGCAGCGGATCAAGGCATTTCTTTCTCTTTGCTTTTAGCATGAAAAAAAGCCATAACCGGCAGCCGTTGGGAACTCTTTCTGTGTTTTATCATAGAAAGAAGTCTCTTTGTGTTGGCTTCTGTCACCGCCTCCTCCGGCCAACATAACATGAGGACTTTTCTGTGTTTATAACATAGAAAAATTCCTCTTTGGTTGGGTGAAGGCCGGTGAAATGGTATATTTCTAGAAATTTACCTAGAAGTAGCAACATCTTAAGGCGAACATCAAGGATGAGAAAACAATCGAACATTTTTATTGAATACCAAATATTTTCCTGTAAGGTCCATTACGTCAGTGTAGATTTTGTTCTGCCAAAATGTATACCATTTCAAATGTTTTACATTAATTGAATTTAGCAGCAACTTAGGCAATATGATCGATCATTTTTGATAAACCGCATCTCCATGTAATTTTCAAATCAATGTTTAGAATTGTGAAAAGTTTCTGTCATGAAGCCAAAATTTTCAAAATTAGGAAGCAATGGTTGGTTTAAAGCTGAACCAGGTTGATCTGCAACTTTCCCTATGATAATATGAACTGGTTGTGGCAGTAGAATTTGCAATAATTTGTTTGAATATTGGCTGGTTGCCATAAAATTTGTGAAAATTGTTGTGCATTAATGTTGGCTGAAAATTCGAATGATTAGGCTATTTTTATAAGAAAATAAAAAAAATAGAAGTTAGCACTGAAAAACTGCAGTTGAACTTAGATCTCAATAATAAATATTCTCATCGAAGTTTCTAGTGAACAATAGTTAGTGTTGATAGTTTATTGCCCAGTCTGAATATTTTCCATTTTTCACATGCACAATTCACTAAACATTTACCTCAATACCCAATTGATGAGACTATTATTTATTTCTTGGAGAATTAGATTGAATTTATGTATGGTGACAAATATACTGACAAATATATGCAGCCAGACTGATTTATCTTTAATATTGAAAATTCTATCTCTAGAAAAAAGGTGATAGGAGAAGCCATAATACATCACATCACATGCACAAGGCACTCTACTACAAATAAGACATAAGCTAAGTTTTAATTTTTTAATTTTTTTTATGCTAATTGTTGATTGAGTGAGAGATTGATTTTTTGAGAGCATAACTATAAAGATTAATTATTGTGTATGAAAGTATAAAATGTGGTCAAGAGAGTAAGTTATTTGAAAGATTGGAAATTTTTGTGTTTGATTCTTTGAAAGGTTTTCGTTCACCAATTTAGGTATATAGAAGTTTTTTTTAAAAAAAGTTGTTTTTGTTAAATGTGTGTTAGCGTAAGGATATTTATAAAAAAGGTTGTATGTAAAATTAATTCGTTTTAAGTTGTTTTTTACTGTAGGTTTTTTAAACTTTAAAATAGATATTTATTTTGAGAAAGAAGACGTTTAAGAGGCCTAAGATTGGAAAACACGTTATAGTTTGATCGGGTTTGGGAAAAAGTACATTTTTTTTATTTTTTCCATGTAAGGGTGTTTGAAGAATAAGAGAGGTATTATAAAGTTAAATATAGAATAGGTGGCTTGAAAAATAAGAACATGGATTGCATTTGTATTGCACAACGTATATATAATCAGCATAAAGAAATTAGGTGAGCACTGGTAGAGTGTAGTGTGTGCTGAGGTGTATCACTTAAAATGTTTGAATAAGAATAGGAAGGATGTAACAGGTTTCTGGTTATGTAGTCAGTGTGTAAATGTGATTAAAGAGGTGAGAAAGTGGTTTCTAAATGTAGATAGTCTAGAAAGAAAGTCAGAAGAGAGGGAGCAAAATGTAGTTAAGGAAGATAGGACAGAGTATGGTTTTAGTGGAGTGTCAGGAAATATGGGTGCAGAAAGTAGTATTGCAATGGAGATGGTTAACCAGAGAATAAGTAAGACAGAGAAGAAGTGAAGAATGTAGAAGTAAAATTAAAATTGTTAGAGATGAAGTGTGAGCAGATAAAGGAATTATTGAGTAGAAATGATAAGGAAGAAATAGAAAAGGAGGTTCAGAAAATGATAGAAAATGTTACAGATGGAGTAGAGAAAGTAGATTATGAGACAGTATTGATAGGATATTCATTAATAAAAGAATGTGGGGAAATAATTGCAGGGGAAAATAGAAACAGGTATGTAAGGGTATGTTTTCCTGGAGCTAGAATTAGGGATATGACAGACAAAGTAAGAAAGCAATGTAGTAGAGACGTATATGTTATGATAGGGACACATAATTTATTAGAGCCATCAGAGAGAGTAATGGATGAGTACGTAGAATTGATTAGGAATTTGAGGGATATTAAAGGAAGAGTAGGGATAATTGGAGTATTACCAAGATTTGACAAGAGGCATTTGTTAGATAGGGCATGTTCTATAAATGAGAGATTGAAAAAAAATGTGTGAGAGAAATAATGTTATGTTTGTGGATGTACGGGGTTGGTTTATTGGAAAGAGGGAGTTATATAGTAAAGATGGATTGTACTTAGGAAAACAAGAAAGTGAAGTTTTAGGGAGTTTGATATTTAAAGAATATAATTCGGGAATCTTTTAAAGGGGGTGGGCTTTTAAATTGTAATATTACCAAAAAGAAGAAGAATGGATGGGATATAAGAACTAAGCAAAAGATGGTTGATTTAGATATAAATGTGGATGTGGAGAGGAAATGGATCTGTAAGATTAATAGTAAGAAAGTTTGTTATAAATGTAATGGAGAAGAAAGAATCAAAAGAATTTATAAAAGAGTAGTTAGGAAAGAAGAAATTGTTAAAATTGGGTTTTTGAATATGCAAGGTGGTGGGAGACCAGAAAAGTGGCTGGAATTAAACAAAGCAATTGAAAATGAAGAGCTTGAGGTATTAGAAGTAGTGGAAAATCATCTAAGAGAAGAAAAGGAACCTATTTTGGAAGATGTGATATGGCAGGGTATAAATAGAAAAGAAAAAGAAAAAAGGGATTAGTGGTATAGGTGTTATATCAAAAAATATTTAAATACAGTTAAATGTCAAGAGTATTTGTGGTTTAAAATAAGGTCGGGTAGAAAAGAATGGATGGTGGCTGTAGTGTATATAGCCACTGGAGATAGTCAAACTGTAATGGAGAGGAACAGTAGTATATATGAATGCCTAGTTAAGAATATACAGAGTTTTAAAGCAACGGGGAAGATGATAATGGTTATAGGGGATATGAATGGACACATTGAAGAAATTGATGATGTAGGTAATAAGAATGGTCAGTGTTTGAAGGAATTTTGTCAAAAAGTAAATTTGAGCATTGGGAATTTATCAAATATTTATGATGGACAATACACGTGGTCTAGAAATAGTATATTTCACACAATAGATTACGTATTGGTAGAGAAAGAGAGAATGAATAAAATATGGAAAATTAAGATGTTTGATAATGAAGAGAAAGTATGTAATAGTGATCATAACTTTATTGTAATAGAAATGGTTAGTAATGTGATGGAGGATAGAAATAAAGGTAGAAGCAATAGTGAAAGATGTGGATGGAGAGTGAATGATAAGAATAAGTTGGAAGAGTATAAAATAAAAGTTGAAGAAGTCATGGAACAGTTGGATGAGGATGAGTATAAGGGCTGGTGTGATGAAATAGAAAAAGTGGCAAATAGGGTTTTAGTTGAGAATATGCAGAAGAATAAAAGTAATAAAAATGAGAGTTAGTAAAAGTGTAAAAGAGAGGAAAGAAGTATGCAGAGAATGTAAGTGTGCTATTAAGAACAAAGAAAGTGAAAATGATATTAATGCTAAATGGGGAAAATACCTAGAAAAGAAGAAGTTGGCTAAAATGGATAATTATAGAGAGAGGATGAAGTTGAATAGTAAATTGTTGGAGGATATTAATAAAAGTGGAAGATATGGGAGTAAAAAATTTTGGAATTACATTAAAAGGAGAAATGTAGGGAATAGAGAGATAGTATTAATAGATGATGAGGGAATAAAGTGTAGCTTAGAGAAGAATTAGTGAGAATCTTAAATAGATATGTAATGGATATAGAAAAAATGTTAGATGTGAACAACTTAGTGATAAAAAACATGAAAGCATTTAGTAATGTGAATATTATGTTCACAAAAAATGAACTGAATGAGGCAGGAAAGAGATTGAAAAGTGGAAAGGCAAGAAGTTTAGATGGATGGGAAGCAGAGATTGGTAATGAATTTAGAGCATAGAGCAAACATAAAGTTATTATGTTTTAATAAGATGGCACAGAAGAGTTTTTCCAGATAGTTGGAGTAATACAAGAGTAAGATTATTATTTGAAGGAAAGGGTAAGGATAATAGAAAGTTAAATAATTATAGACTGATAGCAGTAACATCAGTTTTATAGAAAGTTTTCTCATATATGGTGGCTAAAAGGTTTGCAAAATGGATGGAAGAAAATAATATAGTGGGAGAAATGCAAGGAGGTTTTCGATAGGATAGGTGGATAGGATATAGTTTATTTGTAGTTACACAACTTATGGATATGAGTAGGAATTCAGGTAGATCATTATATATGAGTTTTATAGATATAGAGAGGGCATATGATAAGTAAATAGAAATAGATTATGGGTAAGTTTAGCAAATTTGAGAATGGATGAAGCTTTAGTAAATATTATTAAGAAATTATATGAAAATAATTACTATACTTGTCAATTAGGGGTTATAGAATCAGTTAAAGTTAATAATGGGGTGGAATAAGGCAAGGATGCCCTATGTCACCTATTTTGTTTTTGTTGTATTTGAGTGAAATGGAGAAAGCAATAGAAAGACTAGGAAGAGGGATAGAGATACCGTTAATATGTGGCATGGGAGTATATAATTTATCGGGTCTTTTGTTTGCAGATGATATATTTTTGTGTTCAGAAAGAAGAGAAGTTATGGAAATTATGCTGAGAACATATGCATGGGTGGGTAAAGAGATGGGGATTAAATTTAGTGAAGAAAAATCAAATATAATGATGGTTAATACTGGAGAAAGAGAAGATGTAGATTTTTTATTAGGGGGATATAAAGTTAAGTGTGGTGGATAGATATAGGTATTTGGGAATCATCTTATGTAATCAGGAAAATTGCTTGGATAAATGGGAAAAAAAATTGGTAAATGAAGCAAAGAAAAGAAAGTGTTGATAAAGAAACTAACAGTGTTTTCATATAATAAATATGATGTAGGTAGAATTGTATGGAAGGGAGTTGCAGTAGCAGGGTTAACATATGGTAATGATGCATTATGTGTTAGTAAAAGGGTTTTAAATTATTTAGAGAAAGTACAAAGGGAAGTTGGAAGCCATGCATTGGATGCAGAGATGTGTACAGCAAAGGAGGCAATTCAGGGAGAAATGGGATGGTCAAGTTTTTATATGAGTGATGCAAAAAGTAAAATGAAAATGTTTGGTAGATTGCAGTTTATGAATAGTAAAAGAATAGCCAAAATAGTATTTAATTGGGTTATGAGTAAAGGGCAGGTAACAAGATGGGTGAGAAAGGTAATGCAGTATGCAAAAGATTTGGATAAAGAATTTATATCAGTATACTTGTATAAAAGGTGGGATGATTGTGTTAGGAGGATTTTTGGGTGTTATAGTGGTAAGGAATGGGATAAAAGAATAGATGCATTAATAAAGAATAGTGAGTTGGAGAGATGGAGAACTAGTATGGAGGGCTAGAAGAGTTTAAATATATATAGAAGAAAACAGAACATTGGGTGCCAGTTAATTTATGATAATAATAAGGAAAGTAGTTTATTGTTTAAGGCTCGAATGGGATCTTTAGCAACAAGAGAATATACATGTAAATGGAAAACTATGGGTGATTTAGTGTGTAAATTGTGAAAGGAAGGTATATAAAATATTAGGCAGCTGTTGATTGAATGTAAATGCTTGAAAGCAGAAAGGGTACAAATAATGAAGTTATGGGAGAATAAATATGAACAAAGTGATTATTCAGAAAGTGAGTTATTGGTTTTTATGCTGGGTTTGTGAAAAGATAAGGGGGATTTAGATATAAAGGTCATAGAGTTGACAAAGATTATGTTGTGGAAATGGGATGGAGCAGAATATGGGAAAACTTAGAGTGAGGAATGGAATCTGGGCATAATTGCTGAGACATTCTTGACTTCATTTAAGGAGAAGCCACAGTACATCACATCACATATATCTAAAAACACCAACTCAAAGCCAGCATTTATCTAAGAGTTTGTAAATGCTTTCTCTTGCTAAGCATTTATCTCGAAGCTTGATGAGCAATTAACAAAGCTCTTTGTTTATTTCCTGCAAGCTTAAAAAAGAAGTGGAGTTATAAGATTTATCATTTTTTGCAATATCTAATAAAGTTTTCAAAAAATGATCAATTACTTAGTGTATATAAAGTAAATATCTTTATAATTTAATTTTTTTTAGTTCACATCAGGTCTTTTTTTGAAAATATAATGATAAATATGATATTTTCTAACAGATTTCTACAGGCAGTACCTTTTATCTGATAATTTAACCATGAAGTTAAAGCATAATATAAAATTTAACTTATATTATTGAACCGTGTGTAAACAGTTACAAAAGTGAAAATATCAATGTGGTTTAGTGTATATTTATTTCAATATTTTGAATGATCATTAAAATTATAGACTTTAGTCTATTGATCAAAGTGATTAAAATAATAACAAAATAGTAAATTATTAAGGAAAATGGATGTGACAATAAAAAATCTCATTTTTTTTCAGTGAGGCCTGAAATTTGTAATTGAAAATGTTATACATATCCATTGTAATTTATTTATATATATATATATTTATATATTTTTTAATTTATTTTCAAATAGAAATAACTTGAAAGTGTAACTTTACATTTAATCAAGTGTTATATCAAATCATTTCATATTGAATAGTAATATAAACATAAAGCAAATTATTAAGAATATACAATAGATCCTTCAATTCTTTAGTTAACTGGGACAAAATTTTGGAAATAATATATTACTACATTATCATGTAAAAAGTTTATGATAATTGAGTAACATTTGTTAACTATTCTTTTACTGAGAGTAAAATTTAAATAATTAGTACTTAACAAAGGCATTAAAGAATTATTCCTCAGTATTTAAATAACCCTGCTTAAATTGTTTTTGGAAAATGCATAGATGCATAGAGACAGGTGGGATGGTGTCATTTTTTTAAAAAAAGACTTCCATTCACTAATTATTGCCATTTTACCTTAGAATTAAAAATATGTAATTTCATTCATCAAAACCTTTGATATCATTTAGTTTTGGATGATGAGCTATACAAATTTAAATGTTGATCAGTAATATATATATTTTATCACTTTTAGTTCTTGAATAACTGAAGACATTTTACGATTTTAATTTTAATTTTATGATTTACAATTTGATGTGTAAAATAGTATTAAGTGTGGGTATCTATAGTTGAGAGTATCTTTTTCAACATTTCATTTCATATGTTAATGATAAAACCAATGGTCATAACAGAAATCCAAGAATAAATATTGTAATATGAAGATTGCAGATATTGTTTACATGGTAATCAATCATTGTCCAAATTATGTCTTGTTGACAATAGAATAAAATATCACTCATGTATTATCATGTACACATATTTAAAAAAATGTAGTTTGTTTCTTAACCTATTTACCAAATAAAATGATGTACTTAAAAATGTTGAATAATTGAAGATAATGAAAAATATAGTTATTATCTAGGTTTCATATTCATAGAACAATATAATTAATCAATCATGGGTTGAAAATGATTAGCTATTTAAATCTGATTTATTTAAAAAGAGATATTTGATAAATTATGAAGGTAGTTGGGGGTATGTGTCCAGTTTTTTCACCTTTAAATTTTACATCCTAAATAGAAATACACTATTCAGAACTTTTTCTGATGTGAGATCTAAAAGTATCAAGTCCATTTGCATTTGTAATTATCTAAATTCTCCATTGTTTTTATTTTGTGTTATCATTTAATGTTGTTGCATTTTATTTATATTGTTGTTCTATTGCCATATGTATTAATGAGTTTTATAGTTTACTGGAATAATAAATAAATGTAACCCAAAATGTTTTACCAAATAGATTTTATATTTATATGGGTATAAAACATTATATTGCAATATAGAGGGCATACCAATAGCTCAAACAAGCTCTTAATTAATAAGTGCGGTATGAGAAAATATTTAAAATCTCTATCCAGAACACTCTCATCTCCACATCAACTGGTTTTAAGCTTATGGCTCACATCAGTGGAGAGCTAAAATATTTGGACACTAGATCTAAAATATCAACTCAAAACCCAGCTCTTAATTAGTAAGTGTGGTATGAGAAAATATTTAAAATCTCTATCCAGAACACTCTCATCTCCAGACCAAGAGATTTTAAATATTTTCTCATACCACACTTATTAATTAAGAGCTTGTTTGAGTTATTGGTACACTCTCTATATTGCATTTTTGTAAATACAAGCTTATAAAATTAATGTCACGTTATATATGACTTGCTTTTTTGATTATATGAACATTATATTGATTTAAATTTCATAAAAATTTTTGATTTACTTGTAATGACATTTTTCAATCATTGTCAGGTAAAAATTATTTGTGTAATTAATCATTTGCTAATTGATGTTATTTGAAATTTAACAAATATTAAAAAATAAGTATTTGTCAACTGCACAGGCAATAAGTTACTAACATTCAAGTGACTATTATGAAGCCACAATCCCATATTGCCAAAAGAAACTTAGAACAAAATTTATTTTTAAATGGCCTATGGCCTTCATAAGTGAGGAGCCTTGGATCTGAGAGCACTGCACTTAGATCTTAGGATCTAATGCAACCCTCCAGCAGCCACGTTTTATCTCTACTTAACTACAAAACTATGAGATATAGTTATATCTAAGCTCAATAGCTTACATAGTCAAATAGGTCTGAACCCAGTTCAGCACCCATACATGATTGTTAAAGAAACAAAGACACCAAAATGTATGGATGCTGAGCTGTGTTCAGACCCATATGACTATATAAGATATTGAGCTTAGATTGAAAATATTAATGTGTTTTCAATTTCATTCTCATAGTTTTGTAGTTAAGTAGAGATAAAAGATGGCTTCTGGAGGATTGCATTAGATCCTAAGATCTAGGTGCATTGCTCTCAGATCCAAAGCTCCTCAATGATGAAGGCCACAAGCTGGAAACTAGTCTGGGGACATTAAATAAGTAGGCACTAGATAGGGCTTTTATGCACAAGTCTTCTGGCATCCATTGATTACTCTGGTTGGCACAGAATGGCACTACTGTATAGAGAGTTTTGCCTGTTTAATAACAGTTATGTGCTAGTATGAGATGGTGATCATGTGATGTTTAGTGGTTTAGTTTAATTTTCACTACACAACTCTCACACAATGTAGAAACTGGTTTTTATTCACTTTTAACACCTTTGTGTAGGAATTCAATAATAAATATATATGACCAAAGGTACATGAAAAAGATGTATGATCCTCAAGATACACATTTTATACTGAAGCAGTCCCCATCACTTGTCCCAGTTCACAATCTCTTATACATATCTTTATCATCGTTTAGTATATATTATAACGTTTTACTTTGCTAACTATTATAAAGAAAGATTTAAATTTTACATAATGGTCAAAATTTTAAACTTGGTAAGGTCATAATGGTATTAATATTAATTTTTCATTTGTATAGTGCATTAAAAGCTTAATGTATATAATATAAGGTAAGATTCTGTCAAATTAATCAACATACACCTTTTATAATAGTCATATATATTTTAAAAGTCATATTTATTCCAATTGTAATTTTATTTATTAGTTATAAGCATATTTAAATTGTATGTGTTAAAATTTATAATATTCATCATAATAGTTATAATAGAAATATATATTTAATTTTTATTACGTGGCTCTTTAAATGTGTGTGTGTAGGCAGGTTTGCACCATCTTAGTGAACAAGAATAATAAATGTATTTCACTTCCTTATTAGAAATATTATTTTATTCCAATTAAGAATATTAAATGATTTAATAATACAAATTTTAAATAGTAATAATTTTATATTTTAATGTAGTTATTAATTATATATTTTCAATTTGAATAAATAATTATCTCAAAGAAGAAAATTTATAGTTATTGTTAAATTTAAAAGGAATTATATTTATTGTGAAATGTTTAAATATTTAATATTGCTTAAACTTGTAGACAAAAATTAATTTATGCAAAAAATTCAGTTTATTAAAAGTTGCTGACCAATGAAATGGTTTAATTAAACGTTTGACATCATACAGCCTACAATATAAAATCTAAGAACAAGAGGGGTTGATTAAACAGTAAGAACTAATAAACCTGTTTCTCTTCAGTTCTTTCAAATTGAAAATTTTTATCATGTTTTATTTTTAATAAGTTAAAATTTATCTTTAATAAGCTGAATAATTGTATAAAAGACATTTAAAAAAGATTATAAAGTAATAATGGAGTAAATAAAAAAAATCTTCACAGGGAGCTAATCCAATCTTAAATATTAAATATAATGAAACCACGGTTACTATTAGCAGCATTATTTTCAGGAAAAAATGGAAAGAGATTATCAACAAGTTCCAAGAGTTGGCAAATATGATTGTGCAGAAATATGTTTTGTTATCCCTTTATTTTTAATGAATCTAATAATTAATTTCCTAAGGAACACGTATTTATTTAAAATGAACAGTTATGGAATTGGTAAAACACTTTATAGAACATTCTGTTAACAATGTAATAGTAATTATGAACTTATGTTTTAAAAAAAAAATTACATTGGATAGAATAGCTTGCATGCAGAAATAAAGTTATAACCAAATAAGAATAAATAACATGTAATTATAACAGTAATGAAGGAATTTACCAGCGCGATTGATGTGTTTATATAATGCTAAAATGAGTAGGGATAAAATAATTCTTGCTTATATTAAAAATATGTATCTTTAATAATGAGCTTCAAGATTAAGATAATTTAAAAGAAGGAATTATTTATTTCAGTAAAAAATATCACAGAAGCTTATGAATTATGATATTTTAATAAACCAGAACCAATAGATATGTGTGTAGCTGACTTATAAAATAGATATGAAAAGATAAATTGATAAAAGCTAAAAATTATTACTGATAACAGAAAAACCAATTATATGCTATTCTTCTCATGGATAATGAATATTAAAGACTAATATTTAATATTTGAAAGAGTAGTTTAAAAATAATTAAATGTTCAAGATTTTAAGGGCACTAAGGTGAAATTAAGAATCATATAATAGACAGTAAAGAGTGTTCAGGAATTTAAGAAATCTTTATTGATTATGGATATTTTTTCATTTTAAAATGTTGTTTTTTAAACAATGTGATATCAAATCGAAGAGAAGAGAAAATGACAAGAGGAAAAGTTGAAATCGCATCTGTGATTATGATGATAACTATGTAGTGTTTTTCAAGCTTTCATTAAAATTTGAAATCTGCTTTTTCCTGTCAGACAAGTTACGCTTTTCAATAAAATGTCTGCAACCTATTTTTTTATCTGTCAGTTTTCGATAAATTTTTAAATTGCTTTTTTCTTTGTTGGAGGAATTATCCAAACAGTTTCATAGGCATTTTCTGTGAAATATTTAAATTTGTTTGCTATATGAGTAGTTTGGTGAGTCGCTCTAGTATCAAACATATCTGCCTACTAAAATAGTACCAAGTGAAATTTATTAATCAAAAAATGAATGTTAATAATTAATTGGTATAGTACTATAATCTCAATCACTATGAAAAGATTTTTATGTTTTTTTGTAATGTAAAAAGGCTAAACTGTCTCTTTAATAAATAATGAATCCAAGGCAATAGTATTTTCATCATCTTATAAAAAAAATAATGAGTTGGCCATACTTATTAGGCTTGCTAATTGTCCAATAGTAAATTGAAGGATTTCTAGTCCTATTTTAGCCTAAAATTATATCCAAATTTATTTACTGATCAATGTTGAATGATTAGTTGACTATAATACATCTATAAAAAAGAAAATTTCTAAGCTACCAGATAAATATTCCACCATATTAAAACTTCAACAACTATATATTACTTAAAACATTGAGAACTATTACATTTATTATATAATTATTTAAATATGACATCTGTCACTTACCTTTTCAATAAAATATATGTAGTTTCCGAATTTGTTTTACCAATTATTTCCATCAAACAAATATACAATATATGTCTGCTTTTAAAAAAAAACAACAACAACATCAAACTGCCTATTATATCAAAAATGAATTTCACTATTCATAGAGTCAGAGGAGCATTAATTATGAACATTAATTTTGAAACAATTAAGTTTGGGACTTGTGGGAGCAATGAAATGGTTTATTGCAAGGGAGTTCACATAAAGTTCAAACATCTGAAATGACTGATTGGGACGTGTTCATGGAGTTTCAGCTTCAGAGTTTCCCGCTGCATTAAACTAAGCAAGGAATAAGTTATTGTTATGATGATGGAATAAATTCACTTTATTAGTGATCACATTCTTTTTATTCATTGCTCCCTTTTAAAAAACTCACCATTGATCTAAAGATGATGGTAACTATAATCTCAACAGATATATAATTGTAATATCTTCCCTATCATTAGTGAAGATAATGTCATAAAACCATATTAATTTTTCAAAACCATATTAGTTTTCATTAATGCACAATTATTTATCTGATTAATCCAGATTAGTTAGAAACATTCAATATTTATACAACCTATTTATATATTGAAGTTGTATAGATATCAAAGTTGAATATGGGCTGCCCACCTAAAAACATCCTGAGCCTGCCTTGACAATTAAAAATAAATCAACATTTATTTAGCTTAATCTCAATTTATGGGAATAGCAGTTTAGTGTACTTACTACTAAGTTCAGGTGATTTTTTTGTAAGTAACTTAATAAATTAAAATTCTTCAGAAAATATTTGCAAATTACAAAATAAATGTTTAATATTTTTCAAACATAGCTATAGACTATATGTCCCTTAATTGTCACCTAAAAGACTTCAGACTTCTTAACAAAAATAAAATAAAGGTAGCACATATTAATAAAACATATGGTATAAAATTACTTATAAATAATATACAATGAAGTAATAGTCTATATAAAAATACTTAAAACATTAAAATTTAAACATTATTATTATTGAACTTTACTATTACTGAATATAGAGAAAGCGTGATAGGTTGTAATATATTTTTATTTTGCTAATGATATTATTTTATAAAAATGTAATAATCACCAAATTTTGCAGTCAAATATAAAAAAAATTTCAAGCTTGGAACACAATAAAAGGTAAATGTTTTGCTGTATTTATTCTAAAATCTATATTATCTCTCTAAGCAATATATAAACTTCCAGATATAATTCTAAAAAGATCTGCATTAAGATTGGGATGATGATGATGATAATAATAATAATAATAATAATAATTTATTGCTAGTTTATTGTGGGGGTAGAGGGCTGAACTTTAAAACTCAAATTTTATGTAGACTATTGAGTAATAACTATTTTATTATTATTTATAATAATAATAATAATAATAATAATAATAATAATAATAATAATAATCAATAATAATATTAATAATAATAATGATAATTATTGATAGTTATTATCAATAATATATAATAATGCGCTAATACACACATAATAATAATAATAATAATAATAATAATAGTAATTATATCAATATTTTCAATATATTATTGCAAAAAGCTAGACAATTACTGATGTTATTATCAGAAATTGTAATAAGTTGGGAAAAACTATATGTTCATACTTAATGGACATTTTAAATCTGCCAATTTTAAATTATGATTTCATGTTTAATAAATTAAATGATTTAATCAATAGAATAATCTTGGAAAAATATAAAACATTTTTCTGAGACGGCAATATTAAGAATTTAATGTGTTTAAAATGTAATGGCAAGTCAAATATATGCATTAGATAGTCCAGCAACCCTGTTTCTTAAAATAAATTAAGAAGTAAATCAACTAACTTGAATATTATTTCAAAAGTGAAATCTTAAAAGTTTTGGTTCTAATAACTATATGTAGTGGACTTGTATTTAATACAAAAAAACATTATAAATAAAAATAATATTGGAGCTTCTCTAGAAATAATGTGTATATGAAATTGAATTATAATGTGTGCTGCATGGATTGCTTGATAAAATGTATGTTTTTATTGTATCTATGGTTTGAGAGGTTGATTTGGCTTCTGGGCTGATGAATGATTGTGATAGGATTGTAAACACGATATAACTCATTGGCATCTGAGTTATTATGTAAAAGTATACTTTAGTATTTTAAAGAGATTAAAAACGGTTAAAGTAAACATATTATAGAAAGTAAATGAATAATTTAAGGTTATAATATTCTATATGACATTTCTTTTTCGGATATAATATTTGATAAATGTACAATAAGCCGAATTGATTTCATTTGTTTTGTGAACAATGTTCATATTATTATTGCTATCAATAGTATAAATTGTGTGCTCTGAAACGCAATGAAAAGAAAAAGCTATAATTGAATAATGATAAAACTAGATAGCTAAGCGATTTAAAGGACGTTTTATCTCCTCCTAGTCATAGTATTAGAATAATCTTCGGAAAAAAAATGTAATATATATAAAAGCAACAATATATTTAAAGCTTATGTGCATTAGAGAATCCATTTCTTAGAAGGGGAATCGTCTTTTCGGTTTATAGCATTGTTGTTATTAGATATATGTCAAGCTTCTTTAATCTTTCACCCAGAGTAGTTTCTCTCAATGCAAGCAATTGGGAGGGGGGGTGATAAGGGCTCAAATGTATAGCTGGTGTTGTTTTGCTGCTTTAAGAAAACTGACTTTTACTCAGGTTTGTCCGAGTCTCTTCAATATAGATATCGATGTTGTGAAATCAAAGTGGAGAGGTATGCACAAGATTCATCGTAATATATGAGTTGCACACAGCCTGAGGGCATAAAATCTTGTATATGTCTTTATAATTACAATAATGTCAATAGTATAACTGCTATTATTATTATTATTATTATTATAATTTTTATCACAATTAGTATTAATATTATTATTAAATTTCATTATTTATTATTTTATTTTTAATTAATAATTGTATATATAAATTCTGAATTTGTAGTATATTTTATATTAATAATTTCTATTCTGATATTTTGAAATTGTCTTCTTTCCTCTATTTGTTTAACAGTAATATTTTAAATTTGCTAATAAAGTTGTTTTTGATTTAAACTTTTAAAAGAGCATAAAATAGCCTTACAAACATTACAATTTATCGACATATGTACCATTTAAATTATATACTTTTTTTCTCAAACTTTTTGTTTGTATTTATTTTGTATTTCTAAATATAATACCTATTACAATCTGTAATTAGTTTCATGCTCCGAAATTTTCTGATAAATAAGTTAAATTAGTATTATTGTTGTTGTGTCTGACCTGATTAGAGTTTGTCTAGAATGATCTTTCATATGTAACTTTTCAAATGCCTCAAAAGCGCATTCCTTATTTTGATGAAGAAAAATACCATCTGCATTAATTGTTCATCTTTTTTTTTTCTTGTGTCAAAGCATCGGCCGGGAAGCGAACCGCAAACTCGGGACAACTGCTCGTAAGGCGGCTGTGCTGACCACTCGGCCACCAACGCTTGACAATCTTCTTTTTTTATCATAATTCTTGCTAAATAAATACAATTTTACAATGATTTAGATTGTATTAAAATATAAAAAACTAAACATGTTTAACAGCTGCTTTGTATATGAAATGAAAGTATTTATTTAACCCTATAAAAACTTTCAAAAGGAATAACGTTATTGTTAATGTGTTAAACTTTTTATAAGTTTTGTTTTGAAGTAAATAAAAACAATAAATAAGTTGATTTTATAGTTTATTTATTTTTAATTTTTTTATTTGTTTTTGAACTAGTTTTCATGCTCATTATTGATGATTAAAATCTTCATTACCATTCTTGACAAATGAATGGTTTAACATGGCTACAGTCTTCAACAAATAACTTCCCATTTTTATCCATTGAAACACATTCTCCTACACTGCTACTATAATCAGAATTCCAAGAAACCGTCTGATCATCAAAGTTCTGTCCATTAACCCATGTGAGAAACTCATGAGTATCTTGACTTTTTCGTAGACCAACCCAAAAGCGATTGTTAATATCTAAAAAGAAATACGTTATTAATATGAATAGTATTAAGTTAAATATTATCAATATTGTAATGGCAATGTTATCTTTTAAAAATTTATTATTCCTAATAAAAATTGCAAAAATTTAGTAATCAATAGATTGCCCATAGGAGTGCATAATAACTACCTATTCAAGTGCTGTATTATACAAATGTCATTAGATTAAATTTAGCCTATGACTTTTAACAGTGGATAGTTTTTAGATTTCTTTTAGCAGTGCACTTTGAATTTACATATCTAATACATCTTTCCTGCATTGGCCATTTCTTACCTTTTTGTTATACTACCACAGCCAAATACTGTTTGAAAATAACCCAAAATGGATAGAGATTTTTTAAGAATTACTAGGGCATTTTTTGATTAATAAAGCCTACCCTAGATAAATGATTATGCAAATAAATAGCAAGATGTAAGTAAAGATAATGTAATGATTAGTTGGTCATGTGATATCTTAAATAGACTGATCATATGATAAAAGCAAAGATAGACATATAATTAAATAAATATGTAAATAGATAGATAGATTGATTGAGTGATATATAAGTAGATCGACAGAAAAAAAATATACAGATAGATGTTTTAATGAATAGATAAATAAATAGATAGTTAGAAGATGAATGAATATATGAAAAGGAAAAAGACAGATAGATATTTAAACTCAAAAAGGCTTAAGACATTCCTCCTAAGCATAATTCATTAATAATTCTTCATGGCAATAAACAGTCAAAGACATGTAGCTGTTTTCCTGCCTGATTTAAATTTTTTGACAATCTGTATAATTTATTACTCATTAAGAACTTGTCACTGTGTCAATTATTTTGACTTTTATAAATAACTTTGATTTTTTTAATGCATTTTCTAAGAAATGTAATTTTTATATATTCAGAAATCCACCAGACTTCTGGGCCATTTTGGTTTTCTTAACATTATTTTATATTAAAAATGCAAACGCTCATGGTGTTTTTCATTCATTGCTTCCCTGTTTGGGTGTTAAATATAATTAAAATTAATTAAGTTGTATCTCATTGCTTGTTTAAAAATAAGGTAATCCAGTATTTACCTTGCTATGATGTTATTAGCCTGAAGGCATACAGCTTTAATTATCCGATATTTGTGTTGTTAGAAGAATACATGAACGTTATTATGGCAATGAAGAGACTGACATGACTAATTCTAAAGATTTTATTTTTGTTACATTACTATATGTCATAAACCTGAAGGCATACCGCTGTAATTATCCGATTTTTTCATCCACAAGATTTTTTTTTGTCTTGACCCACGAGATTTAAAAGTGTATTTTTTCCTATTTGTTGCATTGTTTTTTTTGAGTGCAGCAGCATTTTTTTGCAGAGCTTTAATTTTCAGTGATTTAATATTTCAGCAACTTTTTAAAATAAATCATTACTTTCTCAACAATTGTAAGTAATTTACATGTTATTTCTTCTATGATATTAAGTGGATGTATTTTATATTTTATTAATTTTCCGGATTTTTCATTTTTAGACATCTATAATTTAGAAATGGCTATTATTGAAGCAAGAGATGTGAAGTTGTGGAATCTCCCAAAATGTGAAGAAGAGGTGATAGCTTTCTTTCAACAAGAAGGAATTTTTCACCACATGAAATTGTGTGAAAATGGCCATGAGATGAAGAAGTACATCCATGGTACTGAAAAACAGTGACGGTGCAATTTGAAAGATTGTCTGAAAAAAACTCCTATAAGAAAAGGCACGTGGTTTGAAGGCTCCAGAATATCCTTCATAATGGCTCTCCATTTTATATATTGTTGGTCCAGAGAATTAATGTCTATCCTATTTTGTGCTGATCAGTTAGAAATGGTGGACAAGACTGTGATTGACTGGAACAACTATCTCCATGAAGTATGTGCATGGAAGCTGTTACATAATGAAAGGCGGAAAATCGGAGGCCCTAACACAATTGTGGAAATAGATGAAACTCTATTCTCCAAATGTAAGAACAATGCTGGCAGAGTACTTCCACAGCAATGGGTATTTGGCGGTATCTGCAGAGAAATAGATGAATGTTTTATTATAGCTGTTGCAGATAGAAGTGAGTCCAGTCTCATGCAAACCATTTTACAGAATGTGCACCAAGGCACTACTATTTATAGCAATTTCTGGAAAGGATATAAAACAGAAGAATTGGAGGTGGCTGGATATGAGCACCATCGAATGAATCACACGTATAATTTTGTAGACCCTACAATCGGCGTTCACACACAAAATATTGATAGGTTATGGGGTTTAGTGAAATGGAGGAATAAAAAGCATAGAGGAACTGCATGTCAACACTTAGACTCCTATTTGATGGTGTTTATGTGGAGGCGTACCTACAAAGATGCTCATTTTGGTGCAATTTTACAACATATAAACCAGTTCAGTCCACCGCAGTGATCGTTATTTGGGTAGGTATGCATTTTGTTGTGATATTCATCTTTTATTTTCCTTATAAATTACAGTAGTTCTAAATTATAGTTATTTCCACTAAAAAAAAATTCATACATTTATATAGTACTTTATGATAAGTTTTTTAAAAAAGACAAAATTAATATTTGTAGACTCGCAGTTATTTGTAGATTCGCAGTTTTCACCTTATGATAGGTTTTTTTAAATTTATATAGTACTTTTAAGATGACTTATTAATTTTGTAGTGATATTTATCTTACATTTTCCTATTTTGCGTTTTTTAAAAAAGACAAAATTAATATTTGTAGACTCGCAGTTTTCACTTTATGATAGGTTTTTTTAAGATGACAAAATTATTATTTGAATACTTGCAGAATTACTTCTGGACTCGCACTTTATGATACGTTTTTTAAAAAAGACATAATTAATATTTGTAGACTCGCAGTTTTCACTTTACGATAGGTTTTTTAAAATTTATATAGTACTTTTAAGATGACTGAATTATGATTAATTATGATTTGTAGACTCACAGTTTTCACTTTATGATGGTTTTTTTTTAAAAAAGACAAAATTAATATTTGAATACTTGCAGAATTATTACTTCTGGACTCGAACTTTATGATACGTTTTTTAAAAAAGACAAAATTAATATTTGTAGACTCACAGTTATTTGTAGATTCGCATTTTTCACTTTATAATAAGTTTTTTAAATTTATATAGTACTTTTAAGATGACTTATTAATTTTGTAGTGATATTTATCTTACATTTTCCTATTTTGCATCCAATTTTAGTTAATTATTCATGATGTGTATATTATTTTTAATCTTTTTTTGCCGCATATCACTCTATTTTGGGTCCTATTTATTAATTTTTTTTTTAGGATTTGTGGACTCATAGTTTTTAATTATTAATTTTGTAGTGATATTTATCTTACATTTTCCTTTTTTTGCCGCATATCACTCTATTTTATGTCCTATTTATTAATTTTTTTTTTTCGGGATTTGTGGACTCGTAGTTTTTAATTATTAATTTTGTAGTGATATTTATCTTACATTTTCCTATTTTGCGTCCAATTTTAGTTAATTATTCATGCTGTGTATATTATTTTTAATCTTTTTTTTTTGCCGCATATCACTCTATTTTGTGCCCTATTTATTAATTTTTTTTTTCAGGATTTGTGAATCATAGTTTTTAATTATTAATTTTATGGTGATATTTATCTTACATTTTCCTATTTTGCGTCCAATTTTAGTTAATTATTCATGATGTATATATTATTTTTAATCTTTTTTTGCCGCATATCACTCTATTTTGTGTCCTATTTATTAATTTTACCATTTTTTTTTTCAGGATGGACGCTGCTGGCATTATTCTGCACCACGTGTCTTTTTCTCTGTTTTTACCTCATGACCCTGTACTATGTGCCTTTCACCCGGTCTTCATTTCTATGACATCATTACCCTGAGGGCATCCTATTCTAATCTAGCAATCTTTGATGTAACGTCATCACGTGATATGCCACAAAATTTTAGCGATTATATTTGTCCGCAAATCACTAGGTGACGTTATCTTAAAAATTGGATGGTTAGAGTAGTATGCCTTCAGGCTAATGACATCATAGCAAGGTAAATACTGGACTACTGTAGTTTTCTTATGTTTAAATTATATCTAGTATGTTGAAAATAAGAAAAAAAAGAATGGTATATGAACAATACCATATTGATGTGTTTATTTAATAAGAATCGATATAAAAGCAGGTCTGGTACATCAATGTAATTTGTTCTAGAGGCTAATTTGTTATATCATCCATTTGTTGCACTTATATTGAAATACTTGTATTTAGCAGTAATTTATTTTAGGTCTATGGCTTAGATCAGTGATGGCAAACCTATGGCATGCATGCCAGAGATGGCATGTTTGAATCTTTTACTGGCACACAAACTATTTACATGTCATAATTTTTTATGCTTTAAATTATTCAATGTTTTTTTTGTTGCTAAAATTTGTACTAATAAAAATTTAAACTAAAGTAAAACAAATAAATAAAATATTATATGTGAATTCAATTTACAATTGAACTTTGATTAAAACCAATAAATTACAAAATTAAAAAAAAAATTATACATATTGAAGTGATCGGATCTAAGTTCGATCCAAGCTTCATTAGATTCCACTTATTAACCTAGTTCAGTAGTAAACAAAAATATGTCAAATTTATTATTTTTTGGTCAGTAATAATCATTTAATCATATATTTTACATTGATGTGTGAGACAAAATGCTGAAATCTGAGTTTTCTGCAATGAACAAGCTCTTAAATTCCAACGAGAGCTAAATAATAATTGTATGTCTGTGTTACATATGTGTATGTTTATATTTTCTCATGGAGAAACTTTTAGAGAGAAAAAAGTTATAACTTTTATTTTCTACTTAAAAAGAATGTATAGTTAAAGTGTGTTTATATATTTTTTTATACACATATGTACATGAAGAAAGTTTTAGACAGAAAAAAGTTACAAGTAAAATATTTAAGAACTTTTAATATCTACTTAGAAAGAACTTATCTTTAAAAGTTTTTAAAATTTTTTACTTCTAACTTTTTTCTGTCTAAAAGTTTTTCCATGTGTATATACATGTATAAAAAAAATTTAACTGTTAGTCATTATTAACACACTCGTAGAAGTATGTTATATATATATATAGTTGCACTAGTAGAAGTTCATTCTCTAACAGTAAATTGTATGAAAAAATGTAAAATAAATTACACATATAAAAAACATATTGTTTTGAATAAAATTAAACAGTTAATTAAAAAAAGTTTGTCTTGTATCATTTTTTTTCAAATATTTGAAGTTTTTTATTAGTCATACTTTATTTCCTTTTTTAAATGCAAATTTTAAAGTAAGTTTACATTATTGTTTTGCTTTTATGTGATTTTTGAAATTTTTGGAACGGATCTCCCATTTTTCAAAGTAAGTTAAGTCTATTTTTGTGCTATTTTTTTTAATGCAGGTTTTCTGAAGAATCTATCTACCACATAAAATGAGACCCAGGTGTATTTTGCAAAGAGCTAATAAGTGTTATTAGCTTAATTTATAGGCACTATGCTCTCTACTATTTAATTAATTTACATAAGATTATTTATCTAGATTGAGTTACTTTTATAAATGTTTTATGAATATTAATAAGGATAAGAAAATAGATATTTTCTAATTCAAATCTCTTATCCTACATTTGTGTTCGAGGATGGCATGATATAAAGAGTATTATTATTATCATTATACAATAATGTTAAGCTAATTTGCACATAATAAGTTTGGTTTTAATCTTATATGATCAGGTCATCACGCTAAGCACTTATATTATGTAACTTAGGCCTTTAATTAAATATCATGATTATAATATCATTATCATGCATAATATTGCTAACCCAAGCCATCCTTTTGCTTCCTTGGGTTTTGTCATTCAGTTATGTTATTGATATTTTAAAATATAGAAAGGTATTCACTGTCTCATATGTAATTTCTTAGTGACACACTTATTTATAACTGTTTTAAACTTATGATGTTCACTCTTTATAATCAGGTATACTAATTGTTCATCAGATGCATAAGTACAAAAGAGGTTTTAGGTTGTAGAAGTTTGATATAAGAAATGAGTTCAAAGAAAATAACAAAAAAATATATATTTTTAAAAAGTCATCAGTCAGATGGCCCCTAAAGCATGGGTGCCAGATGTAATGGTCAAGATGATGTCATTTGGAAGAGAGGGTCATATCTATCTATAGTGAGACTTTGGGTTTTTGGGTAGGATGCTGGAGATGGTGCAATAAAATACCTAACAAATGACTGTGTCCTCCTTCACTTGACTAGCTCTAAACATCTTTACTGAATTTAGATACAATTTAGGTTAGTTCACCCACTTCTCACTTCTTTCTGGTTCAGTTATACCACTGTATTCAAACTGAGGGAAAATTCGCTTTTGACTCTTTTAACAGGGATGCATTAATGTCAGCTGACAATTACTGCACCTCTACATAGGTAACAATTAGTATGATTTCGATTCTATTATGTAAGTATGTCATATATGTGTGTGTGTACATTTGAGGCTGTAGATTAATGAGTGAATATAAAGTTAATTTAATAAACTAGAGAGATTGAATTGAGATTAACAAATTCATTAACATGTAACAAAAAACAAAATAAGCTCAAAAATGTTTTAACTATATATATATATATTATGGGAGTCAGCAGAGACTTCTATCATATCAGTACTTTAACAAGTTTATGTTACCATTCCCTTAATCCCACTAATAGAAATTCATGCTAATGATACCAATTATTTACAAATTTCAAACAAAAATATAAAAAAAGGAGAGTTATTTAGCATAAACATGAATCTAAATAGTTAAGTTAAATTTTTGCATTAGTATGTTGACTTTTGCATCATAGTTTAAATCCAGTGGTCTGTGCTTGATTTCCTTGGGATCCACCCCCAAAATCTATATACAATTCCTAATGTGATTCACCCATGGAGATTAGTAATTTACACAGAAGAACAAATAGAACAATCATTAATTAACATATGATAATCAACATAAACACTATCCTGTTATAGTGTGTGTATTTAATGTGGTATCATTATAAAATCTTACTTTAGTACCACATGGTTAATGATCAAATATCACATCACTATGAGTAGAGAAAGGTTAATCTAAACTTTATTTACAAAAGAAAATTTCAACTAAAATTAACCATTCCCCCCTCTACTTTCGACTTCTATTTAAAATGGACTGTCCCAAAAAAACTAAATAACAAAGTTTTACATTTCCAAGTATGAAAAAAATGAAATGTAAAAAAAATATTTACAAAAGTAATCATAAAATTAGAACACAAAAATTCAGAATTTCTTTAAATTAATTTGGTTAAAGTTGATGAGTTGGCAAAAGTCCTTCATATATATATAGTTCATGCATTACAAAATGGTTATTCTTAACCAAAAGACAGTCACTCACTTTCATCGGTTCATTGTACACTTGGAACAATTTTGCATTGGCCATCATTTGATCTCTCCACAGATCCATAAGAAAGCACTTCATGTAGTACAAAATATGTTTCTTTGGCATTTCAAGAATAGGTGAAGGCAATTCTCACACTTGCATGGCAAAGAAACCAACAATCCACCTATGACATCAGCAATTTAGCCAGAAAACATTGCATGGTGATTAATTATATATAATGTTTTTAAATCAGCCACAGTTTGCATTTTATAGATTTTACACATAATAAAAGATTATTTCATAGTTCTACTTCGAATTCTGGCAATCTTTTTTATTTTTCAGTTCATGTTCAAATATAATTGTTTTATTTAATGTCAGTTTAAAATAATTCTCTGATTTTATTTTCTGTAGAATTTGAAATGTTTTTCTAAAGACATTGACTTTCTGTAGTATATATGTAATTCACAAGGATAATGTATATAAATTGATTTCATTTTTATATCCAGTATGGTTTCCATTGCCTAGTGTATTAAAATTTTCATTTTCTTTTTTGTTGCCATAATTGCTCATTGTTGTGCATGTTATATCAAACAATAATCGATTTAAAAGTCATGTTATAAAAATATCTCAGCATTCTCATACTTAATTAAATAGCAACTGCTTTGACCTTAGTTCATTACTATAGATAATAAATATCAGTCCACGTCATTGTACTGTTCAAACTAGTGATGTACAAGACAATAAAGGCAAGTTCACTATTATAATATACATATATATATGTACCACTTTTTTTTAAATTTAATTTTGTATGTTTTTATTAATTGGTATTTCCCTCGTTATATATATATATAACAACAAAATAGAGTTTCTCTTGACTTAATCTTTTTGTTATTTGTTGAACAAAATTATATATATATTGTAACTATATATAGTTATGTTTAGAGATAGTAAATAATGTCTATAATATATGTATATGAAATAAAACTTCTTGTTTAAGCTCAGCATAAGTTTGGAATGGGCACAATTGGTGATGTCATGGGTTGGTTTAGTTAAGCTTGTAAGCTGCCCTCACAATATATATATATAATTAAAATTAATCCAACGTCAAATGCAAACCACACTGACCAGAGAAAATAACTGTAACACAACCATTAGATTCACTGCAAAAAGCATATTTCTCAAGTGCAAAAGTAAGTTTTAAGTTCTTCTGTACTTGAGAAGTCTGCTCTTAGCAGCGAAAGCAACAATTGTGTTATAGAGCTTATTTTCTTTGGCTAGTCTGGTTTTTGAAGTTGGAATAATTTCATTTAATTTATTGACTAGTTTAGTTTTAGGATTCACACAATTATGCATGTGGGAGCGTATTTATAACTATATCCATTTTCTTTCCATTTTTATCAAATTAAAATTCCATAAAAATATACAGTATATCTAATACTATAATATTTATCCTTATATATATATATATATATATCATTTTAAATGAAACATTTACATTTTTAACAATAATTGTTGCATGTGTTATATTCCTATAAAATAGTATATTCATCTGACATATAGCTTAAATTTTAAAGATTAGAAAAGCAAAATTATAATTAAAAATTAATATTAATAGTAAATTATAATAATTACAATTATTTTTTAATTAAAAAGTTTTCAATGTCATAAAAAGGCAAATTGTATTTTATTTTTCTCATATTTTATAAAATTTAATTAATATACTAATATATTTTCTAGGCACATATTCAACCTAACTTACTTGCTCCCTTTATGGCTTTAATTGCAGTCCTTTTAATATCAGATGTATTTACCACAACCAATTTACCATCTGGTTCAGCTGAACCACAATGCGTCAAAGCTTCATTCCAACTTAAAGGATCTTCAAATAGTTTGTAACACTTGTGGGCCAAGTAAACTGAAGTCCATGCTCCAAAACAGGAACAACTAACTTGTACTATAGCTAAAAAAAAGCAATTATAATCAAAGTAAAATAAAATGATTGAATATTTTTTCAATAGAAATAAAAAAGGCAGATTATATATATATATAAAAATTTTAAATTGTAGGGTCTTAAAAAATAAACGGCAATAATATAAAACTTTATATGGAAGTATTTTCAATAATATAATCTGAAGTTCTTCTATAGAAGTTTTAGAGTATTCATTTATGTATAGTTTAAAATCTGTAAAACGCATGTGCATTAGCTGATTCTAATTTACAATTACAATTTTTTTATCATTATTATAATCGAAAATTAATACACATAATATATTTTTAGTAGCTAACTTATTATTTTAATTATCAATGCATAGCCATAGCTGAAATCTATACAAAATAACGACCCATAGCTATATTCTTTCAGCCACTCACTCTTTAAATATTGAATTTTGAGACCCACTCAAAAGGAAAATTCAAGCATTTTTTTACTTAAAGTGGGTATGTCTGAAAAAATAGAGATCAGTGTTTAAACCAATATATATATATATATATATATAAAATCATCAATCCACCTTTTCTTCTAACTTCACAAAGTCCTATAATGTCTTATTTAATATGAAACTGCTTTTCCAATTCCTGTAATCTTCTTTCACTTGAAAGTGATGTGTATTTGTAAGTACCCAAATAAAGGGTCATCATCAAATGAAAGCCTAGGTGAATAGACAATTGATTTAAAAACTGGGCATGTACTCTACTACAAAGACCCAAATATTGGAAGTAAAAGTGGAGTAATATTCATTATAAATAAAAAATGAAAGAACAACATTGTGGAAATTGATGTGTGTGGCAAAATTATTTATTCAACTTAATAGCAGATACCAAATGCAGATAATTTGAGTTTGTGTCCCAACAAGTTCTTATAATGATGAAGTAGTAGAAGATTTTTATATGAATGTACAAAAGGCTTTTGATCAGATCAAACAACATTTTAAAATTGTTATGGAAGATTTTTTAATGCTAGAATTGGTAAACAATTGAAAGATGAAAGTGCTCTAAATTTGGTTATTATAATAGAAATGAGAGAGGATAGAGACTTGTGGAGTTTGCAAAAAAAGAAGAAGCTTTATATTATGAATTACTTTTTTTGAGAAAAATGTTAAAAGGAAATGGACATGAAAGTATCCAAAAGAAGATAGAGAAGAATTGGATTATAATTTGATTAACAAAAAATACACATTTCAAGATAGTAATGTTTTTAATAAAATCAATACAGGAAGTGATCATTAATTAGTGAGATGTAGGATACATGTTAATGCAAAACTAGAAAGACAAAAATTATTAAAAAAACAATCTTCAGAAATATTTTAATGAATTTAAATTGGAACTTGCAAATCGTTTTCAAATATTAACAGATTTTGAACATGATTCAGATTCAAAATAATTTAACAGAAAAGTAATTGATACACTTTTAAAATCTGCACTAAAGATAGCTAGTAGGAAAAAAGCAGCAGTTATCTAATATAATTTCTACTAAAACAAGAGAATTTATGAGAAACAGAAAGAATATAAAAGATTGAATATCTCAAATTTTGTAAAATAGTGTGAAAAAGAGTTGATAATAATGTAAGAAAGTATAGTTGTGAATTAGCAAGGAAAGCTATAGAAGAGAATAATGGTCTCATAAAACAATATTTTAATATTGGTAAGAAACATATCTGCACTAAAGAGAGATGACATCATAAAATTGGTAGAAAAATTTTCTCAAGAATTATATAGTAATAAAGAACAAATACCTCCTACAACTACTATACCTTTTGAATTGCCCAGGATTTTAAATGAGGAAGTGAGACATACAATTAAATTTAGGAAGAAGGGGAAAGCTCTAGATAACAATAAAATTATAGTAAATATCTTAAAAGAACTATTAATGTTACATGATCACCATTTCTTATGCTTACACAAGCTGTTTACACAGAGGCTAAACCTGCCATACAGTAGCAGTTCCAGGGCAAACCAGAGTAATCAATGGATGTAAGAAGGTTTGTGCATAAAATCCTATCTAGTGCCTACTCATCCAATATCTCCACACTAGTTTCTAGCTTGTGGCTTACATCAGTGAGGAGCCTTGGATCTGACAGCACTGCACCTAGATCTTAGGATCTAATGCAAAACTCCAGCAAATACCTTTTACCTTATTAGCTAACTATAATTCTATGAATGCAAAATAGAAACCCAATCATGTTTTTAATTCAAGCTCATTAGCTTGTATAGTTGTATATATATGAACTCAGTTCAGTATCCATACTTTTGGTGTGTTTGGTTCTTTGATAACCATAGTCACGAGAATCCTATGAATCAGGATTAGTTTTAAACCACTAAACAGTACATCACCATTTTTTATGCTTGCACAAGCTGTTTACACAGAGGCTAAACTCTCCATACAGTAACATTACCAGTGCAAGCCAAAGTAATCAATGGATGCAAAAAGGTTATTAAAGAACCAAAGACACCAAAAAGTATGGATGCTGAACTGAGTTCAGATCTATATGACTATACAAGCTAATGACCTTGAATTGAAAACACTACTGTGTTTTTATTTTGGATTCAAAGCTTTCAAATTAGCTAATAAGATAAAAGGTGGGTGCTGGAGAGTTGCATTAGATCCTAAGATCTAGGTGCAATGCTCTCAGATTCAATACTCATCACTGAAGCTAGAATCGAGGCTGGGGATACTGGATGAGTAGGAATTAGATAAGGATTTTATACACAAACCTTCCTGCATCCATTGGTTACTCTGGTTTGCACTGGTGGTGGTACTGTATGGAGAGTATAGCCTCTGTATATCTTAAAAGAAGCAGGTGAAGGACTATATAAAAGGTTTGGCAGTTATATACAAAATATCTAAATGATAATGATGGACCAGATGAATGGGAAAAAATGCAATATTAATATTTAAAAAAGGTGATAAAGAAGATATTAGAAATTACAGACCTATCAATTTTTTTATCAGTTTTATACAAACTTTTTGCCAAAATAATTTTAACTCGTCTACAGAGAACTTTGGATTTCAATCAATCAAAAAGAACAAGCTGGATATAAAGTGATTTTAGTACAATAGATCATATTCAAATCTTGAAAGAAGTTCCTAAAAAGAGCAAATTAACATGAGTTGTCATTATGCTTTAGATTTGTAAATTATAAAAAGATATTTGATCCTATAAGCTTTTTGTCAGTGATTAGAGCATTGGATTATCATGGTTTACATCCAGGATATTATAATATTCTGAAGAATATTTATAAAAATGCACCAGCAACAATCAGATTACATAGTAATACTTGAAAAGTTAACATTGAGAAGGATGTAAGACAAGGTGATTCCATATCTCCACAACTTTTTACAGCAGTCCTACAAAAAGTATTTCATGGACTAAAATAGAAACTAAAGGAATAAAAGTAAATGGAGATTATTTAAGTTATCTTGATTTTACAAATGATATAATTGTTTTGTTTTTTTTTGCAAATAATGCTTCAGAGCTTCAAGAAATGTTACAAGAGTTATCAGATGAAAGTAAGATATTAGGACTAAACGTAAACATTAAAAAAGTAAAGTAATGTTCAATGGATTTTCTCAAAAGATAAAAATAAAGATTGATAATAATGAGTTATAAGAAGTTAACAACTACAAATACCTTGGTTAGATTACTACTACAGATGGAAACATAATGGATAAAATTAATCATAGAATTATACTTGGTTGGAGTGGTTTTGGAAGAAACAACTTTATATTAAAAATTGTCTATGTGTTTCAAAAGAAAAGTTTTTAATAAATTTGTTTTACCATTTCTTGCTTATGGATTTCAGACTTGGACATTTATTAGAAGAGCAATATAGAGAATTCAGACCATGCAAAGAAGTATGGAGAGATGCATGTTATGAGTAACAAGAAGAAATTGAAAATGCAATAAATGGGTACAAACCGGTGTTACTGGCATCATTGAAAGTATTAAAAGACTGAGGTGGAATTGGGCTGAACATATTCATAGAAGAGATAATAATAGATGGACAATTGAAATCTAAACTGGATCCCAAGAGATTGTAAAAGACCCAGAAAGGAACAACATGTGAGATTGATGGATGAAATAACAACATATGTAGGGATAATGTGAAAAAGAGAGATCAGAGATTGGAGAAGATGGATTGAACTTGGAGAAACCTTTTTTCCCATATTGAACTAATAATGATGGTTGTTGTTGATGATGATAAATTATCAATTCATCATTTATGTAATTTTGAGATTTTGAGATATGTTCTTAAGTCTTTATATGGGACTTACAATATTTTCTAAATTTTTAAGCTATCATTTGATAAATCAAACGGTCAATCACTCCATTGCCAGTTAATTAATACCACATTTCTTTCAATTGCAATATTACGATATTTAAGTGATGTCTTGAAGACTTGTAGATATAGATAAGCATTGGATTTCTGTAATAATATTTAAAAAGAGCTACTGAATAGACTAAAACCTGATTAAAAGTAATGAATGGGATGTATAGATTTAAAAAATACTATAAATTCAAAACAACATATAAGCATTAAATTGTATTGCTATGATCATCATCATAATCAATAATCAATGTTGTCTGTTAGAAAAATAAAAAGAATAATTATAGTAATATATACTTTTTTTAATGCATTATGATACTATTGCCAGTGTTTAACATTATTATTTGCTAAAATATGCCTTTTGTTTATATCCTCCAATTAACCATTTTAAATCTTATGAATGTAACTTTAGTAGATTGAAAAGGACATATGTTAAGCATCACATTTTTATATTGTTTTTCAATATCTTAGATTAAAAATTTGTTCTTACTAATTATATGTGTTGTGTATTCAAGTACGATGCTGAATGCCAACAAATAACAAAACGTATTGACTTAAGAAAAACATCATTAAATAAAGATTAAAAGATATTGATTTAAAATTATAAACATAACACATTGTATGCAGATTGTTGACAAAATCAGCTGCAATACCAGTTCCACATTTGCAGTCTATATCTCACTAAGATAACTTTATTATTCTACCCCTCTTGTATTTGGTCTACAGTGATTTATAAAAAACACTGACCAAACAGACTAACAAATAAGTCTGTACACATATATTAGTTCTTCAATTCAACATTTATGAACATAATCAATTTAGTCTTTGATTTTAAGTTCTACTTCAATAAATGTGAATACTTTCAAATATACTAAGCTAGCCCTTACTCTCTACTAGTGGCAGACTTTAGTGAATAATTAAAAGCGTTATACTCACAGTACTTTGCTGCACAATTCTAATGGAGCCTTATCAGACATACACAAATAAAAATACGTCTGGTACAATCTGTTTAGTTTCCTATCCAGCTGTTTGCACCTGCAGAGGCTTGGACTCCAGGAAGATATCCCTCAAGGCAGAAAAGTTGTATACTTTTCCCACAGCTTTTTTCTGGGTCCTTTTTCATGACATCCCATGAAGCAGCAACAACAGCACCATTATATGAAGAGTGAGAAAAAGCTGAAAAGACCTTGATTCTTTTCAGCACACATTATTTATACTTTTTTCACAGCTTAATATCTGTTATTATTATTATTATTATTATTATTAATTATTACAATAGGTAGCAGCAATATCCATTAGGCTGTTGCGTCTTTTCACCGATTATCACCAGGTGTTTAATTGTGTATGTGCACATTCCTTTCCTTTGCAATTAGTCCTTGAAATATTTATTCTTTTGTTTGATTAGTTTTAATAGCTTAATGTTCTAATCTAGCTATAATTTTTTCCTATATTTAAATCCATTATTCACATTTGCTTTTATTGTTCAGCAATCTTTTTTTATTTGCTTTTAAACTAATAATATCTATCTATATTTAAATTTCTTTTATCTTTAAGCAATCTTTTTTCATTGCTTTTAAATTTACATGTTTCTATATTTAAGTTTATTATCTTTTCTATTTTTTTCTGGAATTATAAAACCTAGTTTTATAACTTATACCACATATTGTTAGTAAATCAATATATATATATATATATTTACAAAATATGACACCTCCCCAACTCCAGAAAAAGTCCATTTACTTTATTAAATGTAATCTCAAAATCTATTTGGTTTATGCTTTTCCCGAATAAGTCTTCATAATTTTTTTTTTACCGGTATATCTTTCGCTTCTGCCTGTTCTATGAGCATTTGCAAGCTTTTGTTTTCTTCCGATTCTTCTTTTCTCATGGCATTATCATTTTGGTTTTCATGAATTTCTGCCCTAGCATTGCCATTTTCTTTATAGTTTTTGCATTCATCATTCTAAAATTGAACATGTCTGTTATTTCATGTCCTGTAATGTGATTTTCATGGCATCTACATATGATGATATTGTCATCTCTAATCACTACTAAATGTTTCAACAGAATCTTTTCTACTGTCCATTTAAATCAAGTTTTTCTTAACACATCGCAAACCCATACTGTGGCTCCGAATTTGATCTTAGCATTATCATAATTACTTTGATTCACTCTTTTTCTCACTACTTTTTCTTTTTGTGCCAACCATATTTTCTTGGCCTTTCTGATCATAGGCTTTGCTTTTTCCACCAAATGAATATGGACAGGATTTGTTGTTACTAGCCGTAATTTATTTGCAAATAATTTTGAAATCTTTGCTTTATTAATAGACCGCTTGAAACTTTATTCACAGTTTTCACATTTAACGTTATTCCTAACTCTTTAAACTAGTCCCACTCTACTAATGGACTAATTTTTCCTTTTATGTTATATATTGGTAATTTTACACTTTTATTTCTATACTTTATAGGCATTATCACATAACCTGTCATTAAACAAAGGCAAAACTCTTTTCTCCATACAGTAGTGCCACCCTGTGCTAACCAGAGTAATCAATAGATGCCAGAAGGTTTGTGCATAAAATCCCTATCTAGTGCCTACTCATCCAATATGTGCTAGTATGAGATGGTGATCATGTGATGTTTAGTGGTATAACCTGTCATTCTCAGTTCATCTTCACTTATATCTACAGCTCTGATAAATGTTTCTCTATTTAATATATCTGTACATTTTCCATTAAGCTATTTTCATAATTTCTCTGATATCAGTGAAATTCCAAATCCTGCTATCAATTTCCATTTCTATCTTTTTAGTACAGATTTCTAGCTGTAACATAAACTTATTTTGCCCACTTTCTCTTGTATTATTAATACTAACAATATTATCTATTACAACTGCATTCAATTTTATTTTTCACTGCCACTGCTGACTCGCTTTTTTCTCACTTTCACTACACATTTTGATGCCCTTTCAGTTTACAGATGTGGCACCTTTCATTTCAAAATTTGCCCTCTCTTTTAATGTGCCCAGCTTTGCCATAGCAAAACACTTAATTCTTTTGCTTGTGATATTGTTTTTCTCCCATTCTTTTTAATTAGTTTTTCCAACTCCAATTTTCTTATTTTCAATTTCATTTTTTAAAAAAGCTGCTTGTTCTATTATCAACTCATGAGCCACCCCCTTCTTAATAGTTGACTTGAAATTTAAATCCATTTCTGTCAGAAGATTTCTTCCCAGACCATATTCAAGCAGACTCCATAATAACTGATCTAATATAATCTCATCTACATAATTTCCATATAAGAAATATTTTTCTAGTTGTCTTAATGCCATGCGATACTCTTTTACAGTTTCACCCTTAATTTGTCTTCTATTTCTTAGAGACAACTTGGCTATATGTTTAGACTGTCTGTGGCTAAAATGGTCATTTAAATTTTTTATTATATCGTCATACAATACTGTTTTCTTTATGTATAAGTCACAATACTTATTTATTTTATCTATTACCTTCCCAATAAACATATTAATGCTGCTATCTTTCACTTCTTGTCCTCAATTCCATTGAGCAAAAAAAGTTCTTTGAATAGTGTATAGAGACCATTCCACAGCATCCCTAACATCGAATTCAGTTATCACTGACTGTCATAATGATATTTGTCTATATTTTAAACCATATTGTAACTGGATCACTATTTAAATATCCATACTTTCTGCATTTGAATACAAATTGTGACTTCCCCAAGTTTGTTGGTGCCTTACACACAGGATTTAAATATGACTGTAACTGTACCAAGTTTGTTATGTATTCAACTATGATGCTGATTGCCAAAAAATATCAAAACTTATCAACTAAGGAAAAACATCATTAAATAAAGATTAAAATTTTTTTGTTTACAATTATATACATAAAACATTATATACATATTGTTGACCAAATCAGATTCAATTCCAGTTCCAGATTTTCAGCCTATATTTCATTGTGCTAATTTTTTTCTTCTGGCCTCATTGTGTTTGGCTTATGATGATTTATAGGAAACACTGACCAAACAGATTAACAAATAAGTCTATACATTTATATCTTGGCCATCCAACACAACATTTACGAACATAATCAATTTAGTTTTTGATTTTAAGTTCTATTTCAATAAATGCTAATATTCCCCAAATTACTAAGCTAACACTACCACCCTAGTAATGGCAGACTTTAGTAAATAATTAAAAGCTTTATACTCACAGTCCTTTGCCACACAATCCTAATGGAGCCTTATCAAGCATACACAAATAAAAATAAAAACTTGTGTGGTCCATTTAGGTTAGCTGTTTGCAGACACAGAAGCTGGGACTCTGGGAAGACATCTCTCATGGCAGAAAAATGACGTCATATGAATCAACAACAACAACAAACATTACACAAAGAGTGAGTTAAAGCTGAAAAGACCCTTGCTTTTTTTAGCACACACTATTTACACTTTTTTTCACAGCTTAATATCTGTTGTTGTTATTATTATTATTATTATTATTATTATAATTTTTATTATTAATTATTACAATAGGGTAACAGTAATATCTACTAGGCTAATGCGTTTTTTCACCGACTATCACCAGGCATTTAATTGCATATGTGCACATTCCTCACCTCTGCAATTAGTCCTTCAAATATTTATTCTTTTGTTTGGTTAGTTTTAATAGCTTAGTGTTCTAATCTAAACAATAAGTTTTTCCTATATTTAAATCCATTAAGCCTTATCGCTCAGCAATCTTTTTTCATTTCTTTTTAAACTTACAATATCTTTCTATATTTAAGTTTCCTTTACCTTTCAGCAATTTTTTTCATTGCTTTTAAACTTACAATATGTTCCCGTATTTAAGTTTATTTATCTTTTCTACTTTTTCTGGAGTTATAAAATCTAGCTTTATAACTTATACCACATACAGTTACTAAACCAATATATATATTACAAAATATTACAATATGTTTCCAGATTCAGCATACAACTTTTCTTTTTCAAAATCAAATACATTATTTTTGTTTTATCTTATAAGACATACTTTATGACACTACGACTTGGTAGAGATACTATAATTTTTAAATGTAACCTTTGGAATCATTAATACATTTTTAATTGTGTCTAATAACAGTTAAAAATGTTTTTGCAAAGTTTGCAACTATGTAAGGAAATAAATGCATGAGTTTACTGAATGTCAAGATTGAAAAAGTTCATGGTTACGATTATATAAAATTTGTGATTATTTTTTTTTAATATTATGTTTAAATTTCAGAATATTAAATCTATGGATTTGAGAATGCAAACATATCACTTCTACAGTGGTTATTTTTAATCATTACTTTAAAAGTTTAGAAAAAAAAGTATGGATTAGTTTTAGATTTAAAATATTAATTAACATTAAAAAACTTTGAAAAGCAACAAACAAATCAATGTCAAAAATGCATAATTTATAATGGAGAGAGAAAAAAAGATGTTATGAATTACGCAATACCTCATTTAAAAAAAATATGTTTGAATATGGAATGTCAGAATAGAAAAAATAAGCTCTGGAAGTATTCGAACTTGTCATTTGACAAAATAAAAAAGGAAACCAAAAGCTAAGATTAAAGTTTTTGTTCACGTTGCATTATAAAGTAATAATTAAAAATCTACAGGGTAATGGATCTCAGCAAATAAAAGATCTTAAATGGATTACTACAGATTATCTTCAACAACTATAATTAAATTACTTATATATTCATTTAAATCTTTCTAAATTTTAGTTACATTTGCCCTCAAGAGATGGAAACTCTTAATAATTAAAAAAATGTATTTGTGAGTTTATTTTTTTAAATGATTTCTGCTTTTTTCACTGTTAATGATATATATATAACTCGTTTCTATTTTTTTTTTTTACAACTTAACAAAAAGTAATATATAAGTTAACATTTTTTAAGTTTAATTATGGACATTATTAATTAATGATTCGTTTTACACAATTATTATCCCTCTAATCATTTTATTTTCATATTTTTAAAGTTTATAAATAAGCCATTCATTATGCTATTAGAAAAAATAATAATTAAGTATTCAAAACATCTTTTTTTGCATAGAAAAATCGTTCAAATGTACATATAGTTTCTATTTTGGTTTTGAATGATATAATTATAAAAATATAATAAACAAATAACTAAATTTTAAATAAATAAAGTAAATAATAAAAAATGAATATCTATTTCAAATGCCTTAATTTAATTAAGCCACTTAGCTGAAAAATTCTCTTGTCTACTTTGAATGCAACCTAAAAGACGTTTACATTAAATAGTCCTACATATTTGAATATTTTATTTTTACAATTAAACCTTTTTCTGTATACTATATTGTCAATTTACCATTATTTATTGCAAATATAAGCTTTCAAACCGGCAAAACTCTTCATACAATAGTGCCACTCAGTGCAAGCCAGAGTAATCAATGGATGCAAGAAAGTTTGTGCATAAAATTCCTATCTGGCTAGCACTTAATGGCACTACTGTATGGAGAATTTTGCCTGTCTTAACAGCTTGAGCAAACATAAGAAATAGTGATCATGTGGTATATGCTTTCAAGTGATATACAATTTAAAAGTTATTAGTTAACTTTTAAAAATATGAAAATATTTTTTTTAAATGAAGACTTGATGCATAACAGTGCCAGCTTGGTATTATTTCATAAATTTAATTCTTCATAAAGTTACTAGAACAAAATATTAGATAATCATTTGGTAAACTTTTCTATACAAAGTATTTGCCGAACAAAACAATAGATATTTTAATGCTATGTCAAAACTAAGATAAATTTAGGGTAGTTATCATTAAAGAAAGAAAAAAATATTTAAACTAAAAATATGATTTATTGTTATTAAAATTTTAAAAAATATTTATCATTTGATAAAGATAATTCTTCATTTGTTAAATAGAAACTGCTTCTGCTAAGCTGTAAAATAATTTTTTAAGAGTTGTCTTTTCAAAAATAAATGTTTCTAAGAAAATCTTTTTTGTGGTGACATTATTTTTTGCTTTAAAATAAGTCTTTTACAAAATGATTGTGTTAATAATCTTTAATTTGTAAACAAATTACTGATAATTACAAATTTTCCAGTACCTAGCACTGGTCTACAACACTCAACTAATCAGAAATTCTCATTTGTATTGATTTATAGGACACCATAACTAATGGCATTATCATTTATATGGGCTGTTGCCAATAATGTAAATGACTATTATTGCTGTTTTTTCTGAAGATTTGTGATGATATTTTAGTTGTATTTATATGTTGGAGTATTTTCATCATCTAATATAAGTATTTAATGTTTTTTTTTTTAAAAAAATAACTTTATTTAATATTCCAAATACATTACACTGTTAGTAATAGCACAATATTAATATATGCACAATGTTTCAAGAGATATTATTTTCCTCTTTTGTTCAAGTGTTGCTAGCCTGACCAGTGACATTACTAGAATAGAGAAGAAGGTACAGAAAAGAAAATTTAAAGAAACTGTTCACATGGCATGGTGAAGAACCCCATGAGTCAAACTAGTGTGATTATACATAATGTATAAAAACTTTTAATTAACTTTTCTCTTAAGAAAAAGTGGAGAAATAAAAAGAAATTTTATAAAGTATATGAAATTTTTTTACTCACTGTTGCATTGGGCAGGAGAACTCATTTGGTTAGAGTGTTACTTTTAAATTCAATACTCAAAAACCTAAGGGTCCAGGTTCAATTCCCATGTTAATACTGTTATTGGTGAGGCCAGCAACACTTGAAGAAGAGGGGAGAATAATACCTCTCAAACATTGTGCGTATACTAACCTTTGTGCTATTACTAACAATTGAATGTATTTGGAATATTTAAATAAAGTTATTTTTTCTAAAGACATTCAATACTTATATTAGATGATGGAAATAGTCCAATATATAAGTACAGCTATTACTGTTGTCTAAAATGTCTGTATAACACTGACCTCTTTGGATTTTCTTCAACCAAGATATTTAAATTGAAGCGGCATAAGCAAAGAATAGGCTTAAAACAATATAGAGAAGATATAGAAATCATAGCACCATCATAACATCCAAAACATAAAAACCTATGTGAAATCACCATAATTCTTAGGCCATTAAAATACATTTGTTAAAAACATGTTATTTTATTGAATTCTTTCTTAAAAGGTTAAAAGATTAGATAAAAAGAAGAAAAGCAACTGTTTATATTTTATAAATTTTTGTGTGATTTGTACATCTACATGCATGATTATAAATAATTTGGGGATAAACCTTTGTAAGTCAGCATAGAATATAGGTTGATAAAAATTATGATAACATTGACTAGGTTGGATATTTTATATGTATTGAAAGAGACAAATTATATTTATATCATGGTTATCCATGTAGTCTTTCCTAAGAAAAAGTGCTGGTTACAATAATTGTGAGACTGAATAATAAAATTAGCATTAAATTTCTTAAAGAGATAGTAAACAAAAAACTAATATTTTATAATAGATATTTAAAAATAACAATGTAATGGATTAATTTTATTATTAAAATATAATGGATTTAAATTAAAAAAAAACTAAATATTTTATAATATAAAGAAAATAATGTTGCTAGATACTGTTATTGGAAACTGAAAAATTTAGAATTAAATAAAAAAACAATATGCTTAAAAGTGTAGTTGAAAGAAATATATGTATATTATTTCAATTAGATAAGTAATATAAGGAGCATACCAATAGCTCAAACAAGCTCTTATTTAATAAGTGTAGTAAGAGAAAATATTTAAAATCTCTATCTAGAATATTCCTATCCCTAGATCAATTAGTTTCAAGCTTGTGGCTCACCTCAGTGACAAGTTAGAATATTAAGACACTAGATTTAAAATATCAACTCAAAATCCAGCACTTATTTAATATGCAACTATTGAGAAGATAATCTAAAATTTTCAGACATAAAAATGTCTTTAAATCCAGCTGTCTAACTGAAATATCTATATGGGACTGAACTAAATTCAGATCTACTATATATTAATAGCCTTAGCATCACCAAAGCCTTAAAGGTAAATATATAATTATCAATAAAGGCAATATCCTTATGACTATGTGCCTAGATGCGACAGTAGGGACCTCTACAAATCTTAGCACACAATTAACAACTTTAAAAGACAATAGCTTTGTAGAAGTCCCTACTGTCACATCTAGGCACATAGTCTTAAGGTTATAGCCTTAATATGTATTACTTACATAATGAGTATGCACTTAAAAAATTATTAATTACAACTTTACTAATCAATAAAGCAAATCGTATATTGGTATGCTCTCTATATTACATATTTGTAAATACAAGCTCTTCAAAAGCAATATCACATTATATATGACTTGCTTTATTGATTATTATAATTTTACCTTTAAAGCTTTGGCAATGCTAAGGCTATTAATATATGGTAGATCTGAATTTGGCTCAGTTCCATATAGCTATTTGTGTTTGATGACTGGATTTAAAGATATTTTTTTGTCTGAAAATTTCACATTTTCTTCTCAATAGTTATATATTAAATAAATGCTGTGTTTTGAGTTGATATTTTAGATCTAGTGTCTGAATGTTTTATCTCCACATTGAGATGATTCATAAGTTCGAAACCAATTGGTTTGAGGATAGGAATATTGTAGATAGAGATTCTAAATATTTTCTCTTATCACAATTGTTAAATAAGAGCTTGTTTGAGCTATTGGTATGCTCCATATATCACATATTTGTAAATATAAGCCTCTTAAAAGAAATGCCACATTATATATGACTTATTTTACTGATTATTTTTTTCTCATGTGTCATAGCATCAGCCAGGAAGTGAACCCACTAACATGGGACAACTGCTTGTAAAGCAGCCATCGCTGACCTCTCAACCCCAATGCTTGACAATTGATTATTTCAATTAGATCTATTTTTGAAATTAAAGTGTATACTGATTATTTCAATTAGAATACACTTTAATTTCAAAAATAGATCTTAAAAGTAAAAAAAAAAAGATAAGGTTAATTAAAGTATCTACATTTTGATTTAATTTATTAAAAATTAAGGAGAATAGAGAAAATTAAGATTTTATTTTAAGATTATATTTTGTGTTATTTTTTTGGAGAGAATAGAGTAAGAAAATAAATCATAATTAGCAGATGTAACTTTTACCCCAAAATAAGAATTTAAATAAGTCTTTACAAATTTTATTTTTTCTTATTTCAATTAATGTTCTGGGTCATTAATTACTGTAGAACAAAGAAGTGAGTCTCACTTTAGGCAAATACATTATATATCTTATGACAATTCTGCAACAGGTAATATTGTATTATATACAATATCAATGTCAAATTTATGAATAAAATAATAAAGTTCCAGGTGTTTATCTGGTATAGCTCTGGTTCATTAGCCATACATGGCTAATACTTATACTAATAGCAGATTTTTTCTTAAATTTAGAATTAGTCATAGCATTGAAAAATAATCAGCAACATAAATCTATTTTATTATTGGAATCTGTAGGCAAAGTATTTTAACTAGTAGTTTATTTTATTCATGAGAGTTAATGTTAAACACACTTGCTACATAAAACTTATTCCTTAATTGAATATTATTCTTCAAATTTTGTATTTTCTTGCTGGTAATAACTGTTCTTCTCATTTATCTCCTCTCTTCCTGGAATCAATCTAAACTACTTTTTTCTCTGGTTTAAGATTTCTTTGGTTTGTGCTTCATCACATATGTAATGTGCATATAAAAAAGCAATGGGGATTTAAGATTGACTGACTTTTTATTGTCAAGTAGACTAGTTTCTTATCATCATGTTTGGATTAAAGCAAATATGATAAGCATTGGCATATTTAGATAGATAAATAAAATAGTCAATTGAAATAGCTTCAAATTTTTGCATTTTCAATAATTAAGTGGATTAGTAGTATAGAATTGTGGCAAAGCAATTTAAGATTACTTATTAGATACAGAGTATTTTACATGTGGACAAGATTGTGCCCTAGAGAAATGGAGCAAGAGCATATAAATGAAAAGGATGACACTGTGAATGAAGAAGAAGTCAAGAAAAGTCAGACAGAGAGACAGGAAAGTGTAACAGAAATGGGTAGCAAGCAGCAAAGGGAAGAAAAATCCATAGGGGAAAATGAGGACTTAATGGTATAATGATGGAAACTTTTTTTACTAAATATAAAAATAGATATGACAAAGGAGATGGCAAAAAATATAAATAATATGTCTCAACAGATAAATCACATAAGGAGTGATATATCACAAAAGATGATTGACATGAGGGAGGATGTAGCAAAGTATATGTCTCAAAAGATGAATGTTATAAGGAGTGAGATAGCAAAGGATATGTCATGAAAGCTAAATGACATGAAGGATGAAATATTGAAAGGGATAGAAGCAAGGCCTCAAGATATGGAGGAGATAGTGAGGAAAAATGAGGAGAGATCCAGGGACCTCTATCAAAGCACCAGAAACAGGCTGGAAGAGATGGAGACTAAACTGTAATTAATGGGAAAAAAGTACAATGGCACATGTTGAGAAATCAACCAAAAGGATAAAGAAGTAATAAAAATCTACAATGACAAAATAGAAAAGCTGGAAGAACTGTTAATAGGAAATGCTAATAAGATAGAAGGTATTCAACAGATGGTCAGCAGCCATTAAAGAAGAGCATGCCACAAGGATGGGCAAAGGCAAGATCTAAGTGAGAAAAAATGAAGGGAGCATGGTTGAAACCTGTAGAGCGATAAATGAATTGGAAAAAAAAGTTGAAGACCATGTGAATAAATATGAAAATAGAAATGAAAAAATTATGAATTCTACTTTCAAAGCTATAAATACAATAAAAGGGAAGATCAGTGATGTTAGAATCAGGATGAATGAGAAAATGATATGTGTAGGTTTAACAGGAGTGAAGATAGAGAAATATGAAACTAGGGATAATGTATGTAAACTAATAAGTCAGAAGCATAGGGATATGATGTAGAAAAATAAAAACAATGATCATCATGATGGTCTTTGTGAGAATAAAAGAGAATGAGGAAAAACTGAAAATATGTATAAACAAACTCAGTGGCATAGAAAGGCAATACCCAATAATCAAAATCCTGTGCCATACATCAAGCCCATAAAAAATAAGATTGATGACCATGAAAATAAATATGAGAAAAGGAGGCACTATGACAGGATATAATGAGAACAATGAATGGAAGATAGATAATAGTTGGAGTTGGTTAATCATGTTGTTTGAGAGTCAGGCATGTGGAGTTGTAGTTTTCCAGATATTATGCATGTAGTTTGGTCTGTGTCATTTTCTGTACTCTAGGGTTGGAGGTGATAAGAGTTCAGGGGTTTAGCTGGAAATCTTTATGTAGTCTGAAATTTCTATGGCACTATGGCAAATTATATATTTCAACACAAAAAGATGTATGGAGTCACTTTAATATGCAGAGATGAAAAATTCCTCTGGGACCAATGTTAAGCACACATGTTTTAGAAAAGGTAGATGGCATGGTGCAGGGCTCTTGGTTAAGAGAGAGACCCTTATTCTGATAATGCAAAAAGATGTATGGAGTCACTTTAATATGCAGAGATGAAAAATTCCTCTGGGACCAATGTTAAGCACACATGTTTTAGCAAAGGTAGATGGCATGGTGCAGGGCTCTTGGTTAAGAGAGAGACCCTTATTCTGATAATGCAAATGATCCTGTAAGCCTCAAATAAGAAATGAGCATGGGTGTATTTATTTAATATTATATTTTAATAGGGCTCTTGGTTAAGAGAGAAACCCTTAGTCTGATGATGCAAAAGATCCTATAAGCTTCCAAATGAATGAGTGTGGATGCATTCATTTGATATTCATATTTTAATTACTTTGCATAATTGACATAGGATTTTGAATCAAGTAGGGATCTTTATGCCAATGTTCTGTGTCTCTTGTTTTTAGCTTGGAGGTTGGGAAGACAATATGGTCTAGGTCTGGTATATCAATGCTTGAGGGATGAGACTTTGCATCTCTGGAAGTTGCACATCATGTCAGATACCCTCTAATAATTATGACAGAGGGGAAAAATTCAAACATATATGTATATTTTTGTTTTCATTAAATGTATTTGATTTCTGAAGACAATGGTTATTACCATTTCAACATCTCATCAGAGAGGGGGGTATTGTGATGGGAACTCTTGGAGTAGCTATGCACAAGGTAGCTGTAGTTAAAGCTACAACTCATGTATATAATAAAATATTAAAGTGTATAAGTTTAGAGTTTATGTATAGCAATATAATCACAATAATCAAATAGGTACAGATTATATAAATGAGGTATAAAATGAATGAGAATGATCTGTGTATATATTTCTACCCACACATGAGAATAAAGCTAAATATTAAAGCTACAATTTGTAATTTTATGCAAATGATTATGTTCTAAATGTAATATATTTGTTTTATTTTTAATAATCACAAATGTTTCACATTTGTCATTTTATTTTTAAAGTTGTTTACATGTTGGAACATGTTATAAAAATGATTTAGAGTAATTGTAAATGGTCCAACACACACATGCACGCACACACACACACACACACACATATATATATATATATATATACAGTTTTTAAAAGTTTTATCAGTTATTTTCTCTGTTTATAAACTAAGAAAAATCAGGTGGCTATTGTCTTACCAAATGTTAAAATCCACTAATGAATTAATAGTCATCCTGCTATGTATTTTATTTTTAGGAACAAAAGAGTTTGAGAAAATCAGATGCCAATACTTGCAGAGAAAATCTGATTTTATTTTTGGATGAAAAACTTTTCTTTGCATCAAAATTCTAAATTGATGTTAATCACTTAAAGTGGTCTGAGTAAAATCCAGGACAAAAATTAAAGATAAAATTTTTAAAGATTGAAATAAGTGATAATAATTAAAATTTAAAAAGCTATATGCATTGTTTTAATACATTGGCCACCAAGTTAGGAGTTAGCTGATTCAACAGTAACAGGGGAGTACCCCAAATTCATAGTGAGGTGAGCATGCTATATAAGCTGTTTGCCAGAGGCTGAGGATATTCTGGTTATTTTTGAGCTGAATATTATTCTGACTCTTCTTCTTCTTTTCATTTGTGTTACTCATTGTATTATATGTATTGCTTTGATGGTTGTTGCTATGGTTGTTGCAGAGGGAAATCATAGTTTCAGAAGTATTGTGGTGCTGTAATGAGCTCCTTTCATCTAACTGATGATTTCCAGCTATAAGATGCTGATGCTGTGTACTAAGATCACATTTAAGAAGAAGACATTGATCATCCATTACACAAGACATTAATAAGAAAGGGAACAAAATCAAAATTGGCTTCCAATAAAAACCTAACAAGGTAAAAAAATAAGTTGGAATTTTATTGATGGTGCCATAGCAAAGAAAATATTGAGTAAAAACCTCAAGATGATGAAGTATCACCATGTAGCCACTTAATTTCAGCTGATGATGATGATGAAGATCACCAGACTTTTGTCCTGCTAAAATGAAGTCATCACCACCCTGTTAACCAGATGTATAGCACACTCAGAAACCCTGAAATCCAGATGAAGTCTGAAGATGCTAGAAGGTATAAATTTTATTCATACATTGACCATTTTTTTAAGAAATATTATTTGTATGTTTTCATAATCAGTAGATTGAATTTTATATATGCATTTTTTTTTGGTGTAGTACATGTATGTCAAATTGTTTATCCACAAAATGCGGGATTGTTTCATGTTAGACATCCTTCCACATTATGCTTAATATACATAAATGTGTATATGTATGTGTGCATGTTTCCTTTTATTCTATTAATGTTTAGAATGCACATATGTGTATAGCCTAAAGAAATATAAAATATATTGAAATATAGTTTTACTTTGTCTCAGCATGTGCTTGATTTATATACAAGCACACACTTATAAAATGTTATTAAATAGTGGAAAAGATGTGTGAATAGACATGCACATACAACCATATTGTTTGATATTCTAAAAATTACTGTAATGTTTAATATATGCAAATGTGGGTAGAAACTAGGATCACTTCATTCAAAACGATTTAGGTGAATTAAGAAAGGGAATTCCATAATAAATTGCATAAACTTTAGTATTAATCTTCTATTTGTATTATAATCATTGGAAAGGGTAGAGAATGTATTTTTCCATACATATGTATTTGGTGATGGGTGATTTGGAGTAAATAAATACTTGATTATTTATTTGATAAATTATTTCTTTGTGAGAGTATCTCGTTTATTTTTGTCTCTACAATAATATTAAGATGCACATATTTCTGAGAATGGCTTAATCCACCAATAACAATTTGAGATTAAGATATGATTGAGCTTAGCCCATGGAATACTGCTTTATCAGGAGTTAAAAATTTGATGTCATGCAGATGTCTGTTTTTATTCATTTATTTTACATATTTCATTGTTAGCTGTATATTCTTTTGGGAGGGAGTGGCACATACAGGCCAGATTTAAATTAGACCTTTCAAAAGTATACAATGGCCAACACTTTGATATCTATCTACATGGCAATAGAGGTTTAATAAGGGAGAGATCAGAAAACATAACCAGATTTGGTTTGATCTTTTCCTCTCATTTAACAATCCAATAGGGTAAGTTTAGGATCTGAAATACAGAAAGTATAACTGAATTGTTAACAATGCCATACTCTGATGCATGACAGATATTTCATGTTCAGTTCTGTGTTCCTGGAAAGAAGCATAGGATAGTGGGGTATTGACTGGTACAATATAGCATGAAATAATTTTGGTCATAAGTATTTAAAAGCTACTCATTCTTTAAACAAGTAAAGAATTTCCCCTTTCATCTTACAAAAAGCACATAAATGTTGCAAATTCACTTTTATCTGACTATTTAAATGAACCTTATTTGGTAAAAATCCATTTAAAAATTTGAAACATAATTTGATATATGCTTATGGAACATATGTTTTGTGAATATTCTTGCTAATCTTAGTCATTGACACTTCTGTTTAAGTGTATGGAACATTGTTTATTAGTCTTTCAAAATTATTGTATTTAATGTTAACCAAGCTACTTAAGTTTAAATTATCCTACAGTTTTTGTATGCTATAAATAAATCACTATAAAATGATTTGTCTTTTTGAATTTTTAAAATTAAATTAGCATCTTGTGATGGTGAAATTATATTATATAAAATATATTTGTATTTTTATTTTTGTTATATATAATTTTGTATCACTAAATTTGAAACCTCATTGACCAATTAGCAATTGTAATATTGAAATTAATAATAGATCTGAAAAATTTCCCCAAAATAGTTCTTTGCTATCTAATTCAATTTATTTAAAACATTCATCCATAGTGCATAATACTTTAGGATTCCAATAGCAATTGCATTAAAATTATTATTTTCATGACTTCATAAAGCTTAACTGAAGATAAATATTAATTTTTTTATTTTTTTTATTAATTACCATCTTGTTTATGTATTGAGTCCATATTGATTGAAAACTGCTCTTGATATATAAAGTGGGATTTCTAAATCCAATAATGGAGTTGCATGGATCTCAGATGGTATCTTTCTACCTGTATCTAGTTGCCAAGTTATATATTTTAATGATTGTATAGAGGATTCTATATAAAAATATTATATAAAAAAGTAGTTAGACTCTTTGTTTATTGTAAGTATATTTTATAGATCTTTACATCTATATATGAATTAAATTAAGGGTACTATTTATAAGTGATGCAATCTGATAATTGACCAATTCACTGAATACATAGTTCTATGATTACTATTTTGTAATATACATACCAAAGAATGAGCACCTCATTGATTTATTATTAATTTAGCAAAGAATTGTTTAGATAAGTATAAGTTTACCAAAATGTACACTGGAGAGTTCTTGATAGACTAACTTTATTTGGGTTATATTTGTGATGACAGTAAATTTAAAGATCACTGAAAATGGTAGTTATATTTTTAAGGGCCACAATATAAGAAATTATATCCCAGATACATTAAAGTTATAGTGCATTTATTTATAGAGCTAGATCATATAATTATATCTTTACATTATATATTGTAATTTAAAAAATTAACATTTGATAAATAAATCATGAACATTTTTTGAGAATATTTGACTGCTATTAATTGTTGAATATTTGTTTTTCCAAACATTCTTGTCAAGCTAAACCAAAACTTAATTTGAATATGAGACTATTAAAAATATTGCTTGTTATTAAAATTTAATTAGATAAAGAGTTAATTATAAATAAAGTAGAATGTAATTTAAAATTCAAAATATATTATTTAAAGAGCATTAATGATAATTTGAATTTAATATAATGCCTCATTTTATGATTTGCAAATATTTGCTAAATAATATATATCTTCTTAAGAATGAGCAAAAAGGAATTGGATTAAAATTATATTATTATGAATTAATATGAATCTGTAAATAAATTAATGTTTATTGTTATTTAAATATTATAAAAATTCAATTCAGAATATCAAGTCATAATCTATTTCAAGCAGGAATAACTTGGGTAATCTTTGATTTTATCAGGTATTAAAAATGGAGTGTGAGGTACTGGACATTCATCATTAAATTATATTAACCATTAACATAAAGATATAGAAAATATGAGGGAAGAGTAATAAATCATTTCAATGCAGAAACAGAGTATATCCTTGAATATTTATTGATGATGATAATAATGATCTTTAATTTATCTGAAAGTTCAAATAGGTATATTTTCAACACATTATTAACATGTATTCTACTATAATTAAAGTAGTCATCTCTTATTTATTACCAATGTAAATGAACAATTCATATATGTATATATACTGAAATATTTGGTATTTGTAAACTATTCACTGTACAGCCTGTGTTGGCGCTGTTTCTGTGTAAAAACACAGAATTATAACCACTTTCACGGCCGAACCTACGGCTAATATACGAGTGATCATTAATATACGAGTAGATCGTATGTAGTGGTTTATAATACACAGCCAATTCTTCCGTGTATCAATAAAACTACGTCTACTAACAATACTATGATCGTATAGTTTGCCGTTGATTTCATTGCAGATTGAAATCCTATGCATATTGACAAAATTTGTATTGTCGCTAGAATTTAAGATGAGAGTGTAAGCATTGTCATTTTTTTCAAGTGTTTATTTGTTGATGTTTATGATTTTCTGTATTTCCCAACTGAAAGATTTTTACGTACTAGTAATTTTCAGCGTATTATTGATATTTGTCAAATTTTTTTTTTTGCTAATTTTAGGTTTTTTTGGGGTCAAAAAAGACCAAATAGAATTTCTCAATATCTCTGGCAGACGATTGGACTTGTTTGCGGAAAAATACCATTTCTGTCATGACTCAGACGAGAGTTGAAAAAGAATAACAAAATGTCTACCACGTTATTACATTTGTGGGACGTCCCAAACAGAGAAAGTGAGGCAGTTGCATTTTTGCAAGCCCAAAACATCCTGCCATTCATTACAGTTGATTTAGTTCAGTCATATGTGGTTAATAAATTTATTTTCTGGAAAGAATTTCTGTTTTGTTTGCGATTATTTTTATCTGTAAATCATGTAATTAACACCCAGAATGACAGTGTTAAAAAGGGGTGGCATAGTTTGTTGGACATCTCTTGATTGATTGATTTTTTTTTTTAAAAATACTTTTTCTTTTGACATACCTATTCGTTCCATTTAGAAGCAAAAAGAGGTTTTTTGTTGTTGTTGTTTTAAATCAATAAACAGCACGTTAAGTAGATTTTAAAAATGAAACCGAGCTAATTTTTGTTGTTAAAAAAGAATAAAAATACCAACGTTTTATTTGTTATGAAAAAAAAAAAATCTTTAACAAAGTTGTATGATTCTTAAAAAATATAAATAAATAAATCTACAGAATGTAACAAAACCGGTTGACATGTTTTATTTGTTATTATTAAAAAATCAAAACCCCGTTTTATTTGTTATCAAGTCCGGATCTACCATCTACTCAGACTGTTGGAAGGGTTATAGGACTACTGATCTTAAGGCGGCAGGCTTTACACATGTCACTGTTAACCATCGTTACAATTTCGTGGACCCCACAACAGAAGCTCACACTCAGACCATTGAGAGGTTTTGGAGTCTACTTAAGTGGCAGAACAGCACAGCATGCCAATACCTCCAAAATTATTTAGCTGAGTTCATTTGGAGGCGTCTTCACAAAGACGAGGACATTTTCCAAGCCATTTTGAAGGAAATGACCATACACCCTCAGTAACAAGTTGTATGACTTTTTAAAATGTTGGAACATTTGTTACAGTTGATTTAGTTTAGTCATATATGGTTAATAAATTTATTTTCTGGAAAGAATTTGTGTTTTGTTTGTGATTATTTGGATCTGTAAATCATGATAATTAACACCCAGAATGACAGTGTTAAAAAGGGGTAGTGGAGTTTGTTGGACATCTCTTGATTGATTGGTTTTTTTTTGTGTATAAAAAAAAAACTTCTTCTTTTGACATATCTATTCATCTCGTTTAGAAGCAAAAATGTGTTTTTTGTTATTGTTGTTCTAAATAAATAAACAGCACATTATGTATATATTAAAAATGAACCTGACCTAATTTTTGTTGTTAAAAAAGAAAAAAAAATACCGATGTTTTATTTGTTATGAAAACAAAAAATCTTTAACAAACTTGTACGACTCTTAAAAAAGATAAATAAATAAATCCACAGAATGTAACAAAACCGGTTAATATACATATTTTTTTTGTTAAAAAAACAATACCGTGATTGACTTTTTTGTTTTTGACGTTTTATTTGTTATTATTTAAAAAAAAAACCCAGTATTTATAAATCTAAGAGAAAAAAGAAGTCCCGTTTTATTTATTATTATTAAAAAAAACAAAAAAATCAAAACCCCGTTTTATTTGTTATAATTAAAAAAAACAAAAAAATCAAAACCCCGTTTTATTTGTTATTATTAAAAAAAACAAAAAAATCAAAACCCGCCGCCCAAAAAAACCCCCGCATTTATAAATGTAAGATAAAATACCAAACAATTCTTTTCGTTTATAAGCAAATACGGACATCTGAGGTGGAGTTTGTCGGACAGCTTTGAATTTTTTTTGCTAAATCAATCTACAGAACCCCCCGGCATTTTTAACAAATTCAAAAAGAAAGTGTCGATTCTAATTTTAAATAAAAAAAAAAGTTGTATGTAAAGCGAATTGTGTATATTTGAGATATTCCAAAAAAAAGTTAAAACTGTCCCTTATACTTTGAAATATATCGAATCCAAAACCAAAACAAAAAAAAGACATCTAAAAAAGAAACAGTAGATTTAGAATGGAAATCCCCCCCCTCCAATAAAGGCGTAGGTCAAAGTGTCCATTATAGTTTTAAATTTATCAAAGGAAAATCAAATAAAAAAAAATTATGTCCAAAACAAACAACAACAATATATTAAAAAGAAAAAAATTACAGCTGTATGTCAAAATACGATCTATTAGATAAAAAAAAAATCTAGCAGCCCGGTAATGTTATATCGCTCTGTTTTTAACTAGAAACAGCGCCACCAAAGGCTGCACAGTTAATAGTTTACAAATACCAAATATTTTTAAGGAACATAAAAATATCTGTTCTATTTCATTTTAGAAAAATCATAGATAGATAATATAGATGGTGATCAATGAAAATAGTAAACTGTAAACATTTTTTACATCTAAAAGGGGAACCTTTTTAAAATGCAATCTCTTGATATTTATAGAAATAAAGTGCTATAGTAAATATCAATGTTTGAGGAAATAGAGTCTCACAACGTTTCTCTACTTTCCTTATTTATCAGGTTTCCACTAAAAGTTGAATGTAATAAAATAATAATTTTTAAGAGTTGTTATACATCTATTAAAATATTAATTAGATGGTTGTAATAAAAAAATGAAAAAAAGTTGTGAGACTTTATTTCTTAAACATTTATATGTTTACTACAGCACTTTATTTTACACATATCAAAAGATTGCATTTAAAAGAGGTTCCTCTTCTAGATGCAAAATTATTTACAATTTACTATTTTCTTGCTTCTTGTCTATATCATCTGACTGTGATTTTTCTAAAATAAAATAAAATAAAACAAATAATTTCATGTTTTCTAAAATATTTCAACAATATCTGTTAAAAAATATTAATGTATGTATATATTAAAATTAGTTATGTGTGGATTTTTTCCTTAAATATTTAATTATTTGTTTGAATAAAAAATATTTAACACCTGATAATAATTATATAGAAATAAATTACAAAGGAGACAACAAAATATTTAACAAACAAATAGAAACCACACTTAAACTTGCAATGAATATAAATAACTTGTGAAACAATTTTTTAAAAAAGAAAATAAGTAACCATAACATGATCACTATTCTTTTTACTTACACAAGCAGTTTACACAGAGGAAAAACTCTCCATATAGTATACATAAACTTTCCTCCATCCATTCATTACTCTGATTGGCACTGAGTCACACTACTGTATGGAGATTTTTGCCTCTGTGTAAAAAAGAAAATGAATTGAGGGTCCAATGTAAAAACTAAATGAATAATATATTTACTTTTGTTTCTGATCAGCGGTAGCAGTAGCAGCAATAGTAGTAGTAGTAGTCATAGAAATAATAATAATAATAATAATAATAATAATAATAATAATAATAATAATAATAATAATAATAATAATAATAATAATAATAATAATAATAATAATAATAATAATAATAATAATAATAATAATAATAATAATAATAATAATGATGATGATGATGATGATGATGCAGTTATAGTTCCAATAATTGGGAGTTTAGAACAGAATAAAAAGATTAACATAAAAGCTGCAAAAGCAGATTTTTTTTAGAGAAATTCAAATACCACTTTAAAAAACAAAACAAAACAAATATAGACAATATTATAACAAAAGAAATGAAAAAGTTCTATTAATTTTAAAATGGTTTGGATATATAATAGTATTTGAAAATAATGACTTCTCCTGAATAGTTTTTTATTAGAAGGATGATACTTTTTATTATACAAGCATAAGCTTTCCAGCAATATGCACTAGCATAATTAAGTATTAATCTAATTACAGTTTATATATGTATGTTGGAAAGATTTTTTTAAAAAACAGTCTTAATTTAACATTTTTGCTATTGGTGAAATTTTAACCTATTTTTCAAATCAGTGATTGTAGCGCCTCTACAACCGTCATTTTCCTTTTATTATCCAGTAGATGAATTGTGTGATTAAGACAAAACGTGTTGGTATATTAATATTTAAAAAATTTAACATGGATGAACCCTCAAAATATGTCTTTTATATATAACTGGAAATTTTCAAATTCTATAAATAATTTATTACTGGATTTAATATTTTTAATGTTTTATATATTTTTAATTCTTTAATATTTTTGTGTTAACTAAATAGCATTCATTATATCTATAAGAAAAAAAGTTCTAAATAGTGCTGCAAAATATTTTTTTTTTTACCAAAATATACCTAAGAAATAATGCACGGCATTCATCTTAACAATATTTCTATTACTTTTTTTTCATATCTAATTTTTAATACATAGAAGAGCCTTTGGCAGGATGGCTCAGTTGGTTAGAGCGTTACCTTAAAATTCAATACTCAAGATTCTAAGGGTCCAGGTTCGAATCCCATGCTAGTACTGTCACTGGTCAGACAAGTAACACCTGAAGAAAAGGGGACAATAATACCTCTCGAAACGTTGTGCATATACTAATCTGTTTGATGTGCTATTACTAATAGTTGAATGTATTTGAAATATTTAAATAATCTGATAGAAAAAAAGATTATTTTGAAGCTATTGTGTGCAGTTTGATTTAAAGAAAAGAACAACTTTTTCTTCTTTCAATTCACAAGGAAAATATACACGTACTCTAGTATCACTTGTATCACCCTCAAAATCAGTAAAGTATTATTATTTTTGGTTGTTGTTGTTGTATTTAATTATTTTTAATTTTGTTTATAAATGTATAGATATAGTGTTAACTGAAAGGCTTATTATATATCTGTGTCTATATATGTAATATATAGGGTATAAGAACACAGACTTTCACGCATCCTATGCAATATATAGGGTATAAGAGCACAGACTTTCATACGTCCCACCACTCTCCACACCATTACATAACACTGACACACTTGAACACATATATATTGAAAAGATAAATAATCACCAATATACATATTTCGGCCTTTGAGCATTTCATCATCAAATTTTCAATTGGATGGACAGTTGAAGAGTTGGAGTATGGAGTAGATTGACGCCTGTCCATTAAAGTTTGAGGATTGGCTATCTTAATATATATCTAAGCACTTATAGCATATATGTGTAGAGATGGTAATCTGGACCAACTGATGATTGCTGGTTTAGCATGGAATACGATTATTGGTGATTATTTATCTTTTCAACATATATGTGTTCAAGTATATCAGTGTTATGAGATAGTGTGGAGAGTGGTGGGACGTGTGAAAGTCTGTGCTCATATACCCTAGATATAGTGTTAATAAAATGCTAAATAAAATAAAAAAACAAAATGTAAATGTGTTAATAAAATAAAATATGAAAGTACTCTTTGTCCTACCAGTACAATAGTATTAACTTGTGTTTGATTATATATATATATACACATACATACATACTCATGAATTATAGAGAAAAGCTATTTCATAATAACTTCAATTAATAGCATGGTCACTGATTTGTTCCTCATTTTCCAAATTTTTTCAAATGCTACTGTGTAAAATAGATAATTATTTACTGTAAACTAATAATAAACTCACAGATTAGAGATTATACTGAACATGTTTCTATTACAAGATTAACTAGAATCAAAAAATAAAATAAGGGTAGAAGAGAAATCAAATATTATATCTGGAAAAATTAATAACTTATTTGGAAAAGAAAATGATAGAGAAGCGCAAAGAAATATAACGTGTTTGTATATATAATGGGTGCGAGTTATCCTTTCACAGACAGATTTGATATCTCTCTCATTCTGTCTGTGTGCGCATTTCTCTACGTATATGTGGGTGTGTTTATATTAATTAATGCCTATGTAATAATTATAAATAAACAAATGACTTAGGTTAGCGCACTCTTTTGCTTTAAAATCGTTAACTATTCTTTAATGTAAATTTAGGTTAATTTTCTCGTACTTTACATAAATTATTCAAATATTTGTAATATTGTGTTTGTGTGGTTACATGCTATAAACATATGAATAAATTATCATTTGAAAATTAAATCTGCTTTCTATATATATATATTTCACCAACAATGTAATGATACAGATAGAAATAATAATCTAAGGGAAGTAACTGTTAATTTAGAAAATAGTTTTTTAAGATTCATGTTAGAAAATGATATAATTTCAAAATTCAATGTGACATAGAATTTATTACATTATGTTTAACTTAGAGATTCCAACTAAAATTAATTGTAATGTGATATAAAATGTTTTTTATTTACATGAAATCAGAAGGATTTGTGCAAAAATCAAATACCCAGAGACATTTCTCATTATTAATTATTGATCTTACCGCTCAGTATAATGCTAAATTTATAATTTCCTTTGAATGCTTTTTTTTGCTATCTATACGCACAACTGTTTATATAAACGTAAGTAATAGAGAGAAAGAGAGAGAGAGAGGGAAGGATAGATTTTACACGTTATTTAAAATTAAATTGTTTGTACTTACCTGTACATAATAACACACCGATATAGAAACTAATTTTTGTATTCATTTTCGATTAACACTTGAGGATTAGAGCTGTAAGGTATTTTATTACTTGCCAACTGAAAATAGACAAAGTGAACTTTTTAACTTCCTGATGCCGGAAAATTAAATCTTGGAAATCCCCAACAAATCACGTATTTGTTTTTTTCCCCTAAAGGTTATAGCATATAATAATGGTGTGTAGGTGTATAAATAATTTGTAAAAGTTGATCACAGAAAAGAATAATACCCATTTAGTGTGAATGATCTCGTTTTTGTTATCTATATCACACACACACGCACATACAAACCCGCACATATACATGTGATGATTAAGTAACAGGTAGGAAGAACATACATGACTAATCAAATTAATTCATAATGTTTCTGTAATGCACTTCATAATTTTATGAGCTATTGTCTTAATAATAAATACATTATTTCCAGTATAGTTTTAAGCATATTCTAATTTCTCATATAAACTATTAAATAGATTTTCAAGACCATTAAATATTTATAAATTAATTGTGCTTTTTAAGGTAAAATGGACGCTTTTGATCTGTTGCAACATCTGTTCGTTTAGATTCGTCTTGTTGTATCTTTTCTAGATCATTAATTTGGAGTTTTTGTTACACAAGTAATATTGCTACATGATTTAGTGATAAAAATGATGTCATATATATATATTTGAAAACAAAAACAATTAATATAAATGTTTATACATTAGTTGCTTTATACTAAATAATATTTTATGTATATTTTAATATCATGTTTATATTTTATTTGTTATACTTTAAATTCCACACTCAATATTTTTTTGTATAAAATTTATATTGCTGTATTACTTACTTATTTACTTAATAAATATATTACTGCAGAAATATTTTTCTACTATAAATATATTAAAAAATTAAGATCAAATAATACTTATGAAGCAAAATCATCAAATTGGCATACAATAATAAAAAATTTACAATTAGACTTTTTAGAATAAATTTGCAAAATTTTTTTTATGCATTACTGTTATCAGATGTACATCGAATCCACTTTTATTTAACCTAAAATTATGACTACTAGATGAACCATGCTTGTTGGAGTGAAATTTTATATTAAAGATAATTTTTCATACAATTTCACTCTAATTTGTTTAAAATATTCTAATAACTATATTGATATAAGCTGTTTTGCACAATACTTTAAGATGATTACTATGAATATATCGTTTTCTGACTAAAAATATCTACAGTTATTCTATTAAATATGTTAACTTGCCTTGTCTGTGTTTCTGTCAGTATGTTCACATTATTGAATTAGCAATAAAAAATCCATTTTAAGACTTGAATGCATATCCCAAAACCACTTTTTAGCAATTGAGATAACAGAAACATTATGTAGTAGAAAAAAACATTGATAATATAGATTTCATTATTAAATTAATTAAAATAAAAACAAATTTATCTGATGAAAACATTACATTTGTAGAATAAAATTTTGTTAATATTGATTAAACTCATACTTAATTAATTAAATTAAGTATAGGGGATTTGAACTCAGATTTTCAAGCACCCTTCAACTAACCACACTATCTCATACAACTGATACACATAACCACACATATGTAGAAAAGATAAATAACCATCAATATACATATTTCATGCTAAACTAGCACTCATCAGTTGATACAGATTATCATCTTCCACATATATATATAAATCAGTGTTCAGTTTATATTAAGATAGCAAATCCTTATACTTTAATGGACATGCTTCAATCTATTCCAACCTCCAATTTTTCAGCCAACCATATCATTGAAAATCTGTTGATGAAAACCCAAATACCATGCTGATGCCAATATTACTGCAATGTCCATGTTGACCTCAAGTCACTCTGACCCCTCATATATAGGACCTTATCCATTTAAATACAAAGATGAGGGATGAGCAGGATACAAGCTTGATGTGTAAATATTTGAAAACCAGGCATTACTCACAAACCTGGGAGCTTAATTGTAAGTATAGGGATTTAAACTCCGATTTTCAAGCCCTTCAACTAACTACACTATCTCATACAAATGATACACATGACCACACATGTGTAGAAAAGATAAATAATTACCAATATACAGTTTGTGTAGGGTATATTTTTTTTCTTCAAATAATATAAATATGATAAATCATTCTAAAACCCATATTTCTAAGTAACTAAATTCTATTATATATATATATATATACAACCATATATATATATATATATATATATATATATATATATATATATATGTGGTTGTGGAATGAAATATATAGGTGAATCAAAGTGTACATTACAAAAACGATATAATGATCATAGAATATTGTATAAACATATACAGAAAAGAAATGAGACTTCAATATGTATGACTACTCCATCAATTACTTTTGATCATAATAAAATGTGTAATTATGGTTTTAAATTTGATAATAGAGATGCGAAAATTATGCAAATTGAATGATGTAATGAAAAACAAAAAATTAAGGAAGCAATGATAATATCTAGAAATAGAGAGGGTTTAAGGAATAGACAATTGGCTAATATAAAAACAACAGAAGTGTGGGAAATTTGAATGAATTGAATGACGGGTAATATAAAGTTTTTATTTTGTGTAAATTCATACTAATTGATGGTTGATAAAGATTCTCAGTGTTACAATCTAAAGTACTTCCAGTAAAGAATATGATTATTAAAATTTGGATACTGTGTTAAATAGATTTATTTGTTTGAATTATATATATATTTCGATATGCAATTCTAGTTATGGAGATTAATAAGTTAAATACTATTTATTTAACTGACATATCCATTAATGATATGGCATTTCCTTGAAGATTGCAAACACAATACTGTTTACATTAATTTTGAGAAAACCTCAATAATCATTATATAATGCTCTCCCAAGGCAATTAGATTTTACAACTGTTTTATTCTATTAGTGAGTGAGGAATGATATTCTATTTTGTCAATTTCAAAAGAATATTTTTGTAAAATTTAAACAAAATATTTGAACTTAATTCAAACTTTACAAATATGTTCTAAGTAAATATCCAGAGAAATCACAAGTAACAATAAAATATCTCTATACATATTGGCATTCAGTGCAAGCCAGACTAATCAATGGATGTCAGGAGGCTTGTGCATAAAATTCCCATCTTGCGCCTACTTATCCAATATCATCAGACTAGTTTCTGGTTTGTTATCTTTGTCAGTCAGGAGCCATGGATCTGAGAGTACTGCACCTAGATCTTAGGATTTAATGCAACTCTTCAGCAGCCACCCTTGATCTCAGCTTAACTACAAAACTATGAGACTTAGATTGAAAATATGAACGCCACAAGCCAGAAACTAGTCTGGGGATATTGGATGAGTAGGCACTAGATGGGGATTTTATGCAAAAAGCCTTTGGGCCTCTATTGATTACTCTGGTTTGCACTGAGTGTCAATATGTATAGAGAGTTTTGCCTGTTTTAATAACAGTTAAGAGCAAGCATAAGAAATGGTGATTGTGTGATGTTTATTGGCATTAAGATAAAATCCCTTATAGCAGACATAACATTTCAATAGTTAAAAAATATTTGAAAGCTTGAATATCTTGGCTGCATATTTATAATTTCCAGACAGTGTAAAAGATTTATCTGGTTTATTTTGATCAGTATGATGAGACAAGAATTTAAATATTATGTTATTCAACAGAGGGCTCACTTTCATTCCAAAGGAGAATGCTTAATGGTTTCTCTTGCCACTCACTGTGGGTAACAAAATAGCCATGATCACAAAGTTTAAAATGTACAGCTTAGAAGTTTTCAGACCAAGTGTTAACAGAAGAGGACCTCAAATTTTTGATGCATTTCATTTTATACACTTTTAGCACTAATTAATAAATGACTAATAATGATGTTAATTCAAACTCCTATTCAACTCAAGAGCAAATTGCACATAAAATCTAAATGCAGTTGGTATAATGATCATTTTCCACGCGATAAAATTTTCTTTTTTGTTTTTAGCAGGCCTGCAAAATTCGCTATTTTAATTGCTATTTTACAATATGAAATATTTTAAATAAAATTAATAGAACGCTTAAAACATGATTATTTGCTTTCATTTTATATCAAATAAAATATTTATACTACTTATAACAAAATAATTTTTTTTAAACCCAATTAATTTACTTTCTCATGCAATTATTAATTTACCATTGTGATGTTATTGTGATACACTGTGATTTTTCCTTATACGTAGTCAGAAATCTCTCAGAAACTATGTCCAGAGAAACCTGTTAGCCAATTTACCTTCCCTTTCTATTCCACACTCTTAAGTTTTCCCATATCCTGATCCAGCCCATTTCCACAACATAATCTTTGTCAACTCCATCGCCTTTATTTCTAAATCTCCCATATATTTTCCCAAACCCAGCATAAAAATCAATAACCCACTTTCTGTATAATCACTTTCCTTATATTTATTCTTCCACAACCTTATTACTTGTATCTTTTATGCTTTCAGGCATTAACATTCAATTAACAGATGCCTAATATTTTATATGCCTTGCTTACAAAACTTACAGACTAAATCACTCACATTTTCCCATTTATGTTCATAATCCCATGTTGCTAAAAATCCAATTCAAGGCGTAAACAGTAAACTATTTCCTTGCTCTTAGCATAAATTAACTCAACCCAATATTCCATTTACTTCTATAAATATTTAAACTCTTTTTACTCTCCATACTGGTTCTCCATCTCTCCAACTTCCTATTCTTTATTATCGTATCTATTCTTCTATCCCATTCCATACCACTATAATACTCAACACTTCTCATTACTAATCATTCTACCTTTTGAACAAGTATACTGACATAAATTCTTTATCCAAATCTTCTACATAATGAATTTCCTTTTTAACTCATCTTGTTACCTGCACTTTATTTATAACACAAACATTTTGGCTATTCTTTTATTATAAATAAACTGCAATTTATTGAACATTTTCATTTTGCTTTTTGCATCTCTCATATAAAACTTGACCATTCCACTTCTCCTTGAATTGCCTTCTTTGCCATCCACACATGTGCATCTAAGGCATGTTTTCTACTTCTCTGTACTTTTTCCAAGTAATCTAATATCCCTTTGCTGTGATGTAATGCATTGCAACATCTTATACAGAGTCAGGAATCTCTCAGCAACTATGCCCAGAAAAACCTGTTAGCCAATTTACCTTCCTTTTCTCTTCCACCCCCTAAGTTTTCCCATATATTGCTCCATTCCATTTTCACAACATAATCTTTATCAAGTCCATTGCCTTTATATCTAAATTCCCCATGTCTTTTCCAAACCCAGCATAAAAATCAATAACCCACTTTTTGTATAATCACCTTTCTTATATTTATTCTTCCACAACTTTATTATTAGTATATTTTCTGCTTTCAGGCATTTACATTCAATTAACAGATGGCTAATATTTTCTATGCCTTCCTCACACAAACTGCAGACTATATCACCATCTTTTCATTTCCATGTATAATTCCCTGTTGCTAAAGACCTCATTTGCATCTTAAAGAGTAAACTACTTTCCTTCGGTACTATTATAAACGAACTCGTAATCAATATTCTGTTTACTTATATATATATAAACTCTTTTTACTCTCCATACTAATTTTCCATTTCTTCAACTCCCTATTTTTTATTAATGCATCTATTCTTTTATCCTATTCTTTAGCACTAAAACCCTCAACATTTCTCCCAATGCAATCTTCCTACCTTTTGTACAAGTATACTGACATAAATTCTTTACCCAAATCTTCTGCATACAACATTACTTTTCTTATCTATATTGTTACCTTCCCTTTATTCACAACCAAATTGAATACTATTTTGGCTATTCTTATATTAACCATAATCTGCAATCTAATAAACATTTTCATTTTGCTTTTTGTATCTCTCATATAAAAACTTGACCATCCAATTTCTCCTTGAATTTCTTTTTTTGCCGTCCATACATCTGCATCTAATGCATGTCTTTTTATATCTTTTTGTACTTTTTCCAAGTAATCTAATACCCTTTACTAACACATAATTCATTGTTACAATAAGTTAACCCATGTACCATCACTCCCTTCCATACACTTCTAGCTACATCATATTTATTATATGAAAGCGTTGTTAATTTCTTTATCAATATTTTCTTTTCTTTGCTTCATTTATCTTTTTCCCCCCATTCATTCAAGCAATTTTTCTGATTACTTAGGACAATTCAGAAATAGTTATATCTATTCATAACACTTAACTCTATATCCCCCAATAAAAATTATTTGTCTTCTGCCCCAGTATTAATCATCATTACTTTGGATTTTTCTTCACTAAATTTAATCCCCATCTCTTTACCAACCCTTGCACATATCCTCAGCATAATTTCCATATCTTCCCTCTTTTTTGAACAAAAAAGATATCAATCTGCAAATAAAAGATGTGATGATCTATATACTCTCTTGCCAGCTATTAATGGTCTCTCTATCCCTCTTCCTTGTCTTTCTATTGTTCTTTCACATTCTCTCAAAAACAACAAAATAGGTGACATAGGCCATCCTTGCCTTAGTCCCACCCCATTCCTAACATTAACTGATTATGTATTCCTTAATTGATACATATAATAATTATTTTCATATAATTTCATAATATCCACTAAAGCTCTATCAATTCCCAAATTTACTAAACTTTCCCATAATCTATTTCTATCTACTCTATCATACACCTTCTATATATTTATAAAAGCCATATATAACTGTCTATCTGTATACCTAGTCATATCCATAAGTTGTGTAACTACAACTAAACTATCTCCGGTATGCCTATTCAATTGAAAACTTCCTTGCATTTCTCCCTTATATTATTCTCTTTCATCCATTTTACAACCCTTCCAGCCACAATATATGGAAAAACTTTTTTAAAACTGATATTACCACTATCAGTCTATAATTGTTTAACTTTCTTTAATCCTTACTTTTTCTTTTAAATAGTAGGCTTAGTCTTGTATTACTCCAATGAAACATTACATGACCATCATCTCTTTTGCTTGCACATAACTGTTATTAAACAGACAAAACTCTCCATACAGTAGTGCCACCCTGTGCCAATCAGACTAATCAATATATGCCAGAAGGCTTGTGCATAAAATCCCCATCTAGTGCATATTCATTCAATATCCCCAGACTAGTTTCTGGCTTATGACCTTCATCAGTGAGAAGCCTTGGATCTGAGAGCACTGCACCTAGATTTTAAATTTTAATGCAACCCTCCAGCAGCCACCTTTTATCTCTACATAACTACAAAACTATAAGAATAAAATTGAAAACACAATAATATTTTTAATCTGAGCTCAATAACTTATATTGTCATATTGGTCTGAACTCAGTTCAGCACCCATACATTTTGGTATCTTTGGATCTTTTTAACAACCATAGCCACTACATTTTGGTATCTTTGGATCTTTAACAATCATAGCCACCACTATCCTATTAGGCAGGATTGGTGTGAAACCACTAAATGTCACATGATCACCATCTCTTATGCAAACACATAACTGTTATTAAACAGGCAAAGCTGTCCATATAGTAGTGCCACTCTTTGCCAATCAGAGTAATCAATGGATGCCAGAGGTTTGTGGATAAAATCCACATCTAGTGCCAACTCATCTAATATCTCCCAACTAGTTTCTGTCTTATGGACTTCATATGAACTGAGTTCAGACCTATATGACTATGTAAGCTATTGAGCTTAGATTGAAAATATTATTGTGTTTTCCATTTTCATTCTCATAGTTTTGTAGTTAAGTAGAGATAAAAGGTGGCTGCTGGAGGGTTGCATTAGATTCTAAGATCTAGGTGCATTGCTCTCAGATCCAAGGCTCCTCACTGATGAATACCATAAACCAGAAACTAGTCTGGGATATTGGATGAGTAGGCACTGGATGGGGATTTTATACTCAAGCCTTTTGGCATCCATTGATTACTTTGGTTGGCACAGGGTGGCACTACTGTATGGAGAGTTTTGCCTGTTCAATTACTTCAACTACCTGGAAAGTCTCTCTTCTGTGCCATCTTATCAAAACAAAATAACAATTTTACTTTTGCCTTATGCCCTAACTTCATTACCATCTGTGCTGCCATTCATCTAAACCCCTTACTGTTCCACTTTTCAATTTCTTTCCTGCCTCATTCAGTTCATTTTCTATAACCTAATATTCCCATTACTATATGCTTTCATGTTTGCTATCAATCTGTCCTTCACATGTTTGCTATCATTATGTCCTTCACATCTAACATCTATTCTATACTGATTACATACTTATTTAATATAATCTCTAATTCTTCTCTAGAGCTACTCTATACTCACTCATAATCTAGTAATACTATCTTTATCTCTTCTATATTCCTTCTTTTAGAGTATTTCCAAAATTTTTTACTCCCATCTCTTCCACTTTCATTAGTATCCTTCAGCAATTTACTATTAATTTTATTCTCTCTCTCTAAATTTTCTATTTTAGCCAACTTTTTTTTTCTAAGTACTTTTCCTATTTAAGATTAACATCTTTTTCACTTTCTTTGTTTTAATAGCACACTTAAATTCTCTGCATGTTTTTCCATCTCTTTTACACTTTTACTTCACGTTTTTATTAATTTTATTCTTCTGAATATTCTCACCTAAAACCCTATTTTCCATTTTTTCTATTTCACCACACCAGTCCTTATACTAATCCCTAATCAACTCTTCCATGTTTTTTTCAACTTTTATTTTATACACTTCTACCTTACTCTTGTCATTCACTCTCCATCCACATCTTTCACTATCATTTCTACTTTTATTTCTGTTTTCCATCACATTACTACCCATTTTTATTTTAAAGAAGTTATGATTACTATTACACACTCTCCATTATCAAACACTTTAATTTTCCATACTTTATTCATTACCTTTTTCTCTACTAATACATAATCTATTGTGTGGAATATATTATTTCTAGACCATGTGTATTATCCCTCATAAATATTTGATCCAATGCTCAAATTCACACTCTGACAAAAATTCTTCAAAAGCTGTCCATTTTTATTACCTACATCATCAATTTCTTCAATATGCCTATTCATGTTCCCTATAATCATTATTCTCTTCCCCTTTTCTTTGAACCTCTGTATATTTTTAACTAGGCAATCATATATGCTACTGTTCCTCTACATTATAGTTTGACTATCTCCAGTAGCTATATATAATATAGTCACCATCCATTCTTGTCTTCCTAATCTTATCTCAAACCACAAATCTTCTTGACATTTAACAGTATTTAAATATTTTCTTGACATAACTTCTATAACACCACCCCTTTTCCTTTTTCTTTTCTATTTATATATTCCTATACCAAGTCTTCCAGAATAGGTTCTTCTTCTCTTAGATGTGTTTTGACTACTGCTAATACCTCAAATGCTTCATTTGAATTGCCTTGTTTAACTCCAGCCACTTGTCTGATCTCCTACCACCTTCCATATTCAAATACCTAATTTTAATAATTTTTTTTCCTAACTACTCTTTTATAAATTCTTTTGACTATTTCTTCTCCATTACATTTATAAATAACTGGCTTACCATTAATTTTACAGACCCATTCCCTCTCCACATCTACATTTATATCTAAATCAGTTATCTTTGTTTATTTCTTACAGCCCATCCATTTTTCTTCTTTTTCATAACACTGGAATTTAAATGCCCATTCCCCTTTATACATTTCCTGAACTATATTCTGTATAAATCAGACTCCCTAAAAATTCACTTCCATGTTTTCCTAAGTGCAATCCATCTTTACTATATAACTCTCTTTTTCCAATGAAACACCCCACACATAACACAAATATAACATCATTTCTCTCACACAATTTTTTCAATCCTCATTTATAGAACATGTCTTATCTTACATATATCTCTTGTCAAATCTTGATAATAATCCAACTATTTCTACTCTTCCTTTAATCTTACTCAAATTGCTAATCAATTCTATGTACTCATCCATTATTACAAAAAAAAATCAAGTCAGATGTCACATGACCTAATTTAATAAGCTCGTATTTACAGATGTTATATATAGAACTTGCAAAACAAGCACTTAACAAGCTTTGTAGAATATCCCTAACCTCAGACTGGTTTCTGCTAATGGTGTCCTCAGTGAGGTGCTAGGATATTCAAGCATTAGATTAAAAATACCAGGACAAGCCCAGCACTTTATCTAATGTATAACTATTAAGTAGAAAATCTGAAATTTTCAGATATCCATATGTCTTCAGATCCAGTTATCTAACTTAAATAGCCATATGGGAAGAAACTAGCTTCAGATATGCCATATATTAATTTCTACATTAGATAAAGTGCTGGGCTTGTTCTGGTATTTTTAATCTAATGCTTGAATATTCTAGCACATCACTACCAGTAGCAGAAACCAGTCTGAGGTTGGGAATATTCTACAAAGTTTGTTAAGAGTTGTTTTTCAAGCTCTATATATAACATTTGTAAATACAAGCTTATTAAATTAGGTCATGTGGCATCTGTCTTAAGTTCTTTGTAAATTTTATTTTTTGATATTATGACTTTGGTGATTTTTATATTGCTAAAGCTATTAATGTATTATGTATCTGAACTTAGTGTAGTCCCATATGGCTATTTAAGTTAGATAGCTGGATTAGAAGACATAAGAATATCTGAAAATTTTAGATTTTCTACTTAATAGTTATACATTAGATAAAGTGCTGGGCTTATCCTAGTATTTTTAATCTAATGCTTGAATATCCTAGCACCTCACTGAGGATGCCAGAGCTTGTTTTGCAAGCTCTCTCTATATATATCATCCATTATTTTCTCTGATGGCCCTAACACAAATTATTAGTCCCATAACATACACATCTCTTATACCTTGCTTCTTTACTTGATTTGTAACATCCATAATTCTAGCTCCAGGAAAACATACTCTTACATATCTGTTTCTGTTTTCCCTTGCAATTATATCTTCACATTCTCTAATTAGTGAATCTCTTATTAATACTGTCTCATAGTATACTTTCATTGCTTCATTTATAACATTCTCTACCACCTTCTGGACTTCCTTTTCTACTTTTTCCTTATCATTCCTGCTCAGCAATTCGGTTTATCTGCTCATACTTTAATGATTTTTAATTTTGCTTCTACATCCTTTATCTCTTTTTCTATCTTACTTATTCTTTGGCTAACCGTCTCCATTTTACTATTAATTTTTCCACCCATATCTCCTAACACTCCACTAAAACCATACTCTATCCTATCTTCAATTACATTTTGCTCCATTTCTCTTGACTTTCTCTTTAGACTATCTACACTTAGATACCATTTTTTACCTCTCTTATCACATTTACACACTGTCTACATAACCCTAAGCCTGTTACATCTTTCCTAGTCTTATTTAAACATTTCAAGTGATAAACCTTTTCGCATAGGGTACAATCTACCATAGCATGTCTACATACTTTTTGACGATTATATACACATTGTGGAATACAAGTGAAAGACATATTCCTTATTTTCCAAGTCACCTACTCTATATTTCACTTTAACTTCCTCTCTTATTCTTAAAATCCCTTTACACAGAAGGATAAAAACTTTACTCTCTTTCAAAACCGATCTATTGATAACAACATGTTTTCCCGACACAAGGCCTCCAAGACATTGTCTTTTTTCTCAAATAAATCACTGATCTTAAATTTAAAAGAAATCTTTAATAGCAAACTTACTAAAAACAACTAATCTTACATACAACTTAATTATAAAATATCCTTACATTAACAGATACTCAACAAAATATTTTTTTTAAAACTCCTATATTTAAAATGGCAAACAAAACCCTTTCTAGTTAACAATTTCCATCTTTCCAAATTCAATTAAATCTATTTTTCTTGATCACAATTTACTCTCCACTCTCATTACATAGGCAAGCAGTTTTTATATCGATGATCTCAGATAATTAATATCATAAGAAGCAAAAAAGATTACACTTAACTTTTAGCAGATAATAATCTCATCCTCTCAGCAGGTGGTATGAATGCAGTGATACATTACATTCCCATGGTTTTATGCTATTCTCTTTTAGACATTTCAAATACTATTTTTTTTAATTTCTATTCACTATTTATTCTAAACATAAACATTCATGAGTACCTCACACAGATTTAATTAAATATTAAATGTAAGCTACAAGTCATTAGAATTATTGTTCTGTTACGATCAATTTATTTAACTTATTAGTGGACTTTTATTAGTAAAATGTTTTTCACTATATTATATAACCAGAAATCTAAATTTAGTGTTAAATATTTTCTATAAATTTTGGATATGTTTGTGATTTCTAAAGTTCATTACAAGTTTGAGCTTGTTTGAAAATAAGTTTGCCATATTGGATTATCTTAATTTATGTAAATTATTGTTATTACATTAAAAAATTAAGTTTGTTACATTCAATATTAGGCTCCTTAATTAAAATTACTGTTACAATATATATATATGCAGTAAAACTGGTTTATACTGATCTGTTTAGACACCACATATAAATAGTGCAGATTGTACTGTTAATTTAGAAAAATGAAGTGTGGATCATTTCATAATTGAACATAAAATTAAAGCTTTATCTGTGATCATCCAGAAAATTATTGAAAGATTAAAATAATGTAATAGTAAGATCATTATCAAATAAAACATTCAAATAATTGTTCATGATTGACTGAAAATTTAAGATCGAATAAAATAAAGGGAATAAAACATAGTCTAGCGTGGCAACAAACAATGTTTAAAAAAATTAAGATTGACAAAAAATTGTGCTTATATTAATTTCTACATTCCATTGATTTGAGAATAAGTTCCACTTTTTAAATGTTAAATCAGAATGAACTTTACTGAAATTAACATTTAAGTTATGATGTATTGATCACTTTAATTATAATGGCTTGAAAGTGTTTATTAAAGTGGTAAAATCTATAGTTTCATGAGGGAAGCAGCTAATATTTTTCTCTGTCATTGTACTGAGCTCATTGAGCCTTATAATAATGGCTTTGTAAATGTTTTTGATCACTGTTCTTATGCCAGATAATTAACAAATTGTATTGTAGTTATAATTAGGATGTTAATGAATATCTGTAGCCATGCATATTATACGAACAATCGTAATTGCGAAAACAAAACAAAGTAATATAATTAGTCATGCCCTTCTAATTTGGAATATACACTAAGTAATAAGTTTGTTTATTTAATGATATTCTGACAGAAAATATTTAATGATCTGAAATTTCATAGAATCTGCAAATTGTGTTGAATGGCTGATTTTGAAGCTTATATAAAAATGTATTTGTGCATGAGTTTATTTTATTAATTATATCACTGCAACTAGAGAACATATTGAACAAATATTACTTCTCATGTTTGCTAGTCAAATTTGACATGACTAACTCAATAGAAATATAAATTAATGGCCTAAAAATCAAAAGTTTCTAAATTGAAATTCAAACTATTATTCTTAATGCTTGATATCACATAGTTTTCCAAGCAAATAATAACTTAATTATTTTATTACAAAATCCAAATTGATATTTGAAAAGATTCTAATATGAAAATTATTTACCACCATGCTATGTATTTAATAAAATTGCAATGATATAAAATAATGGAGAAATGTGAATGCTGTTAAATTAATAATAATGCAATTAGAAGCTCAAAGAAATTATTCATGAAAGTTTAAACTCAGAATAGCGTATGTCTTTTAAATAAAGCATTGTATACCATTCTTAGATTATTTTTTATATCAGCATTAGGATAGTAATGTACTTAATTTATTTTCTCCAGAACCATCTAGTGTAAGCTTGAGTAATCAACAGACACCAGATTAAAATATTTTATTTAGAATCTCAATGTAGTTTTTTTTTTTGATAGTATAAAATAAAAAAATAATTATAGCTGCTAAATAAATGGGTGTAATATACAATACTCCACATTCATGAAGGCCAATAATTAGAACCAGTATGTCTCTGTTATTTAATGTTTATTGTTTAAACTTATAATAGATGGCAAAAAATAGAATATATTAAATTAATATACCTAATGCAGAATAAGTTTTAACATTAAATTAGTGTATAGAAATAAAACAGTGGACTTTTTTGTCAACTAAAATATTCTTCATGAAAAGAATATTAACACAGACCTGTCATTGCAGTTTTATAGAAACGTGATATCTTATAAAATAAACTGCAAGTTAGGTAGAAATGGAGTTATTGCATAAATAAAACTATTCTTCATAACAAGAATTTCTAAACTTATCCTCTATTAAGATTATGTGAAAATGTTTGTCTGAAAGTTTTGAATAATGCAAGCTTATAATTTATATGTTTTATTATTTTCGTAATCGAAAATTAATCTTTAAAAGACTTTAGATATGTTTAATTTTTTCAAACTTTTCAATATATTTAATTGTTAGTAATAGCACAGAGTTTATTAAAACACACACATTCTATGTTATATTATTGTCTTTTTATCATGTGTTTCTGGCATCCTCACTCACAGTATTAGCATGATAACTATGCTGGGATTTTTAAGATTCATTAATACGAAATTTAAGGTGACACTTTTACCAATTAGATTATTCTTCTAAAAACAATACTTAGCTATAAAAATATCTGATTTACCATTTTTTAAGCATGGTTAATGAATGGTTTCTAAACATTATGAATGATCGCACTATGTTGACTTATGCAATTTATATATGTAAGCTCTCTCTTTAATTGTTTTACTTTTTTCTCTATCCAATTATTTTGACCTTTCCTTGTCAAACATAAGCTTATTGTTACATGTATGTTCTGCTATTTAGATACATCTGTGTTTTCTTTCTCTTTAATCATCACTTTGTGATTTTTTAATCATTTTTAATGGGCGGTTGTTTTTCCTGATGCATTTTCTTCTACAATCAATGAAAAAACAATCATTTCAATTTAAATTGATTAAAAAAGCCTAAAAATTCAGATTTATTTAAAATAACATCATCATCATCATCATCATTATCAACCATTATCAATCCACTGCAGGATGAAGTTCTCTCCAAGTTTAATCCATCTTCTCCGATCTTTAGCTTCTCTTCTCCACATCACCCCTACACATATCATGCGTGTATTAATGAACGTATGTTCAATTGGAAAAAGTTAGTAATATTGGAATGAGAGAAATAAAAAAAAAATTGAAGAAGCTATTGATATGTTAATCTCAAATAGCTATTGTAAGTCAACCTAATATTTGGAAAATCATTCAAAAGAAGAAATCAGGAAAACTCACATAGATAAATATCTAAAAAAATAATTTTATTGGCAAATGGCCTAATTGGTAAGAGGATCACCTTAAATTCAGTATTTAGAAATTTAAAGATCCCTACTTTGATTACCAAGCTATTATCCAAGAAGAAAAGAGAATTATGCCATTCGAAAAGTTTGACCTCTGTGCTATTTCTAGAAATTGATTGTATTTGAAAAAATTAAAATAAAATTGAATTATCTTCACGTTTTCCAATTAGTTCTAGTTGATGGAAGTATTCTAGTGCATAATTTTATGATATTGCAACATAACTCTGAAAGTTTCTTTTTTATATAAAAGTAATTAACATTTCGAGTGTTTTTATTGGGGGGGGGGGAGAAGCGTTTGCAAAATGATAAATTATCATTTAACTATAAATAGGATAGTTCATTAAAAATGTGTTAATGAAGAAATCTCAATTCTTATTAAAGAATATTTATCATTTTAGCCTTTTCATTTTCATGTATCATAAACATAGCGTTTAATTGCTATCAACATTAACTAAAATGCCTCATTTATTTAGGCAAGCTGCTACATTAATTCTGTCAGCAAATATAATTTAAGATCATGGGGTTCTGCACCAGACACCCTTTCAAATTGAATTGGCTAAAGCAATAAACCTACTTCAAAGATTAATCATTTTTCTGAAGATTTGTGATGTAGGTGTTCTAATTGTATTTCTTTTTGGGCTATTTCCATAATCTAATATGAGTACTGTTACTGGTTAGGCCAGCAACACCTGAAGAAGTGGGAAGAATAATATCTCTCGGAAACGTTGTGCAGGTACTAACCTGTTTGATGTGCTATTACTAACAGTTGAATGTATTTGGAATATTTAAATAAAAGTTAAATTTTTCTAAAGACATTCAATACTCATACTAGATGATGGAAATAGTCCAATATAAAAATACAACTAATCATTTTCTTGCTTAATATTTTATATAACTAGTTCATTGTTTAACTGCATGCAAAAAATGAAATATTAATGATTTTTATGTATATATTGTACCGGGTTTGATCCGTAGAGATACCACATACTCTTCATGCTAGGTTGATCTGGGTTTAAACCTAGATTATAATAAATTTATAATCTTATATTATAAATATCACGTGAATGAACTGGCACATTAAAGCAGAATGGAGAATATTATTGATAGCTGAGCTGTCAATAATACCCACGATCAGACCAAGCTATGCAACGCATAACACAATCATATTTCCAGATCATGGCCCACCTTGACTGCTAGATTCAAACCCCTACTATCCAAACACTTTATTTGTTTCAGAGTAACCCTGGGCACCAGATAGTTCAGAACTAACAATGTTTGGACAGTAGGCCCATAACCCAGTGCTCGAAAAAAATCCCTTAACTAGCTCAGCTACTTGTAATCAATAACAAATTATTGTTTTAATTAGTGGCAAAAGAATTGATCAACAGATTAAGCTTTAAGTTTAAAAGACAATTTATTTTAACTAACATTCATGATACTAATTTTAAATACTTTTATAAATCTTATTTAACTAATATAACACTGGTATAATGATCACGCACATATTAATTCACACACTATAATATCATAAAACAAAGCATTAAATAATATTTGAAATTTAAAACACACACATCAATAGTTCATCTATGTATGCTGTAGAGTTCATAGTACTTGACTCTGGAAGGCTTTATGAATGTGATGGCTACTTTATAAGTGAGAATAAGAAAATGTTATTACCTAGGATTTTTGAACATGGACTTAGAACTTTGTTTTCTTCCTGGCTGCTGTTTCAAGTACAAATATTTCCAGCCAGCTGGGACGTTTTCTTGAGGAGTTTCATTATTATTCATTGGCACTATTCTTGGAGACAGTTAAATATTGATGGTGGATTTCAAGTTGTTATGCAAGCATTAATTTCACTGGCAGGTTTTGCTGTCTCACTGGAATCAGGCTAGAGACAGTCATATGTTTCCAATATTTTTTTAACACTGCATTATTGACTGATTTAATCTCAACTGCACAATCTCTATTGTAATCTCAACTGCACAATCTCAATTGTAATTTCAACTGCACAATATAAATTGTAATCTCAACTGCTCATCTGATGAAAAATTGGACTATTTATACTTAAGACCTGTTGTCATTTTGATGTCCTCCAGCAATATCTGTTGTCAAAATTCCTTCCTTGTATTTAATTGCATTTCTTGAGATAAGCTTTTAATCCTGTTGTTGGAGATGTTAATTGGAAGCCATCACAAACATGTTATTTTACATTTTTAATTAATAGCCATCACTGTGTTTTTTAATGATAATTTTCTATATCATTTTTTTTAATATTTACTATGCATATATTTATTATATTTACAATCGCACTGATAGATTTTATTAACAAGCTCACATTAATTCATCATTTACGCACATGTATATTTTAATCTAAACTCAATACTAGTTTTAAGATTACCTTTTTTCTTTAACTTAAATAAAAAGATATTTATATTTTTAAACTTTTAGATTCAACCTTTTCTTTCTTTCTTTTTTCTAACCAATCATTTATAACTTTTATAAACAATATTTTTTTTAAACTCACAATAATAATAAAAGGAATTCTTTACTCATTTGAAAATCAACTTCTTTTAATTTGACATTTCTAAAAAAAACCCTCCCCCTTTTAATTAATTAAGTGTAACTTTTATTTCAAAAAACCCTTTGACTTTTAATTTTACATTTTTCGAAAACAAACTGCAATAAAACTCAAGCTTTTACATACTATTTTCTTATAACGAATAATTTTATTTTAATAATTTTTAGACAAAATTATTTTATGTACCAACACAATATTTGTACAATATATATTAGAAGTGTGGCTGCAGAAAAAAGTTTGCTATTAACTGAAACTTTTTGATTCCTCTTGGAGGCCTTAAAGAAACCAAGAAGAACAATTTCTTAATGTCCACTCCATATGTTCCTGTCATTGTAGCTGTTATTACTATGTGATTACTCTTATAGTATATGAACAGGGATGCACGCTCACCAACACACATTAGCCAACATGTTGAGTTTATTGGCTGTTTACTTCTGAGTTTAAGATCAAGAAAAACCATGGTCTTTCTTCTCAGTTGCCTGATAAAGCAAAATGAATGTATGTGTAAATGGTAAATATTGTTCCAATAGATATACAATCATGGCAGACAATAATGAATTGGTAAACAAATAAAAGATAAAAGTGCTATAGGTAATTTTGATATGGTAATAAAAATGAGAGAGGACATAGACTTGTGGAGTTTGCAGAAAAAGAAAAACTTTATATTATGATTTTTTTTTTTAAGAAAAATGTTAAAAGGAAATGGATGTGGAAGCATCCAAATGAAAGTACAGCAGAATTGGATTATATTTTGACTAACAGAAAATACACATTTCTAGATTGTAATGTTGTTAATAAATTTAATGCAGGAAGTGATCATCGATTAGTAAAATGTAAAATCCGTGTCAATGCAAAACTAGAGTGACAGAAATTATTAAGAAAACAACATTTACACTTGATATTCCTAATCTTCAGAAACATTCTAATGAATTTAAATTAGAACTTACAAATTAGTTGAGTGCACTAGAGGGGCCAAGAACTCCAGTTAACACTGTTTCTGGCTCCATTTCATTACCTTTTTCCTAGTTTAGGGAATTAAATTTATCTAAAACTATCCCTATTAAAAAGGGGAGATTCTTAGCTTTTTTCATATACAAGCTACATCAACAATGTAATGACAAGTAAGAATAATTTCAACTTTTATAAAAATGCTATGTAAATATATGGCAGCGACTGGAGATTTTCTACAGAGATTTTATTTTTTAATGAAAATTTTCATTTCACTTAATTTTGTTGAATGAATGAGAGAGTACAGTTGTTGGGAGGACCCCCAGGTGCCTAAATCCTAGTTCTTTTGAGGGAGGGGGCACCGTTGATTTTTCTCAATCCCAAGATATAATAAATAACATTATTTATGGTGATTTTTTAAAGTTATCATCATGAACGATTTTATCCATTTATTATTGCAAAATAAGTTGCAGTTTGACCTTATAATTCTAATTGCAAATGATTTATCTTATTTAATTTTATTACTTCCAATGTTGTTATTGATAGAGCTGTTTTTTTGCTGTTCATGTGATTTTCATGCTAGATTAGAATGTTTTTCAACAGAGACATTTTGAAGCTTGGACTTTTTTCCTTGTCCTCCATAGTTTTTCCGGTGCTTTTCTCATGTATTGGACGTGCCACCAGGTGATGCTGCAGAACCACCAAGAAACCTGCAATTGATATTTTTTTAAAAATATTCACTAAAAATCACTTAATTTTGGAATTGTTCCCCCCCCCCCCCCGTGCACAAGACAAATCGGTCAAAATAGCTGAAATTGAAATGTAAAAAAAAAATAGCTAAAAATCACTTAGTTTTAGAAATGGTAGACCCCCCCACTGCACAATACAAATCGGTCAAAATCACTAAAATTGAAATGTATAATTGAAAAAAAACTATAATAAAAAAGCCTACGAAATTAAACAAAAACATACTAAATGTCAAAGCGATTTAAAAAAGAATCACTCTTCAATTATCTAACTAACAGATAATAATTCAAACCTTAATAACAGACTAATACATAATAAGTAATCAATGTTCCTATTAACCTGTAATAGCATCATTAGAGTTTAAATTCATTTAATATGTTACAGTGTTACTAGTTTATATCAAAAATTATTGCAAATACTAGGTTTAAATTGCACATATATAAAATCAACAAAACAGAAATAAAATAATCAGAATAGAAAATCGAAATTTAAAACAAAAGTTGATTATAACATCTGAGGTGAATAATGTTTAAACCCCCCCCTCCCCTCCTGCACGAAGGGTTCAATGAAAAATAAGTAAAGTGCAAATTATGAATGCTATTTTTAAAATCCTATGAAATAAATGAGAAAAAAACTATAATAAAAGCCTACGAAATTAAACAAAAACATACTAAATCTCAAAGCGATTTAAAAAATAAAAGTAGTTATAAAATGCAAAAATAACAGCACGAAAAATGAAAAATGGCGGAAAATGTCTTAAAAAAGAATCAGTCTCAGTTATCTAACTAACAGATATAATAATAATTCAAACCTTAATAACAGACTAATACATATTAAGTAATCAATGTTCCTATTAAATCTATAATAGCATCATTAGAGTTTAAATTCACTTAATATGTTACTCTATTACTAGTTTATATCAAAAATTATTGCAAATACTCGGTTTAAATCACACATATATAAAATCAACAAAATAGAAATAAAATAATCAGAATAGAAAATAAAATTTTGAAAGGAATTAAAATAGATTACCAATTTCCCTCGAGAGTGAGTTCATCATTCAGAATGTTGTTGAAGTTTTTCATTCTTGCAAAATAAAACTTGGGCATTCTAGATCTCTCCCATTAGGAACAAAATACGGTTTATATATTATATTTTCCCCATCTATTGATCGCATTTTCTTTCATTTAAAGTTTGTTATTTTTAAAATAACTTATGCACAATTTTGAAATGTAGTTAGAAAATGAAAAAAAAAATGTAAACATCTTTGGTAGTATGTGTAGTATAAAGAAATATCCAGAACTCAAATCACGTGACTGATTGATTTTGCAACAAGGTCTTAGTTTTTTTTGTTTATATCAAGGTCTTAGTTTAACTTGAATTTGTGTTTTTATTTATTATAAATAAACACATAACCTAAAGAAATCACTAGTCTTTTGCCTTCATTTGTTTGCATGTCAGTTTTTGATTAAATGTCTGTTTATTAGTTGTTTTAATTCTAATTTGTTGTGCGCGTGTGTGCCCATAAAAAGCTGTATAAACTTTAAAACTTATGGAATGTGTACAGCAGTTTTCATTCGAACTTTTTGAAATGCCGCATTTCAAACAATAAATAAAAAGTATTACATCTTAGGGTTAAGTTTTGTCTTCATTAAAGCACAAACTAAATAGAACAGTAATGTTTTCATTTTACGTTTTTACATCCCAAAGCCAAATAAAAAGTAATAACGGAGGAAGCCCCTCCCAAAAACCCCCAGAAAGCTTAATGGATTAATATTTTGAGAAAATGCATATATATAAATTATTTGATTTATAATCAAATATTATAACCCAGAAAATGTACAATCACTTTTTCTTTTAAAATATATATGTTCAATAATATCAACAAATTAAAAATCTTTCTTTTCAAAAACTTTATTTTCTTATATCAATACTGAACATATTTATATAATACAAAACTCCAAAAATAACTTAAGAAGATAAAAATAGTTGAAATGTTGGATTTTTGTATTATATAAATTGTTACATTTACCGGTATACCCATTTACCATTATCATACTCCCTCCACTCACAACTTATAAAATATATGTTCAGTATTGATACAAGAAAATAAAGTTTTTTAAAAGAAAAAGGATTTTTAATTTGTTGATATTATTGATTTATAATTTAAAACGAGAAAAAGTATTATTTTTAATTTTTTAAAAAAATAGGGTGCTTTTCTAAAAAAAAAAAAATACACTTGTTGATTTTAAAAATGTAGAGATTAATTTTCCTGTGACAAAACTTGCAAAATCAATCAGTCACGTGACCCGAGTTCTGGAAATTTCTTTAATTTCTTTATACTACACATAGTACCAAAGATGTTTACGCTATTTTTTCAGTTTCTATCTACATTTCAAAATTGTGTGTAAATTATTTTAAAAATAACAAACTTTAAGTGAAAGAAAACGCGATAGACGGAAAAAATATAATATCAAACCATATTTTGTCACTAATGGAGAGATCTAGAATCCCCAAGTTTTGTTTTGCAAGAATGAAAAAATTCAACGACATTCTGAATGATGAACTCACTCTCGAGGGAAATTGGTAATCTATTTTAATTACTTTCAAATTTTATTTTCTATTCTCATTATTTTATTTCTATTTTGTTGATTTTATATATGTGTGATTTAAACCAAGTATTTTTGATATAAACTAGTAATAGAGTAACATATTAACTGAATTTAAACTCTAATGATGCTATTATAAGTTAATACGAACATCGATTACTTAATATGTATTAGTCTGTTATTAAAGTTTGAATTATTATTATATCTGTTAGTTAGATAACTGAAAGTGATTCGTTTTTAATATATTTCCTGCCATTTGTCCTGCTGTTGTTTTTGCTTTTTATAACTACTTTTATTTTTTAAATCGCTTTGAAATTTAGTATGTTTTTGTTTAATTTCATAGCCTTTTATTATATATTTTTTTCTCATTTATTTCATAGGATTTTTAAAATAGCATTCATAATTTGTATTTTACTTATTTTTCATTGAACTCTTCCTGCGGGAAACAGGGTTTCTAAATATTACTCGCCTCACATGTTCTAATCAACTTTTGTTTTAAATTTCAATTTTCTATTCTGATTATTTTATTTATGTTTTGTTGATTTTATATATGTGCGATTTAAACCAAGTATTTGCAATAATTTTTGATATAAACTAGTAATACAGTAACATATTAACTGAATTTAAACTCTAATAATGCTATTACATGTTAATACAAACATTGATTACTTAATATGTATTAGTCTATTATTAAGGTTTTAATTATTATCTGTTAGTTAGATAATTGAAGAGTGATTCTTTTTTAAATCGCTTTGACATTTAGAATGTTTTTGTTTAATTTCGTAGGCTTTTATTATAGTTTTTTTTTAATTATACACTTCACTTTCAGCGGTTTTGACAGATTTCTAGTGTGTGTGTGTGTGTGTGGTCTATCATTTTTAAAATTAAGCGATTTTTAGCGATTTTTTTTTTACATTTCAATTTCAGTGATTTTGACCAATTTCTTGTGTGGCGGGGGGTCTACCATTTCTAAAATTAAGCAATTTTTAGCGAATTTTTAAAAAAATCAATTGCAGGCTTCTTGGTGGTTCTGCAGCATCACCTGGAAGCTTGTCCAGTATGTGAGAAAAGCACCCAAAAATTTTTGAAAATGTATATTGTAGCATATTTTTTACATTTCATTTCAACTGATTCAATAAATATTGCTTTAGAAAATTTTCAAAATTGCAAATCGTAAATTACAAAATAGTTTTTTAGTCAAGCATTGGTGGTCGAGAGATCGGCACAGCTGCCTTAGAAATAGTTGTCCCAGGTTAACGGGTTCACTTCCCTGCCGATGCTATGACACATATATAAAAAGTTTTTAAATAAATAATACATCAACTGAAATGTTTTTATTATAGTGTATTTATCTAAAGATTAGTATTTTTACTAATAATGTTCTACAAAATGTTTATTTATTGTCACTTTTTCCAATTTTAAGATCTATTTTTTTTTACTTAGATTTTTTAGATGTTTTAAATGTTTGGAATTTATGGTAATCAATTTTTTGCCATATAAAATCATTATAACTGATTGTATTTCATTCAAGATTTTTGATTTATAAGACATTTTGAAACTAATACAGCTTGCTCTCTGCGATAATCCTATATTACTTTATATATTGATTTTTTTTAATTATATATTTTAGTTATTATTATTTAAGGGGAATTTAAAGGAAAATAAATATAAATATACATATTATTAAATAATTGATCTTATTGTGGATTTTTTTAGCTACAAAAGACAAGTACATTTGTATATTGTCATCAATGAAAGATAAATTTAAATAGTTAAATTTCATATTCAAGACATAGAAAAGGATAGGCCATGGTTTTCTTTAAGCTTAAACAAGATATATTTTAAATGTAAAAAAAAGTCAAATTCAATACCTTTATTTTACTAAATAAAATTTAATATAAATAGTGTTTAATCTAATGAAATAGTTTATATTAAATATTCTCTTAGAAAAAAAAAATCAGTCAACTTTTACTTTTTAAATAAAATTAAATAAATGACATTTAATTTATTTAAACATTTATCTAGATTCCATACTAAATTTAAGAATATATATATATATATATATTGTAACTAATTAAAGGTTCAAAAGATCCAAATATAATAAAATATCCAAAAATTCAAATATTATAACTTAATAAACGAAAAAAATAATTGTAACTTAAATTAACTTGGATCAGAACTTAAATAAACTTGGATCAATGGAATTAAGTAAAATATCACCATTATAAATCAAATCAATTAGAGCAAAAAGATTCCAATAAAATAAATATTTTACCCGAGTGGCCATTAATCAAATAAACGAAATCAACATTGTAAGTAAATAAACATGTTCAATAAGTAGTCTTTAAAAATATTAATTCAAACAAGTTGTAAATAAACTTAATGAAAATGATCAGAATTGATTTAAACTTATATTAATATGAGCATAAGCTATAAAACAAGTGGTAAATAAAATTATTATGAGGGAATGGCATTGTAGCCAAAATTATAAGATAAAAATGCTTATCTCCAACATATTAAAGGGACTCATATAGTGGTAACTTAAATAAACAGACCAAATTTATCCATGATCAAAATATTAATTATCATTTTAAGCCTGGTGGCTTATATTCATCAATAAACAAGTAGAAACTATAAACAATTATTAAGCACAAACTATTATAACTCAGGAAATAACATCAAGTAGGTGAGTACACTAGTAATTCAATAAAATATCTTCTCAGGTATATGGTAATGGTAGATTTTGTTCACTTTCATCTCTTGGTTTGATGTCAAGTGCATATTTAAGTAAACAACAAGCAAATATAGTCTATCAGGGCACCACTAGATTATCTGAACCTAGACACAGTTACATCTTATAACCTTTTCACATGTACCAGGTTTGAATCCCTTTTGGTACTTTATTTCTAATAACAATGGAGGATTTTGCTTTTAGACCCATATCATTGTATGCAATAATATTTAGATAAACACAAAACATCCTTAAACTAAAGTGGAGTATATAAAATTCATTAGACAGAAATTATTTCTTAGATCTTAACATAATAAATGTGTTTCAATATTTTTTTATAAGTTTTACTAGCTCAGATCATATGATTAATTTAGGATGGCAATTCACTCATCTTTGCATGACATAGATGATGGGATTGTGGTTATTACAATTATTTCAAATATTTTCTTCTTTCTATTTAAAAACATCTTATTTCTCTTGGTAAGTTGAAAGGTGTAGAATATTATTCTTCAGACAAGACATCTTTTCTTTCCTATATGATGTGCTAGTTGATGATGACTCAGGGAATTTCCCCAGACAAAATATATCTTTATTTTAACCTGCCATGCTGTTTTTCATCTTCACACAAAAAAACTTTATATTAAAAATGATTTTTAGAATTGATATCTGATGAATTAAAAATGTTTGTCTCTTAGTTTCAAGATTTTTAGGAATCTATAATATCAATTGATTTTCCAGACTGCTTTTATATCCGATTTTTTTTCTATATTTTTTTTTGACCGCCTCTTTTAATTAGATTTATAACTGATTTTCAACCAAATTGTTTTTTAGCTGGATAGTATGAAAAATCTCACTATCCTGATTTTTAGACAAATTTTTGTTTTGAAGGAAAAAATAGTCTTAATCCTTTTTTACACCTATGTAACATCTCAAATTTGAGCTTCTTTCTCTTGATCTTAGGATGAGACACTTTTAAAATTAGACTTCTCACATCATCTCTAAGTTTTAACACAAAAACAACCTTTATAATACAAAATTGCTGAATAAAAAAAATAATTTAACAGATTTTCTTCTTTTTCTTTCAATATTTAATAAATAAAAATGTAATTTATGTATGCAATGTACACATACACTCATTGAAATTATTCATAAAACAGGCCTATAAAACAATCTAAATGCTTTTTAGAAATTATGATTTTAATATCTATATTAAACTCTTACAATTTTTAAACCCCAGACTACAACCTTTAAGCCCAAATTATATTCATAGACAAAGAACAAAAATAGAAATAGAATAATAAAATAGAAATAGAATAAAATACTAGAATTTAGCAAATGTAGGTTAGCCTTGAAGAGAGTTTAATATTTGAAATATACAAGGACAATTAAACAGCTTACACACACTGCCTATACATATGCATTATTACTTTATTTTTTAACAAAAAAAATTAAATATTGAATAGTTAAATATGTGTATTACTCTTTTTGAGTTTTCTATCAACACACAAACAATTAAAGAATATAACTGTTGTCCCACTCTCTTTCTGACTTAAGCTTTTAAAACTTGATCTTGTAGGGTTTAAACTTGGATGCCATATAGCATCCTTTTTATATAAAAATGTGATGATGATTTTTGTTTTACATTTTCTTTCATGCACATTACTACAAATTTAGCTACTGACTAAATTGTAATGGCACAACATTCCCCCTCTTCTAATAAAATCATCAGCACTTTTGTTTTAACTACATCTAATAAAAAATCATAACCAATAAAAGAACACTAATAATAATAAACACACTAATAATAAAAAATTTTTTTTAACTACTTGTAAACATCATCTAGATGCCTATCAAATTCCCTTTTCAGTAGAAAACTTAAAAGTGATTTATTTGGAGATCTTTGCCAGGCTACTCTGCTGAAGGATAAGGGATCAAACTCCTAGCATTATAGGTTCCCTTATTCCCATCAAGAGCAGCAAGCATAAAAGCATTCTCTCCTATTTTTTTAATAATTTGGAATGGCCCTTCATACAATGCAGAAACTTTTTAAATTGTTTTTTTGGGGGGGTTGTTAACATAATAGATTATCATATCAGGACCACTCTAGTTCAGCTCTTGAGTTTTACTCTGGGCTTTTTCATTTTATAAATCACATTGCGGGCTGCATAAAACTGCAAATGTATATTCAGTCCATTTTGGAGATCTTTCTTTTTCATTTTCAATGGACACTTATAAAACATATCCAGAGGATTTATTTTATCTAACCTCCTATTACAGACTCTATTTAGAAATATGGACTCTTGGTACCATACGTAACATAACTTTAAAATTTTCAGAAAGACTGACTCTCTATACCATACATACTTTATCTTAAAACTTTCCAGAAAGATTGACTCTCTGTACCATATATAAGGCACTTTTAAATTTTCCAGAGAGATTGACTTTCTATACCAGATATCATTCATCTTTAAGTTTTCTAGAGAGACTGACTCTCGGTACCATGTATAATTTATTTTTAAATTTTCTAAAAAGGTTGACTCTCTGTACCATATATAAGGCACACTTAAATTTTCTAGAGACATCTATTCTTTGTACCATATATAGTGGACATTTAAACTTTTCAGAGAGATTGATTCTCTGTACAAAATATAATTTACTTCTAACTAAATTTTTCAGAGAGATTGATTCTCTGTATGATACACACTGGACATTTACATTTTTCAGAGAGATAGATTCTCTTAATTTTATCACCTCATCTGGTGCATGGAATTTTTCCTCCAACTCTCTTTTCCTTCTTTTCACTTCATGATTTATCCCCATCTGCTCTCTGGCCATCACCTCATGTATTCTTTTTACTGAGAGATTTGGTTTCATGGCTTCTATCGGCATTTCTACTTTTTGGAACTTATCCTCTATCAGTGCATTAGCTAGTTTATTTACTTTTTCATCTAATCTCTCATTCCTGTCTTTATTATCAGTAGTCTGATGATCTAACTTATCTTTTAACACTATTGAGCTCTGCCTACCTTCCTGTTTTACAATTCTAACATATTCTCTCCTGCTCTATCTTCTAAAGAGGTTTCAGAATTATCTTTTAATCTGTGACTATCTTCTATTATACCCTTTTTACTATCCTCTCTTAGACTTTCTACCCATCTTTTCACAGAACGACATATCTTTTGTTCCAGACTTCCCTTATTTCTTTTGGGATTTTTATAATCTTCTAGTAAGTTTTTGTACATACGATCTATCATCAACTCAGTCCATTTTATACCTGATAGTGCTTTCTTCTTTATTCGAATCTGAAAATCTTCAGTACTTGTTACTATCTTTTTTACTTTTATGGTAACTTCTAATCCAATTACAACCTCTCCATCCTCTTCTTTATAAAGATTATCATCTCCAGAAATTGAGGCACTTTTCCCATGTTTCTCTATTTTATTTTCCAAAGCCATAGGAATGTTGCTGTTGTTTTCAACAGAGCTATTGATCTTTTAATTCATCTTCACTTCTCTTATCCTCTTCTTTTAAACCTTCTACACTTTCTATGCCTTTTTTACCATCTTCTCTTAAACTTTCTCTCCAGATTCTATTATATTTTAGCATACTTTTAAGCATCTGCATTATCCTTTCCATCAGTTCCATTTCACTTTTACTCATTCTATTAAAATTTTAATATATTTCAATATATATCCCATCTGTGCTTCTCCTGACCACCAAAAATGCACACATCACTTCCTTGTCTGACACCCATCTATGACTGATTTGCTTTTTCACCTGGCTTTACTATGCATTACAAATACAAAAAAAAATTATTTAATATCCTTCATTCAATGAATTACACAACAATAATCTATATAGTGCATGTCTGTCTGTAATAGCCCAAATTATATATCCATCTATTCTCCTAAAGATCTGACAGATACTGACAGTCCACAGAATGATTAGCAGTTCACAATCATGAGACAAATAAAAGAAATTCAGTCACCACACTACAATCACACAATGCATCTCAAGCACTCAGAAGATCATCCCAATTTGATCACTATTAACTACCACAACCCTTGATTAAATGTTGCGAACTCTGTTGCAATAAAAAAGTATTTTAAGTCTTAGGGGCTAAAGTAGATAAACTATGACTTGCTCTCTCTCTTAAAGTCTTACGTGGCCAGTATCAAAGAATGCCCTTCTTATTATAGATTACAGAAAACTTAAGCCTTGCTCTCTGTCTTGGAGACTTATAGCTGATATCATGGAGGACTGCTGTTAACTGCTTCATGATAAAATAAAAATAACATAAACTGGATTGGAAAACTATGCTGTGCTCTCTCTCTCTTGGAGACTTATAGGCTGGTATCATGGCAGTACTGCTGCTAACTGCTTCATGATAAAATAACGATAACTTATAAAGTGAGTTGGAGCAGTGAATGGGTTTGATCATTCATGGTACATGAATACATAGCATTCTCAAGGCAATGACAAAACTCTCCACTCATCAACCAACCAAACTCCAATGATGAAATATCCAATCCAACCTCCAAAATCATAGACTTTTCTACAAAATGAACACCCCAAACACACATGAGACTACTATCCCATAATTCATCACTATGACTATGCCTATCATATCTGGCAATAAATCATTCTAATACTTAAAAAATATTTCACCACTGAGTTGTGATATACATATCTATTTTCAAAATTGAGAAAAACAAAACTAAGCTGTTTTATGGCCGTACCCATTTTATTATCATCAATGAAAATTTAAATCATATTAAACATCATCATATACAGATCTAAAATAAGACTGTATGGCCAAGACAATTTTGTAAGACAAAAAAAAAAAAACATTTACTGAAAAAAAAATTTTACTAAAAAAAAATTTCTTTTTAACCCCACATCTCCCATCATTCTATAGACTCCCTTTTATCTCAGGTATATGGTGAAATATCAAGCCCCAGTTTGGCGTCCATGTAACTAATTAAAGATTCAAAAGATCCAAATATATTAAAATATCCAAAAATTCAAATATTATAAATTAATAAACGAAAAAAATAATTGTAACTTAAATTAACTTGGATCAGAACTCCAAATAATCTTAGATCAATGGAATTAAGTAAAATATCACCATTATAAATCAAATCAATTAGAGCAAAAAGATTCCAATAAAATAAATATTTTATCCGAGTGGCCATTAATCAAATAAACGAAATCAACATTGTAAGTAAATAAACGTGTTCAATAAGTAGTCTTTAAAAATATTCATTCAAACAAGTTGTAAATAAACTTAATGAAAATGATCAGAATTGATTTAAACTTATATTAACATGAGCATAAGCTATAAAACAAGTGGTAAACAAAATTATTATGAGGGAATGGCATTGTAGCCAAAATTATAAGATAAAAATGCTTATCTCCAACATATTAAAGGGATTCATATAGTGGTAACTTAAATAAACAGACCAAATTTATCCATGATCAAAATATTAATTATCATTTTAAGCCTGGTGGCTTATATTCATCAATAAACAAGTAGAAACTATAAATAATTATTAAGCAATAAACTATTATAACTCAGGAAATAACATCAAGTAGGTGAGTACACTATTAACTCAATAAAATATCTTCTCAGGTATATGGTAATGGTAGATTTTGTTCACTTTCATCTCTTGGTTTGATGTCAAGTGCATATTTAAGTAAACAACAAGTGAATATGGTCTATTAGGGCACCACTAGATTATCTGAACCTAGACACAGTTATATCTTATAACCTTTTCACATGTACTGAGTCTGAATACCTTTTGGTACTTTATTTCTAATAAAAATGGAGGATTTTGCTTTTAGACCCATATCACTGTATGCAATAATATTTAGGTAAACACAAAACATTCTTAAACTAAAGTGGAGTATATAAAATTTATTAGACAGAAATTATTTCTTAGATCTTAACATAATAAATGTGTTTCAATATTTTTTTTATAAGTTTTACTAGCTCAGATTATATGATTAATTTAGGATGGCAATTCACTCATCCTTGCATGATATAGATGATGGGATGGTGGTTATTACAATTATTCACACATGTTTTCTTCTTTCTATTTAAACACATCTTATTTCTCTCAGTCAGTTGAAAGGTGTAGAATATTATTTTTCAGACAAGACATCTTTTCTTTTCTATATGATGTGCTAGTTGATGATGACTCAGGGAATTTCCCCAGACAAAATATATCTTTATTTTAATCTGCCATGCTGTGTTTCATCTTCACAGAAAAAAACTTTATATTAAAAATGATTTTTAGAATTGATATCTGCTGAATTAAAAATGCTTGTCTCTTAGTTTCAAGATTTTTAGAATTCTCTATAATATCAACTGATTTTCCAGACTCCTTTTATATCCGATGTTTTTTCTATTTTTTTTGACCTCCTCTTTTAATTAGATTTATAACTGATTTTCAACCAAATTGTTTTTTAGCTGGATAGTATGAAAAATCTCACTATCCCGATTTTTAAACAAACTTTTGTTTTGAAGGAAAAAATAGTCTTAATCCTTTTTTACCCCTATGTAACATCTCAAATTTGAGCTTCTTTCTCTTGATCTTAGGATAAGACACTTTTAAAATTAGACTTCTCACATAATCTCTAAGTTTTAACAGAAAAACAACCTTTATAATACAAAATTGTTGAGTAAAAAAAAATAATTTAACAGATTTTCTTCTTTTTCTTTCAATATTTAATAAATAAAAATGTAGTTTATGTATGCAATGTACACACACACTCATTCAAATTATTCATAAAACAGGCCTATAAAACAATCTAAATGCTTTTTAGAAATTATGATTTTAATATCTACATTAAACTCTTACAATTTTTAAACCCCAGACTACAACCTTTAAGCCCCAAATTATAATCATAGACAAAGAACAAAAATAGAAATAGAATAATAAAATAGGAATAGAATAAAATACTAGAATTTAGCAAATGTAGGTTAGGCTTGAAGAGAGTTTAATATTTGAAATATACAAGGACAATTAAACAGCTTACACACACACTGCCTATACATATGCGTTATTACTTTATTTTTTAACAAAAAAAAATTAAATATTGAATAGTTAAATGTGTGTATTACTCTTTGTGAGTTTTCTATCAACACACAAACAATTAAAGAATATAACTGTTGTCCCACTCTCTTTCTGACTTAAGCTTTTAAAACTTGATCTTGTAGGGTTTAAACTTGGATGCCCTACAGCTTCCTTTTTATATAAAAATGTGATGATTTTTGTTTTACATTTTTTTTCATGCACATTACTACAAATTTAGCTACTGACTAAATTATAATGGCACAATATATATATATATATATATATATGTGCACAATATAATATATATATATATATATATATATATATATATATATATATATATATATATATATATATATATATATATATATATATATAAAGTTGATCAATTTATTACATTGTGATTAAAGCAATGGAATTCTATGATTATTGAGTATTTGTATTATGCATTTTGCTCTATATGGTGGGTGTTACAATGAAATCAATATAACTTGAAAGAATTATTACTGGTTTAATCATATATGGTAGATATTTAAAATCTATACATGTTCTTATTTGTTATTGTTATTAATATATAAACAAAGAAAAATAGTAAAAAATACTGTGTTGTATAAAATGAAGACAAAAAGTTTAGTTGTAATATATGTATTAGTACTCCTATTGCAATAATATAATTGATCAAAGCATATTAGTCAAGACAGTGACAACTCAAGTCATAAATATTAAAGAAAGATAGAGGATCTATAGGGTTTAATTTCTATTTCAAATTATGGATAACAGTAAAATAGTATGTTTCTCAAAGTGTATTAATCACATGTGTATTATTTTTTAAAGTGTGAATAAGAAGTGTTTTTTCTAGATTGATTTATGCAAGATTGATATATTATTTTATTATTTGCTTTGAGAAGACAAAACTAAATAAGAGTCATACATAATTTTTTTTTATATAATGGACCTTCATCTGAGTAAATTAGTTTAGGGAATTATAAATTTATGCAATATTATAATGTGTTATCGTTGGCTCCCATACTCTGTTACAGAACATCAAATTTTATTCCAGAGTGAGGGAATGGTATTATTAAAAAATTATGTGAACAAGTAACAGAATGGAAATTATAATTTTCTAATTCTTGAATAAGAATTAGTTTAAATATACATATTAATAAAATGGTATTCAAGGTAACGATATTAGTTAAATATAAATAGAAAGTAATAAAATATTTTAATCATTTTAATAAATTAAGTAATCAAATGTTTTTGTTTTTTTGGCTTTAGAGTTCTTAAAAAATTTTGGAATCTGAAATGCCAGAACACAAATCTATCTGAGAACTTGCAGTCTAGAATATATCAGTCTGCCATTGAGTGTAAGCAGTTTGATGTCGTAATACAAGTAAAAATTTGATGACTATAACGAATCATATTTATTTCAAAAATAATCCATTTCATAAATATAAGTCAGAATTTCTAACTAGATACTAATATGTTAAATAAAAAAATTTAAACAATATTTAAACGTTTTATAATATTTGGAATTATATTTTTTCTCTTAAGATTAAACAGAATACTCTTTGCAAATATCCTTACATTTAGCAGAATACTAAATAAAATCGAAAATTATAAAATTATATTTAGTTGCCAATTAGAATACAATATTCTAAAATAGATGCTATAGTAATAAATTATACATTTAATCAAATGATTATTTTCTCAGAAGTCCATGTGGCATTATAGAATCAGAAGTTCAAATTGAGTTTGGATTCAATATCTTTAATACTCATGTCCATTACTCTATCACAGAGCTAATTGAACAAGGCAATAATAATGTTAAAAATAATAATTAGGAACGGAATCATTTATGGTGAATACATGTATGCCATCTAAAAAAAAACTACACAGATAAAGGATATTAAAAAATACAAACATGCTATAAAAATAAATAATAAAAAACATTAATAATACATAAAATCAAAATTAACTTTCATTTTTACTTTATTTATATACTGCGATAACACAATATTCGTTAAATAATTATTACACAAAATTGCACAAATTGATTTTAAAATTCTAAAGTTTCAATTGGTGATATTAACAGAATCCATCGAGATATATATATATTTCAATGCAGACATATATATATATGTAAATTTGTGTTGTTATATATATATATATTTCAATGCAGACATATATATATATGTACATGTTGATTGTTATATTATACCCATTTATGCACAAATTCATTTTTGTTACTCATTTATTAATCTCATTCTTCATTTCCAGAAGACAGCTTAGCACTTTCTTCAGCTAATCCACCTACACCATAACCTAATCCTGTACTTATACCTCCAGTGCCTTTACTTAGAGAATCTACTCCTCCTGCTATTCCAGTTTTTCCTTCACTTGCAACTCCAGCAGCAGTATTTTGACTTCCAGAGGCTACTCCTGCATTTCCAGATGTTCCCCCACTCACATAGGCAGTTCCTACATTTCCAGAAGATCCTGAACTTCCAGAACTTCCACTTACATAAGCTGTTTTTTCACTTCCTGTAGGATTTGATACCAAACTGCTATTAGCTTCTACTCCACTTCCTACAGCTAATCCAGCTTTTTGTTCACTACCTTGAGCAGGTTCTGAATTTAGGGCAATTTTTTTTACATTTTCAGAAGCTGTTCCCTCACTCCCAGAAATCTTTATATCTTGTCCAGAAGCTGGTGATACATTAGCAGTATTTGACCCTGCACTAGAAGAAACTGATCCAGAACTTCCAATAGCAATTCCTGCATTAGAAGAATCTGATCCTAATTTTTCACCATATGACACTGAACTTGCAATAGCTGTTCCTATACTTACACTAGCACTTCCAGAAGATGTTCCCACACTTTCATTAATTGGTTTTATGGTTTCTGCAGCAGCTCCACCACTTGAAGCACCAATTCCTTTACTTTCATTAATTCCTCCAACACCTCCAGCAGGTGTTCCTCCACTGGAAATTGCTAATGCTTGTACATCTTTAGAAGCTGTTCCTTGATTACCAGGACTAGTTCCTCCAAGTGCAGTTACTAGTCCTGAACTTCCAGAAGCTGCTCCCCCACCTCCATAAGCTATTCCTACAGATTCATTAGTTGCACTTGCATTTCCATAAGTCAATTTTCCAAAAGCAGTACCTGTTCCAGAACTTCCAGAATCAATTGGTCCACTTCCATAAGCTGTTCCTACAATTCCTACACCTGATGCATGACCTTCTTCTCCAGAAGATCCAACTGATTTATATAAGGGTAAAGATGCATTTTCCCCTGAACTATTAAGAGCTGCAGACTTAGGTACATTTTTATTTGTTATTCCTATTTGCGGTTGCCCTGCAACATTTAATGGACTTTCACTGCTTCCTGCATCTTGATTACTGCTTCCACTATTAATTCCGGATGCTACTTGTACAGATGAATTTATTGAACCTGAAACAATAATTGTGACATTATTTAATATTATGATGTAATAACATTTTAGTATTAATCTAACAAAAATAAACTAAGCATAAAGTATAGATAAATATAATGTTTTTGCAACCTAATTTTAAGTTATAATATTTTATTGGTTATAATTCATTTTAATTAATAATGGTTTTCTTATTAAAGCATATATAAAGTAGTTTTTGGTTTAAATCATGTGTTATATTTGATTACTTCCCAATGATTTGACAAAATAGCATCCACCATTATCAAAATTTACTTTTAAGAAAACCCATGAGATCTCAAATAGTAATGAGATTGAGTGCAAGATTGAGCATGAAATAGTTCAACATTCATAATATAAGTATTAATAAAATGTTTATTTTCTGCAATTTCACCATTAAATGTTTTCAAGTTTATATTAGAAAAAATAAATAAAATAAGTGGTCTCCATAATGCTTGAGTACATTGTGCTTCATCAGCTTTATTTAAACCAGTTGTTCTTGAAGAAAGTAAACATTTTGTTAATCCACATATTCTGAATGCTCAACTACTTCATGCTCAACCTCACACTCATTGCTAGTGAGATCTAACGTTTTTTTTTTTTTTTTTTTAAAAGTTAACTTTGGCAATGGTGGATGCTATTTTATCAAAAATGTTGGGAATTAATCAAATATAACACATGGTTTAATCCAAATACTATTTTATTTATGTCATATAACTATAAAAAACATTAAATATAATATACACGTATAAGAGTTTGTGTGTATATAAAAAACCGGTCATATAATTTTTAAGTACTTTTTAGATATTAAACTATTATCAGTTACTTTGGAATAAAGTTAATTATACACACAAATAGATTAATGCCAATAAATTTAAAAAAGCATGAATATTTGATGTGTTCATCTTTTATAAATTAACCAATTCCAGTGCGGTTGCCATTAATCAAGGCAGAGTCAAAAATTCAATTTAATAATTAATTTTGATCAACACCCCTAATATTAAAATATGTAATAAATAGAAAAATGAAATATGGAATATATTTAAAGCATCCTATAGAGATCCCATTCCTAATTACTAATCATCAATCACTCATTGATAGATTGAAGCAAAAGCATAACAAAAATTATATTACTAAGATCATTTCTCTTTATAAGGAATGATTAACTGGAACACACATAACTGTACCTCCCACTGAGTTGTGTAATGCCAACAATTACTAAAGGTGAATTTTATTTCTTATTTTAATTTATGTAAAGACTAAATAATCAGAAATCATCATTGACATATTCAAAAGATCAAGACAGAGTCTTAGTTAAATTTCAAATTAAAAATCAATTTAATAAATGCAATAATAAATAATCATATCTTCAAATATAAAGAAATTAAGACAGAAGTAATTGTAATTCCCAATGAGTTATAAGTACTTATTATTATACCTATTAAACTGAGTTTTCATTTGGTATTTAGAGATTGCTAAAATTAAGACTCATTCTTAAACCTCTGACTGTGTCAATGGCGATTTCAGATAACTTAATCAGCACATAAATTAAAATAATATATAAAATTCACCCTATAATTTAAAACATCAAAATACTAAGCTTATATAACAATAGAGTTAAAAGATAAATTGGGGTATCATTCTATCTTTTTGTAGTGGTTGAGGTTGTGTAATTCAGTGGTATGTACAGTTACTTCCACTTCAATTATTTTTATGAAAAGTCGTATTACTACATTTATAAATGTTATATATAGAGCTCGCAAAACAAGCTCTTAACAAGCTTTGAGAATATCATCAACCCCAGACCGGTTTCTGCTTCTGGCATCATCAGTGAGGTGTCAGGATATTCATTAGATTAAAAATACTAGAACAAGCCCAGCACTTTATCTAATGTATAACTATTAAGAAGAAAATCTGAATTTTTCAGACATCCATATGTCTAAAAATCCAGCTATCTAACTCAAATAGCCATATGGGACTGAACTAAGTTCAGATACACCATATATTATTAGCTTTAGCAATATAAAATTACCAAAGCCGTAATAGCAAAAAATAAAATGATAAAAAATCAAGTCCAATGTCACATGACTTAATTTTAATAAAGCTCGTATTTACAAATGTTATATATAGAGCTCACAAAACAAGCTCTTAACAAACTTTGAGAATATCCTCAACCCCAGACTAATTTCTGCTTCTGGTGTCATCAGTGAGGTGTGATATTATATTGCTAAAGCTATTAATATATGGTGTATCTGAACTTAGTTCAGTCCCATATGGCTATTTGAGTTAGATAGCTGGATTTTTAGACATATGGATGTCTGAAAATTTCAGATTTTCTTCTCAATAGTTATAAATTAGATAAAGTGCTGGACTTCTCCTAGTATTTTTAATCTAATGAATATTCTGGCACCTCACTGATGATGCCAGAAGCAGTAACCAATCTGGGTTGAGAATATTCTCAAAACTTGTTAAGAGCTTGTTTTGTGAGCTCTATATATAACATTTGTAAATACGAGCTTTATTAAAATTAAGTCATGTAATATCTGACTTGATTTTTTTATAATTTTACTATATTTATAAAGAATCAGTAAATTATACAATCTTAAAAACATCAAAACTAATTGAAAAATTGAAATTTTTTTGTGATAAAACATTTTTAGAATATTGTTAAAATCAGTTAAACTTTTAATTTTTTATGCATAAATAAATTATTTTTTTATCTGTGTTTAAAGAATGTTTACTACTTTGATTATCCATTCACATATTAATATTTTTTATTTAATTTTTGTTATTATATTAACATTTAAAAATCTTTTTATTTTTATACCTCACAGTATTTATTGTAATATATATACGCAGAAGTAAATCAACCTTCTTACTTGCACTGTTTTAATATAAATTGACATGCTCTCATCTCCACACATTTATTATCTTTTTTCACACATATGTTATTTTAATATAAATGGATGCATACTCACCCATAAGCAAGAATTTAAAAGAACAAGTATTTTTTATAACTATTTCTTAAGGAGCGAGGGCACATCAATTTACATTAAAACAGCACATGTGTGCAGATTGATTTACTTCCTATATATTATAATATATTGTGATGGATATTTTCCAATTCCACTCCAATAACCAGTACACATGCCATAAGGTCCAATGTCAATTCAAGCACATGATATTAATGTTACTTATTAAAAAATAGAAGTAGGTAATGTTAGTGCATATAAACTGACAAACTAGTTATCACAATCTAAGATTTAAAGCCAAATATAAATAAACATTAAAACTAAAGTTAAACCTAATTGGTCAAATGGATACCATGACATACAATAGATCAGATGAATGAACTTAATAAAAAAATGTATATAATATTAAAGTAAAGAAAAACTCAATGTTTATTTTCTTATTTTTTCTTATGATTTTGTTTTAACAAATTGTTTATGTTAATACTTAGCAAAGATGTTGTCAACAATATAGTAAAAAGACTAGCATGACCTAACTTAATATAGATGAGAAAAATTCAACAAATCTTTTGTTCAAGGAGAAAAAAATCTTTTACCTGAGTAAAAAAATTAACCACTCCCAGTATAAAGGAGTTAAAAGAAAAAAAAGGTTTGTGTCAACTAATTCAAACTTATAATACTGTTGGAGAAATATTTTACAAGGATTTTAGAAAACGAGTAGAAACATTTAATTCTAAAACATCTAAGCAAAGAGTTTGCAAAACGAGCAAAATAAAGCATTTGAATCTCTAAAAAAATCACCATTGATTCCTCACTATAAATTTCTGGATATAAATCTAAAACATGCAGTAGCAGAAGAAATATTGATATTTTTCCAACTAATTTCAACTACAAAATTTTATATAAACATTGAAAAAAAAATCATGCATTGTTGAATACAAGGAGAACATTGTGGAAGAAAAGACATTGTCCATGGAGCTAGAAATTGTCAAGGCTAATATGGGATTGTCCTATTTCTTGATGCCCGGATTGATAAATATAAAAAGATTCATCATGAACCTTTTTTACACCTCATTCCAAAACTCCAGTTTGAAGGCAGTCAACAAATCCATCAGATGTTCAAATCACTAACCATGCATAAAAGAACTACTATGGATTATAAGAACAAGCCATCAGAACATTGTTCATATGAACTATAAAACCTATTTATAAAGTTGATGTCATTGATAATTAATTGTCTGTATGTTATATATACTAATTTATTTTTTATCTTGATATAGAACTTTAACTTAAAATTTATGAAATTAATGATAAAGGTAATTTCCCTTATTATTATGGTTAGACAAAATTTATGAGGTACAACCTTGATTATGAAATTATCCGATCATTATAAATGAGACAAGGTAAGATAGTATCTAAGATATATATTAATTCAATATTCATAAACGTGCAACATATACACATTCATTAATTGTTTATTCTAATGTTTGTGTTAATTATTAATATTTTTTAAAATATATTTTCTATGCATATTTTTTTATTTACTATTTGTGTCTTAAACTTATAACTCTCTTTCATCGCACAATGTTATACATAACAAGGGAGTCTATTAAACTATCGTGGCATTAACTAAGACATAAAAAAAGATAAATGAATATGTTACTATATATATAATAATATTGTATATAATATAAAGATTGTTTATGTTAATCAGAACATGTAGTGGCTATCTTTTATGTGGTCAGGATGGGAAACATTGTTATAAACCAAACGTAAATGAAAAATAACTACATATGTCTAAACGATTTTCTTTAATCTTATTATAAATTGTCTTCTCCAAATTCTAATCCACGTATATATGTTAATTAAATTTATTTAAATGTTAAAACACATTTCTTGATTTATTTTTCTGTGGTTAAATTCAGCTTGGTCATATCCTTACACACATATCATGATCATTTCTTGCATATATAGAATATGCTACACCCACTCCCATTAACAGGCATATACTCATTTTATATATATTTGGAATTTGGTGATACAAATATTACCTAAACCTGAGGATCATATAGATCTCCCTGAGTTTGAAATTCGGAATAGCAAGAGTAAACTACAATATGTAGGTGTTAAGTTAGGGTAGAATCAGTAGTTATTTAAATCTCACTCTCTTCTCTCTTAGATATGACTATAATGTAAGAAGATATGCAGGAAAGCAGACAATAAGGATACATCATTTTTACTCATCAGAAGGAACTCATTCATCTTTGTGGATACCATGATTAGGCAACCCCTTTACATTTGGTGCTTCCAATAATTGGGCATGAATTACCTATATTTAGATTACAGTTATCAAAACACTTAGCCTCTTATGATTTTCATATGAGATTAATAATACTTGAGTTTGAAAATCGTATATCAGTATCACCCTCCATTAGAGATACAAAATATATTGATTGGTTAATATGTTTGCCTATTAATACGCAATATTATGGCTAAAGCATAAACATAACTTAAAAATTCATTTGGACATGACAAGTCGAATTTGAATGCAGAAAGATACTAAGAATCTAAGATACAAATAAAATAGATGAACGTCAACAAATAAACTTGAGTTGAAATGGGGAGCTTGTATAAAAAAAAGGGGGGGCTGAATTAGAACCTTTAATTTCTAGAGATATAAAATCATAGCCTCACTTAATAATAGAAATGATAATGATGACTAATGCATCCACAATGGAAATCATAATAATAAATCATTTTATATAATTTGAAACTTAAAATAATTCATAGAGTAATAAATTAAAATAAAGTATTAACAAAATTCATGATTACAAGAAGTCAGTTTAAAATGTTTCAAGTTGAAACTGATAGCAATGTGGAAAAAGAAATGGAAATACAAATTGAAGCAGAGAAGATGTAGGGGATAATATGTTAAATAATATAGCTGAGGAAAGAAATGTAGACAGTCTTTTTAAAATCAGAATGCATGAAAAACGAAGGGTTATTTTAAATCACATGTTGAAGATGAAGAGTTACTTTTAAATCAAATGTAGCAGACGAAGAGTTACTTTCAAATCAAATGTAGAAAACGAAGAGTTATTTTAAAGCAAATGTAGAAAACGAAGAGTTATTTTAAATCAAATGTAGAAAACAAAGAGTTATTTTAAATCAGAAGGTAGCTGCAGGACAATTAATAAATCTTAAAAAGAGTTTTGTTAATTACCTTCCACTTTGTTGGTTTCTTTCCGGGATCGAATTCATTTGTTTCTTTTCCTCTTCTTTTCCATTTTTCAAAGGTTCAAAGTACACACAACAAGTGACTTCTCATTACCAAACATGAATTAACTTTTCTTTAAATATTATTCAGAAGTTTGCTGTAGCTTTTTTTTTTTTTTTTAAACGAATTTTACCCAACCAAACAATTATGATAATATAAATTGATCCTTCAGAGCTATACCATAGTGTGATAGTTCTTTCCTTAAATAACATTTTAATAAGCAAAACCGATAGACTCTGGCACCCAGAAAAAAATGTCTTATTGAAGGCTGATTGTTTCATGATTAACTTCAGGAAGAATAAATGCACACCATTGAATATGAATTAGAAATTCATATTTCGGTAAACTATACAACTCAAGTACATTGTTAATTTCTGAGACGGAAAATTAATAAAAATTCGGAGATAATTGAACTGCTCTCTCAGCAAGAAGCAAAAAGTTAAAAGTCCCCACCTAGCAAAAATTTAAAAAGTCCCCACGTAGCAAAATTTATAAAGTCCCTCGCTAGCAAAAATTTAAAAAGTCCCCTCTCATTTTCCCCAACTCACCTTTTAGATTTTCCAGCAAAGGAAGAGAGGGGGGGAAACATCGGCCAATTCCTATCTCCACAGGTGGTCCCCTTCCAAATTTTCTAAAAAAAATCTATCCTCAGAACAAACAATTGAACCATTTATCAGTTGTCAGATTTTGACAGCTTTTTTAATATTTTTGGTAAAACAATTGTTACACTTCTCTTGATCTAAACAATTTCCCATTTAGATTTATGTTTTTGAATTACTAATAATAAATTACAACACATTCATTTATTTTTCCATTGTTTCACACTTGTCAGGAAATAATATAAAAAAATGGTATCAATTTCTATAAAGGAAAGAAAAAATGTCAACTCATATATCTGTATTACACACACACATACATCTGTAGATTATTTAATAGGAAATTGCTTATTTAGACTACATGAACACAAAATATCCTTCACAATTTCTTATAATTACAAACACAATATTAATTATAATCTATGTTAATCATAACACAAATTCCCATTATTATTTTCTATAACTCTTAAGCTTATTCTTCCGAAAGAAGCTGTTAAACAAAAGCTATTGATAATCATTTTTACTTTCAATTCTCACCAACTTTTTAGTGATAGACATTAAACTTTACAAAACTCTATCCCAGCTATATAAATATTTATTTCTCCATCATTATATTGGTCAATCATTAGTGCAGCGTACAAAAAAAAATCAAATCACCCCCCCTTGCATTAAATAATGCCAGCTATATTTTCTACAAACACAAACTGTCTCTATATGTTATTTCTGAGCTATCTAATTAGAGATTTCTCAATAAAGCTTTTTAATTTTTCCTACATTCAAAAAAAATTTTTTTTCCTTCCTCTTTCCACAACTATCTCTTCTCCTCTACAACTGGTTTATAGGTGATATAGACCAAAGGGCTACAATATATATATATATTGTGCCCTTTTCTGTAGGACAAAATCAGCTCATTACAGTAAATTATTAAAAATTTTAAATTTAGAAAGAATATGTTCTGTTTGTGTAATGGTTATATTGTATTGATAATATCTTAAAAGTACAATTTAAAGCTAAATAAAAATATGTAATATTTAAAATTATGATAGATAACTTAAAAACAGTTAAGTAAAGCTAAAAATATTAATTACATATATCATTAAGCATCACATGATCATTATCTTATACTAGCACATAAATGTTTATAAACAAAGCAAAACTATCCATACATTATTGCCACCCTGTGCCAACCAAAGTAATCAATGAATGCCAGAAGGCTTGTGCATAAAATCCCTATCTAATGCATATTCATCCAATATCCCCAGACTAGTTTCTGGCACAGGGTGGCAATACTGTATGGATAGTTTTGCTTTGTTTATAAACATTTATGTGCTAGTATAAGATAGTGATCATGTGATGCTTAATGGTTTAACACCAATCCTGCCTAATAGGATAGTGGTGGCTATGGTTGTTAAAGAGCCAAAGACACCAAAATGTATGGGTGCTGAACTGAGTTCAGACCCATATGACTATATAAGCTATTGAGCTTAGATTGAAAATATTTTGTGTTTTCAATTTCATTCTCATAGTTTTGTAGTTAAGTAGAGATAAAAGGTGGGTGCTGGAGGGTTGCATTAGATCCTAAGATCTAGGTGCAGTGCTCTCAGATCCAAAGCTCCTCACTGACGATGGCCACAAGCCAGAAACTAGTCTGGAGATATTGGATGAGTAGGCATTAGATAGGGATTTTATGCACAAGCCTTCTGGCATTCATTGATTACTCTGGTTGGTACAGGGTGACAATACTGTATGGATAGTTTTGCTTTGTTTATAAACATTTATGTGCTAGTATAAGATAGTGATCATGTGGTGCTTAATGGTTTAACATCAATCCTGCCTAATAGGATAGTGGTGGCTATGGTTGTTAAAGAGCCAAAGACACAAAAATGTATGGGTGCTGAACTGAGTTCAGACCCATATGACCATATAAGTTATTGAGCTTAGATTGAAAATATTTTGTGTTTTCAATTTCATTCTCATAGTTTTGTAGTTAAGTAGAGATAAAAGGTGGGTGCTGGAGGGTTGCATTAGATCCTAAGATCTAGGTGCAGTGCTCTCAGATCCAAAGCTCCTCACTGATGATGGTCACAAGCCAGAAACTAGTCTGGGGATATTGGATGAGTAGGCATTAGATAGGGACTTTATGCACAAGCCTTCTGGCATTCATTGATTACTCTGGTTGGCACAGGGTGGCAATACTGTATAGATAGTTTTGCTTTGTTTAATTACATATAGTTGGAAAAGCTGGCCATAATAAATACTGCAGTGATAAATGTTTAAAGTATGTTTAAAAAGTTAAATTTTAATAGTTTAAACTTATAATTAAATAAATGCTCTATTTTAAAAGTCTAAGTTATATTTAATAATTATAATTAATGTCATATATTCTAAAAGTAAGTTTTATGGTAGGAAAAGTTATATTTAATTCTATATTTTCCAAAATTATTATTCCAAATTTTATACTATTGTATTATTTATTCAATATAATAAGTGTTCCAATTTATCATTTATTTTTAGACAGTAAATTGGATACAATCTGTCTAGGTTGTAAAATCATGTGACCTGCATAATACAGTAATACACACATGCTTGCTAGTATTTGTTAACAAAGTTCAAAATATTGAAAAAAAAGTTCAAAATATTTTAAAAATTGCATTATAGAACTGAATATATTTAGTTGTCTATCATAAGGGAAAATATTAAAGCAGTCATATAAAATGTTTTAAATATTATTATACGATGAATACAGTTAATAAAAGTTAAATATTTTGTTTTAAAATAAAATAGATAAATTAAATATTAAAGGTGGGATAAATTTATTAAATATTGCTTTTAAAAAGTCATTTTAAAGTGTTTAATTAATTTTAGTAAAGTATAATAATTGATTTAAGATTGGTATTTTTAAATAGTATTTTAAAATTATAATGCGTCACATTTTATTTTTGAAATTTAATTGTGAAAGACTGTAGCAATATGCAAATTCGGTATCAAATGAAAAGTAAAAATCCACCAATAGGATGAGGTATTTTGTAGGGTATAAATACTGATGATCGGTGATCAGTCAGTTGGTGATTGATGTAATAGTAATTTTCAAAATTTTTATTTTAGTCAATTTTAGTGCTCTTGTATAATATATTTGCAAACTAATAGGATATTTATTTTTAAGTATTTGCAAAGAGAGCATAATATAAATATATTTTAATAACTTTATTGAAAATATGCATTGCTAATTTAAAGTTCCCTTTTACCAAGATTATTCATCAAAACTTAATATAACTTTGCAGTAAAAAATATGAAAATGCCAATAAGTGAAACATATTTAATTAAGGATATTTTAAAAATAAGTATAATATTTATGAATATAATATTAATAGTATTGACCAAGAGAACTATTCCAGTAAGTAAAGTATTATTTCGGACATTGTACAGAAAGCTTAACAGAAAAGCTACTTGCAAATTAAAAATGAACCACACATTTTTTTTATAATAGCGAGATAATCGTATTTAAGACCTACAAGTAATATGACAAGTTTTATAATAATTTTATGGAAAAACAGTGTTATAAAAATAAAAGTTTTATCCTTTTTGAAAGAAAACATTGGAAATATTTCAAAGAAAACTATTAGAAATGCTATTTAAATGGATATTTTAAGAGCGTATGTTATAAAACCTGAATTATATAAGGTTATACACATTTGTAAAAAATACTTAAAAACTGAAAATTTTAAAACAATAATGAAACAGCTATAAATGGATAATAAATAGTAAAATTATCCTAAAGAATAAACCTACAAAGAAATGGAATATGTGAGTAAATAAAAATATGGAATTTGTAGAAATATTTTAAATATTGTGCAAAAACAAGTTTTATCCAGATTGCTCTTAGTTAAGCCACCAGGACATGATGCATCACCAAGCAGATACATAATTCTATGGATAGAAGCTTCAAGATATTATTTTTTCAATCTTATGATTTTATTATTATTTTAATAATCATTGCTCTGGACAATAGAAATCATAAACTATTATTCTATGAACTTTTCCAGAATAGATTAATGATTATTTTTATTAGTTTTCCAAGATTTTAAGACATTGTATCATTTTTTAATTATTATTCATTTTTAAACTTCGCTCATTGCACCAGAAGGATTTACAACGCAGGTGCAAAGCTCAGAATGGTTGTTTGTTGTCAAGCAAGAGAAACTTAGCAACAGGGGAGGTTTTTAAAAGCTCCTAGGAGAACATTTTTTTTAAATAAAAGAACTCTCAAGAAAATAAAAACATTTGAACTTTATAAAGAATATTTATCAGTTGAAGATTTACGTAATTATAGTTTTGACTTATTTATTATTTTTTTTAAGTATAATATTATTTTAATTAGAAGAGTAGGAACATGAATATTAATTTTAGTACTAATGGTATTATAGTCTTATAGTAAAATAATTTGATAATTTAAATAAGTTAACATTTTTTAAGTGTGGAGGTATGGATGGATATCATATATGCAATGTTTTATTTGATTAATGGACATTAAGACATCACAAGTGATGACAAGTCGATATCACTATGGTAATAGTTGTGAATATTGATGTATTTTATGATGTATTTTTTGTTTTCTTTTTTGCAGATTGCCAAATAAATTATAATGTATGGAAGTATGAATGTTAAATTATATGTAAACACGTTTGTACAACACATTTAAATTATGAGATTAGGATTTATTTCTGGGAATATGCATACTTTAATTTCATATTAGTAATATAACAACATGATGAATAGTTATATGATTCTTTTAAAACTTTAATATTATTGGATATTTAAAGTATTTATATGATTAGTTTGTATGTGTTTAAGAATATGAGATAGGAAAGTAAAACAAACTATTCTTGTAGATTAGTGAGATCGTTTTAATTACAATTGAATTTGTTTATTATTTTGAATATGTGAGTTAGTCATTTGTCGGTGTAAGATTTGATAAATCTATTAGGAAATGTTGATAGGATAGTGACTTGGGAGTAATCTGGAGAACATGACACCAAGAGATGATATCAATGTAGGATGTATTAGGGAAATATGAATAGCATTTTTTATAATCTTATTAAGGATACAGTACAGTTAACAATGCCCTGAAACTGATATATTTATTTATGGACAGTGTCTATTTTCTTTAAGTATTGATGTTTCAATAAAGCTGAAGAAATAGCTTTGACATCATTGTAGTAGTGGAGGTCATTAGACAGAATAGGTCATGCCTCTATTTTTTATGGATACACCATGCCATTGTTTTTTTATCCAATATGTTCTATGAGTTAGATTCTAGTTTTCTTCCCTAGGCTTACACATCTATTCGATATCTCGATTTCAAAAGTAACTACATCGCACAGTATTGAATATTTTGTAAAGAAATAATAAATAATTTAGAGTTTAATATATGTTATTGTCTGAATAAGATAAGTTCATTTACTTGTAAGAAGAAGTAAAATTTGTGCAAGTTGGACTTGAAAATACAACGGACCCAAAATAATAAAGAGTCATAAAATATGTTCTAACTTTATTTTGGAAATAAAATAAATTTAGGAATAAATTAAATAAAGCAAAGTTGCTTTTGAAATGTTAAATAACTTTTAAATATTTTATTTCATTTTTTTATGAGTATTGCACATTTTCAAGATATAATGTTATAAAGCAAAATGATATAAACAATAAGCATAGATACAATCTTTGTATTTATTTATTACAGCTATTCAGTATTAGAGTAATGTTAGGTAGGATATATTCTATTTAATAATCATAGTGTAGCAAACAATGATGTCCACATAATCTAGTAATAAATTAACAGTAGATATTTTATATAGTATTTTTCAACATTGCAAAATGAAATTGTTTAGTAAAAAGATCCATGCTCAATTATTATTATTTTTTGTGTTTTCCATACTATGTTTCAATGGATATTTTTTTAAAAGGAAGCATAGTTAAATAAAATTTAAAGATATGATATGTTAAAATAAGTATAAAGAAATGTAATTTCATCATAAAATTGATCACAAAGATATATATATGTCTTGCATTGGTGGTCGAGAGGTCAGCGCGACTGCCTTACACTTGCAGGCAGTTGCCCGGGTTGCGGGTTCGCGTCCCGGCCGATGCTATGACACTTTAAAAAAAAAAAAAGATATAAATAAAATTGTATTGTTTTATTATTATTATTTTTAAGTCAGAGTGAAGACTTAAATAGATTCTCTATTGTTTTAAATAACTATAATTAATAAGAAATGTATAATGGTGCAAATTTAGGATGTCAAGTGTAAATATTGTAAATAAATTATTTTATTTTATTATTATAATAAAACTTTGTTAAATTTGTTTTTCAAAACTCTTATCTCCTGAGGACAAACAGATCACTATCATTTATGTGGATGATGTAATAATTGGGATCAGCCATGGTTGAAGAGAATCTTCAATACCTAATCCTACTTTTTAAAGAGTATTGTGAAAAAAAGGATAAAGCTCAACTTCAATAAGAGCATGTTAGTTTGCAATGAGATGATTTTCTTAGGTCATAACATTGATTGCAATGGGATAAGACCTCACTCAGACAACTTTAATGTCATCCTGAACATCCCATAACCAACTAATAAGAAACAAATCCATTCATTTTTAGGACTGTCAACTTCTATAATCACTTCTACCAAAATTTCTCTGACCACATGGAACCATTGCTGAAACTCATTAGAAAGAATAAGTGATGGGACTGTACATAGGAGCAAGATGAGGAATTTGCAAATATTAAAACAGGGTTCTTAGAGCAAACAATGTTAGCCTTCCCTGATTTTAATAATCTATTCATTGATTAAACAGCCAGTAGTGGTTATGTATTAGAGGTAACTCTATTTCAAATCCAGGAGAATGACCAACTTGGTGTCCTCTACTTCATCAGCTGGATCCTAAAGGATCCAGAAATAAATTACATGGTTACAGAGAAGGAAGCACTATCAATAGTATGGGCCTTCCAAAACCTTTGGCAGATGCTTCTTGCATCAGAGATGATAGTAATCACTGACCACAAAAGTCTCAAATTCCTGAACAACAGCTACCTAACCAATACTTGCTGGATCAGGTGGAGCCTGCTGTTACAGGAATTCAACTATACAGTACAGTACTGCAAAGGATCAGAGAACATTGTAGCTGATGCACTAGGTTGACATCTATATATCAGAACAATATCACCTAATGGTAGATAATGCCTACTTTACTACAATTGATCTGATGATTGATGTAGTTGAGGAGAACAATGTAGAAGACCTGCACAAAACACATTCAAAAGTCCCAGATTTAAATCCAATAATCAAAGCTTTAAAAGGAGAGGAAGTTGTGCCAAAAACTTGAATTATATAAGCCAGAAAAACAGATATTACTATACAAAGTTAATTGTGATACTGATGAGTGGAGGGTAGTAATACCTAAATGTTTAAAGACCCACTCATAAAATATTTACATGGTCCTTATGGGCATTATAGTGCCCACAAAACAGAACACACACTGAAAAAACAGGCTTTTACTGGCAAAAATGTACAAGGATATCTTGAGATCACTCCAAGACTGTCTAATTTGCTTGAGAGCCAAACCAGTAACCCACAACTATATTAACTCTATCAAATTAATCATATTACAAAGACCAGAACCTAATTATTGACCATAATGGGTAATTACTCCCATTTAACAACCAGAAATACTTGTTAGTCATCTATGATCTCTTTTCCAAATATGTTACTGCTTACCCAATACACCAAGCCAATATTAGACATTCAATCAAGGTATTGGACACCTTCTAATTCCCAATGATAGGAAATCCTAAGACCATTTTAACTGATAATAGTACCCCTTTTCTAACCAATTAATGGAAAAGATGAGTGGAGAAACCTTGAATAAAACATATACTAACCTACATTGGGAATCCACAGCCAAACCTATGTGCTCATGTCAAGTTGGGATCTTGGATATTTGTTTAGGACCTTCTTAGAGGAGAGCATAAGAGGTGGGTAAAGCAGACAAAATGTGTTGTTGGCTACATCAATTGGAGAATAAATGAATCAACTGGATTTATACACATCTGACTATACTTTAGTCAAACCACACCTGTTGTATTCATAAAATATCAACCTATGGCTAATCAAACCAAAATAGATAAAGAAAAGGATATAATAAAGGCTTATGAGAAGCTACCCACAATGGCAAGTTGTAAGAACCAAAATACAAGAAAGTCCCCCAAATAAATTTAAGATTGGAGATAAAGGTCTGATAAAAACTCCATACCCAAATAGACTTCAGGAAAATAAGTACCATAAGTTCTACAACAGGTATGAAGGGCCACATACCATCATTAAAAAACAGGTGTCATTATATTTTGGATTAACCAGGAATAGATTTGGGGTATGTATAATGCCCATATTTTAAAACTTTACTTTGGCTACTCATAATAATCTATGACGATCCCATCAAATTAATCACACAATTAAAGAATAAAAGTAACCACCAAGCTAAATATAAAGACAATATAAATCATATCAAAGAAAAATAAAAACAATAGATGATCAGTGGAAAAAATACATGACTAGGGATATTAAGTTTGATGAGCGTATTCCCTAGTTAATGCTCAAATGCAATCACTGGGATACCTTGAAGCTAACCAAGACACAAGAGTCAATCCATACTAATAAATGGATGTTCAAATAATTAGCTAGACCTTTATGAATCCAATAAGTCTTGAGAAGGTGCAGGAAGAAGGCTAGTAGATAAACCTATGTGCTACCTGTGACAAAACACATCACCAGTTAAGACTCAATCATAAAACCATCAAAGCCTCTAAGTCTAGACTACCATACAAATGATATGGCCTAGCCATAAGAGAGATGGTTAAAATGCTTCAAATCAGCTGTAAATAATAAAAAAACATGAAGCAGACATGAAATAGATGTAACAACCCTTCATCCAATCCAAAAATAGCCCTACAACAGAGGCACCCCAACACACTTATGAGTGTTAAAATTTTATATATACATCAAAATTTAAACCTTGTAAGAAAAGTAGAGTTGTAAGAGTGACTTACAATGAACAACCCACCTGTAATAATCTATACCATACTAAGTTTAACCAATAATTATCATATCACAGTTATTCTTTGTCAACCATTTATATATATATATATATATATATATATATATATATATATATATATATATATATATATATATATATATATATATATATATATATATATATATATATATATATGACAAAATGTATTTTTATTTACAAAAAGATAATGTTTTAGATTTCTACAATATGAAAATAGATACACTCACATATATACATAATATGACTAAATTTAAGTGTCCTTAACTAACTGATATTATGACATGAACAATGATAAAACATAAAATATGGTGACCTAATGTCAAGCATGTTGCTAAGCAACCAAGCTTAAAAACAAAAAGATAATTCCAATAAATATTTATTCTAATAATATTATGATGATGTACATCATGCAACAATAAACAGATACTGCAAGCATGGAAAATGAAAGCTATCAGGATGTCCTACCACAACTAAAATGAAACTAATGGCATAAATACCACTTTCATCCTTGCATGAGAAAGTCAACACCTCAATAGCTGTATATTTAGAACTATGCAAGATGGATGTATATGTTCGATTTTAGAATGGATTTTAATTCCACAAGATTAAAAAGGAATTTGTTTTATCCATCAATATACATCAAAATGTAAATATGCCTAAGTAATAAAAGCAAACTGGATGATTTAAACTAATTGTAATGAACTCCAAGATTGAATAAAATCATCACATGCAAAGAAATAAACAACACCTAGCAATTGTCAAGAATAGTTTTTTATTACACCACTTCCCTATGCAAAGAAATAACCCTATAAAACTTACACATACTAATGAGAGTATTGCAATGTGGTCTGGTTAAAAGAACTATACTATAAAAAGCTGAACACTAGCTCTTACCTGCCCAAAGATGTGTTATGACATGTAAGATACCTATCTTATTAAACACTGGTTGAAAACAAGGATTTTCAGTGGATCCTCTGCACCTTCTTCCAAGGAAACAACCAGACAGTGCTGATGATCTGCAATCCCTGAATGAGTTTGTCAACTAAACCTAATGAACAGTACACGGCCTGAGAATATCTACTCTCAGGAGTAAGAAACTTTAATCATAATCAACAGTGCTTGCTAGACTCAGGAATTTATTTTACTAATCAAAAATCCAATTGATTTGTATTTTTTTTAATTTGTTATTTATCATCCTATTTTTATTTTTTAGTTTTTTATTTAATTTTCATGTTTGGAAGTTTGTGCTTCAGAAAATGGAAGACTTTATTTTAAGCATAAAGGGGGAAGAGTTAGTTTGAGCAAATGTTTTATGATATTAAATAAAATTTAGGTCTATATACCTCCCTAGTACATCACCTGCCTAAATGTGGAATAAGTTAAGATTTTGATGAAGTTCCACATTAAGAGCATACCATCGTGACACAACAGAGTTCTTGTTAATTGTTAAATGCTTTACTAATATTTGTTATATATTTGTTTTTCTGTGTATCTGATTAACTCTCTTGAGTGGATGATATTTCCTATTATCATTCATGAATTACACATAGATAGAGAGGGATTCTCTCTTACAAAAATGATGATCATAACCATCATGAATCAGATAGCAAGTGTTACTTTATGATGTGACTATAAATAAATTAATTAGTAAGTCAGATTCATGATCTGAAATATTTTTTTCATTATTTTGAACTTTGTAAATAAAGATTGCCAGTGTATGGACTTCTATCACAGAATTTGGGATTAAGATATCCATTGTATTTAGCTCTTAAAAGGATAGAAAGTTATCCTTGACTCCTGCAATTATATTCATGTTAATATTGTTAAATTAGATTTGTTATTTATTAAATGTTATTTTAATCAATTTGGACTCTGCCTTGTCATCATCATCATCATGCATTCACACAACTAAATATATATATGTTAAACATTAATATCCACATATTTCTCCTTATAAGCATACTGATATTAGAAATATTCTGGAAAAGTGTGTTAATTGATCCTCACTTACATAGAAGTGCAGTAGTTGTTAACCTGAGTAAACCTATCTCTGAAGAGAGCTGAGTGTAAATTCTACCTGAGTTTAAATACTGAGGCATAATGGAGCCAGATAGGAGGATGTGATGTGGATGAACTAGTCCAAATTACATCTAGATTTAATGAGTAAACATTGAGCTAACTCACTGAAGGTAGATATGATCATAGACCAAGCATTTCATCATGCCATCACCAGCATCCTACCCAATGACCCCAAGTCTGACTTAGTTAGATGCACTCCCCCTTTCTTGTGACTATACTAGTCCATTACATCATATATATATATTGTACCGAGACCAAGGAAAACGGTTCAGATATGCTGACAGAGGATTTAAAGTTATTTAGTAGAACAAATCAATCTTCACAAGCAAATTTGAATGAATGTTACTTTCAGATTTAAAAGGCTGGAAGCTGCCGTACGTCATTACAACCTTCTATAAAGCGTCTTACGTTTCAATAAAACACAGAACGTAGCGCCTTTATCTCGAGCTCTGGAGCAGACTGTCCACTCAACTAATTGGCACTCATTCAGTTAACGGCGTAAGGATATTTGTAAAAGTATCAGGATTTTTTACTAGTTTTATCTCTATTTTTAAGTAGAGGATTATAATAGGTGTTATCAATTCCATTAAATTAAATTAAATCTAGTCATCTTTAATGATTGTTTATAAGTATTTATCAGACATAACATGATATTTTAATAATCATAATTAGCTAGCCTCATTTTCAGTTCTTTAACATCATTTAACTTACAAGCAGCCTTCTTTATTATATTACTTTTTAAATGAAAATTTCCTTTTTCCTTTCATTTTACGCTAATTACTTTCCCATAAAATAAATATCTTACTTATCTTGCATTTATCAACGCTTTGTATTTATTATATCTTAATAAAAAATTATGTTTTTTCATTTTAAGTACTTATTTT